>CM056999.1:31390417-31990417 GCA_029891345.1 Dryococelus australis | reverse complement strand
ATTCAACATGATGAACGCCAAGTTGAAAATGGGAATGGGAGATAAGATCAAGAGAAAGGAGTAGTAGGGAAATTATGAATTTGGGGCAAAGGCATCGGACATCGGAGCCAGAGCCAAGGGAGCCACCATTTTGTTACATAACCCGACCGACATCTCGAATGCAATTGACCTTTACCTTTGACCCATGAACTTCAACTTCATCCTGGGGACCTCTAACCTCAAACACCCTACAAAAAATCCCCAAAAATCCTCAAAAAGTTCCAAACAATTCTACAAAATTCCGAAAAATGTATTATGAAAATTATTTAAAAATATTAAATAGGATCCCCAAACATTTATAATTTTTTCTGGAGCAGGCGAGAGGGATCAGCGATCCAGGTGACCGTATCAGTGACCCAGGGGTCAGGAGCGCATGATATTGACCTTTGATGTTGACCATGAAAACAAGAAAATAAAAAACATTACAAAAGTTACCAAAAATATACCATTAAAAACTATGAATAAATTGATTAAATTTTTAAATAATTACTAAATATTATTTTTAAAAAATTCAATCTTCTGTGGTTCTCCCACCTCCCTCACCTAACAAATTAGTCGGAAGACCACCCACACGCCCATACCCAGTCAGCCATCTTCGTAGGTGACCGCCAACTTGATAGACGACCGCCATCTTGGTAGGCAACCGCCATTTTGGCAGTCATCACCCGTTCACAATCTTGAAAGCCAATGCCCATTAGCAATTAAACTTTGACATTTGACCCTTTGATCCCTGACTCATTACCTAGACCTTAACCCCTAGACTTTGAATGGCCTTGAAAACAAAAACTCGAGAAAATGCACAAGAATCAGCAAGCATAATAAATTACAGACTACTACAACCATAAGAAATGCAGAATAATTCGACCTTGACCCCATGACCTTTAATGAACTTGAAAAACCAAGAACACATGAAAAATAAATAAAATTCAACAATAAAACAAAATTACAGTCTACTACCGCCATATTAGATGCAGACTACCTCAACCTTGACCCCATGACCTTGAATAACCTAGAAAACAAAAACTTGAGAAAAATGCATAAGTCAACAAGCATAATATATTACAAGCTACTATCACCATATTAGATGCTGACTACCTCGACCTTGACCCCATGTTGTTGACTTTTGTAAATTATTATTCGAATTTTGTTTTCAAGGTAATTCAAGGTCATGTACTAAAGATCAAGGTAGTCTGCAGCTAATATAGTGGTGGTAATCTGTAATGTCGTATGCTTGCTGAATTTGATTTAAAGTAATGTGTTTTGTTTTCAAGGTAATTAAAAGTCATGGGATCAAGGACAAGGTAGTCTGCATCTAATATGGCTGTAATAGTCTGTAGTGTATTATGCTTGTTGACTTTTATGCATTTTTCTCGAGTTTTTGTTTTCAATGTCATTAAGGTCATTGGGTCAAGGTCGAGGTAATGGGTCAGGGGTCAAGTGTCAAAGGTCAACGTTCAATTGCTAATGGACACTGGCTTCCAAGATGGTGATAATGCGGTGTCTACTAAGATGGTAGTTGCCTACCAAGAGGGTGATCGCCTACCAAGATGGCTGACTGGGTATGGGTAAGGGGTTGGAGGCATGCTGACAAATATGTTAGGCGAGGGAGGTAGGGAAACTACAGGAAATTTTAGTTACTTAAATAATTTTTTTATATTTTCAAATAAACTTATTTATAGTTTTAAATAATTTTTTTATTTCTTTGTGAAATTTTCGGATTTTTGATTTTTCAAGTTAAAGGACAAGGCCAAAGTCAAAGGTCAGAGGTCATTATCTCCTGGCCCCTGGGTCACTGACCCTGATCACCTGGGTTTCTGATCTTTGCCCCTGGGTCACATGGATCTCTGATCCCCTTCACCTGTTCTGGGGAACACTGGAAATTTTTGGAGATCCTCTTAAAATATTTTAATAATTTTTTTAAATAATACATTTCTTCGGAATTTTCTAGAATTTTAATTAGAAATATTTGAGGAATTTCTGGGGATACTTTATACGTTTTTTAAACAGTTTTTAAGGTTAGAGGTCCCGGGGTCAAGTTCAAGGTCACTGGTCAATGACCAGGGTCAATGAAATCCAAGATGGCGGTCGGGTGATGTAAAAACATGGCGGATCCCCTGGCTCTGACTCCGATACCCGATGCCCTTCCCCAGACTCATCAGTTCCGTACTGCTGAAAGGCGCAGATTAAAATGGGATCAGCCAGATAGAGCAAACGAAAGGCACAAGTTAAACTAAAAGCAGTAACAAAAGAGAGAAATGAATGCAAGGGCAAGAAAGCATCTACCGGCAGATTTTTCAATGCTTTTGCCTGCACTCGGCGACCTCAGGTACCTAATCAGAGCCACGAATGTTATCACCCGAGCCATCAACACAGCATCGATCAAACGTAAGAAATTGCCCGAGGCACAAAGACACAATGCAAATATGGAAGCTATCGCCAAGGGTAAAGAATTGGCCAAGGCTTCTATCTAAGGGCATACATAGTATAAGGTGGACGTGTGCAAAAGTGATGCAACAGAATAAGGCATTAATGCATTCTGTACTGAAACAACCACTCACAATCGTGGACATGGAATTGTTTACACACAAATTGAAAAGACTGCATTTCAGGGGAAAGTAATGATAGATGATTTTACCCCTTAACAAAAGAGAAACGAATGTGCCATAATTAATCTGGATACAGGAGCCAGGCCCAGTAAGCAGTAAGCACTTGGTAGCTTACGAAACATGAGACAAACATGCAGACTATTGTGACAGTTTCGGGAATTTGCATCCTCCACCCAAACTGCGAGAGTATCTGAAATGTACCAAACTAATGTACAGTTACGAAATGGAGCAAATGCCTAACACGTGAAACTGTGGAAAATTTGTGTCTTCGCTTCTTGGTTCGCTTGTACTAGTAATTGCATTAAATGGCTATATATTGTGAGGAAACTGTATGTCATGTCGATAATCGTTACCCTGACAGGTCATAGCTCCGAGCTGTGTGTGGTACACTTTCCATCACTCGACCAGGAGGGGGAAAGGTGCATAGGCCTTGTCGATTTTTAAACCTACAATGTGATACCGAACAGCGATGAAAAAACTGTAAGATGCACCTCGTGAAAAGGGGTAATGTTTCCCGCGAGGAGTCGCTACCTTTAGGCTCTTATCAAATGGACGACATTACAAGGTAAATAGATGATATGCTGAACCCCGACATGGGATTCCAACTACCTGGAAATCCCAATACTCTGAAGAGTGTTATCAGATGCAGCAAAGATATCAACTTTACGAAACCAGATACTACTGGACCGATGCTGGGGTTCGAACCATGTGTCTATTAAGATGGCAAAACACATGAGTCGTGGCGGCCCATTGACAACTGCCGGTCAATGTGATACGAATAAACTGCAATTCAGCTAGTGACACATACCTCAATGGCAGGCCGAGCGATGTACTGGACGAATTTTTGCTTACGCTCCCTTCAGTGTTTAAACTGGTCGTGGAACTGCAAAGCATCATTTAAGTTTCGGTCGTTGCAAAGAGAGTACACGAGTTGGCCGTGACAGTCGTCGATCAACATGGAAAGTTGGTGAAATTTCGAAACTAATAAATAACCCTATTACTACATTCGAAAAGTTGGGAATAAAATCTACCGCGACCAGAAGCAAAAAAGTAAAGTGTCACGCAAAACCAGCAATTATTACACTGTAGGTATCCAAGGAGATAACATGCAATAGCGAAATTTTCCTCTACAGTCTCTGCTTCAAAATAAATCGCCATGGAAGGTTACCTAAACATCGAAGAGCTGGTAGTAATTTTTTAAGACAGCGAAACATAAGTAGAATTTCATGTGTTCCAGCCTTTGCTGATTCGATCATACACACTATCATCGGAAGTTTGTATAGTGGTCCAACACCAAGATATTTGCTCTCTTCCTTACTAGCCTTTCCTGCGAATTAGGGGAACTCTGACGAAAGAAGAAGGAACCAACCCAGCATCGACGAATATAACAAGCAATGGAAATCTTCACCTGATCGATCATATCACATATTTTTTCAATGGTACCAAGGTGGACCAGTCGCGAGATGTGGGCATAACCAGTAACAATCAAAAATTACCTTTTGCTTACGCCGAATGAGCTGTCTGCAGCCAAGATGGCAGGCTGGGCTAACGAAAATGACTACAGTGTTCCTATATACTCTGAAGACAAGTCCGAAGCGTGCATCTTGCTCTCCATGCTATTGGAATTTGCCCAAGACTACAAATAAATGATCTTCTATTCGAAGCAAGAACATGTGCTCCTCTTAGCTAATATGCATGCAGGCACCATCGTGGGTATGGGAGGAAACCTGGAGACGGTGGAACTGAAACTACAGTCTATTGGATAGACGGTGCCTCATGTGCAGTTGAGCACTGCTGAACGTATAAAGATACTATAGAATGTGGAAGATGGCAAAAACATCTAAGTGACTTTCAGGTCGTGGAGTCGCGAGACATTCCCCCGATTGCTAGCAACTTGGTAGTGAAGTCCAGCTTTGCTTCTGAGAATGCGAGGTACATCATTGTAGGGCTACAAACCAGAAGGCACCACAATGTGAGAGTCAGCCATTCGCAGTTCAACACATGTCAAATATAAAATGTGAAAATATTTTTGAAACGAAAGCTATCCGTACATTGACATGAACATGAACTTTGAAAATTGGCAGTACCTGTGTTATATTAGATGTATGCTCAACTCCAAAGTGCATATTATGGGCGCCCCAAATCCACGACATCGAGTCCTGATACTTTCAAGAGTTTGGTCTCGCGATGAGAGTAAACAGGACAAGCATATTACATCCAATGTAATCGACTGCAGGATCTAATTCACTACACATGTAAATATTCCTGCCAACACGTAGACATTCTGCCTGATAATTCACGACTGGCTTGTGTCATACAATTACCGAGCTAAAATTGTCAAAATACTGTCGTGAGCGCAGCTGAGAATACATAAATATAACTGTTTACACACACGAGAACTTTTGTCCATCTTCGAACATATTCAGCGTCAAGATGCACTGTAATCTGCAGGGTTTCCAAAACCACAGAGGCTACGTGCTCAAGGAGATCGCAGTGTCCTACAATTAAGATGGCAAAACACAAACCCACAATTTCCACCCGCCTTATTCGTGGAAACTGTTGCACGAGAAGAGCAAGAAAACAAATGCCTGGCTAACCAATTACTACCAAGAACAAAAGGGGAACGAAGACAAAATTCCTTATTAACAGGTGGGAAACATGCTGCGAGACTTGCTGATGCTGTACCGGAAGGCTCCGACTAACGTAGCAAGACCTCAGCAGAAAAAATGGCTTAGCTACTTATGTAAATATGAAGTGGAAATTATCTATGTCGGGCAAAATATGGATGTCCTTCGCTGTGCAGCTGCTGCACAAATGGTGTGCCTCGTACTTGGACTGGATATCGGCTGCCTACGACTAGACAAAATTTCACCACATCTTCTCAACATGTGAGGGAATTTAATTTTTCATAAGGTGGCACACCTGATAGACATCAATTATATATATAAGTGGGAGAATCTACGAGTTCGTTAGTCGTTTCCTAGAGGTCTGATTGTAAATAAGACTCCATTCTGCCTTACGAACATGTTTACAACCACCAAGCCAAACTACAGTAGCATGGAGCATAGTTTCGTGGCAGAAGAATTTTATCTGTGCATCTAAACCTAGACGTGCGATGGTAATCGCATGCAGCAATGACGATTCGCACATTTTCCGATCGTCTACGAACCAATGCAGTTCCAAATGGATTGCCCAGGAGCATCGGCCTTTGTCGTGTTCATGAGACTGGAGACACAGCTTCCCTACACCATGGACTTAATCATCGCTCTAGCACAGACTCATGCTACCATGCACACGCCAGACTGTGAGATGGATTCGCTCCAGGCGGGGCATGGACCATCGGTCCACTCCCAGTAACCTGGGTCCAAGAAGGATTACGCCAGCCAGACGATCAGACACTGCTGAGTGAATCGCCGATGCCAGGCACTCGTGTCAGTACCCACGATGGATAATTCTGTCTCTGGTTCCAGAAATTAACATGCACTCACTCGTCGACGACCAGCAATGTGTACTCCTGAGGCTGCTGATGGCGGGTCTGCTACCGACAGACCTTTTGTTGATGAGCCGGGTATTGACACAAGTATCATAGAGCCATCTATCAAAAAGGAGTCAAGTCTACACTGCAATGATAATGTGATGGATGGTGAATCAGAGAGAAGTACTGCTGTTGCTGCTTGTGTCGATGGCCTTCATAGCTACCCTGTGATTTGTGCGGTCCCTCATAGAGCACTGCTGCTTACCACCATACATGAATTGCTCAGCCTTCTACGAGATGCCCAAAAATCATAATTAAAGACCTGCAGATTATAATGATATGTAATTTTGACTGTTCGAAGTTTAATTATATTATTGAGTTTTTGCTGATTATGTATATTTTATCATACATAAACTACACTTTGTGTTAAAAAATGTGTCTATATTAATTTAAAAAAACATAGCTTTATACAAAAATATCTTTAATAAAAATGTATTTTTATAAATTATTCAAAAAATTAAATATGACAATTTACATACTATGTAGGTATGGTCAATGTCACAATTCGCTACAGGTCCATAGCAGGCTGCATAACCGAGAAATTAGCTTTATCTAAACATTGAAAACAGAATCCAGCAGGGAGGACACTGTTAGCACAACCTATAATTTAAAAGCATAAACAAATATGACTTTCACCTGGTGGCTAAATAGCCAGCTCGCCTGGTGGGTGAATTAATACACCAGTGCCATTAAGGTGTTGAAAATAAAAACATGAAATCCAAGATGGTGGCCTTCAGAAATGTATAAACAAATGACAAATTAAAAAATCCAAGATGTCAGAATTAGAATGGGTGAGGAGGGTAGAGGTCTGTCGACTAATTAAACAATGAGTATCATTGGTAGGAGACGCGAATGTTAAGACAATGGGATTTATTGCAGGATGGTCAGTCGTCTGTTAGACATGGAGCTGGGGAAGGTGAACTGCGGAAATGTAAGTTTTTTCATTAAAATGCTTAATATTATAAAAATAATTTTTATATATTTTTAGAAAAATTTTAAAATAATTTTTATACAGTTAAAAAAAAAGGTTTTTGAATTTTTTAGGGTTTTAGGTCATTCAAGGTCATGGGGTCAATGTCAAGGTTATCTGGATCAAAAATGGCGGCTAAGATGGCTGACAGAACCAAGATAGTTTTCTCTGGCTCCGATCCTGGATCTCATTTGCCGATTTGGCATATCCTATGCCTATAAAACCAATATGGCTTCCACTGATCTGCCTTCGAGAACGATCCCCCCCAAATCCTTTCGATGGATCGAAAAGAGCCTTTCGGGGGATCGTTTTTGCAGCTGCAGGGATCGAAGGTTTTTTTTTTTTTTTTTTTTAAAGGGAAACGAGGGAATTTTTGAAGGATAATGGGAAATTTTGAGGGGCAAAGGAAAATTTGGAGGGGAGAAAGGGAAATTCAAGATGCCGGAGGTCGGATCCGATGCCAGACACCGATAGCCCCAACCTCTCTATTTTAAATTACTGGCGTGTAAAAATTTCCCTCAAACATCACGCGAAAATGGCCGTTAAACAATGTGTATCAAGTGAAACAACAACGCATATCATAATAAAACTAATTCAAAATATTTATATAAACAAAATCCATTGTGCGTGACTAAACCGCATCATCACTGGCAAACTGCTGGACCAATTGAGACCATATTCATATAATATGTTATTGCGATGGCGAGTAAGGTTTTTTGTTATGTTTCATTCCGATAGGTGACGCTGGAGTAAATTTCTATATTTTTGGGGTCCTTTTGCTCATACTTGCAGGGAATGTTTGTTGATCTGAAAGAGAAATATGCCAGCGATAACACGGTCAATCATCGGTCGACGTACCAGACGTAATAAGGAGGACGCATTGAGAAGGAAAAATAGAACGTCAAAGAGGCGGAATAACGTTCGCCGGTACCAGCTAGTACTTTATAAAATGCGTTTCGTATTTCAAAACACCATTTTGTACGGTAACATGAACATTTCGTCTTTCATTTCGTTGATGACATGGAATCACCACAGTGCTATGTTTGAAGGCACCAGTCCAACTAAAAACGTAAAGTAAGGGCATACAATTTGAAACTACACATTTTCGATCAAGAAATATAAGACATATATTTTCCCCTTTCTTGTCAACTTGATGGTAAGATAATGGTTTAGAAGTGAATTGGAAAGGGTGTGTGAGTTCAACCCCAGCCACCTGCGTAAATATTTTACTTTTTTTAAATTACAGAAAATTGGGCAGTATAAATAGTAAACTATCGAAAATATCTTCATTTCTCGTAATTATTTGGTGAATTTCAATACAAACGATATTTAATTCACCGCTGCAGTTGACCGTCAGTGAAATTGTTTCATGTCACTAATTCAATCCGTGAAATTTTATCACTGAAACATTTAGTGGTTTTTCCACTGATTCTAGGTGGAACCATTTTTGCTGATTCGAGTACTTGAATTTAACTTCGAATCAGTGGTTTTCCACTTATTCGAATTTAGAGTGCGTGAAGCTATTCAATACAATCCCCAGCTCACGGCGAAGCAAAAATTGGTTGGGATGTCTTGTGGAAAAAAGGAGGGGGTGTGGGTGGAGGAGAAACCAATGTTATTTTTTCATCTTCTAATACATTCAGGACGTATGGAGCTCGCCGAGATTAAAGAATTTAGACGGCAGTCTGGAAGTCAAACAAGCTTCATCCTGATTTTCATGGTAACGGCGAAGCTCAAGAGAGGAACCACTGGCAAGAGACGTAAGAGAAGACTCAGAGAGAGAGAGAGTGTGAGAGGGGGCGGGGTGGGAGGGAATGTGCTCCCAGCGGAGGCAGCAAATCCACTCTCCAACTTCTGCCTCCGCTTCTCCTGAGCTGGAACGACTCGTCTGGGGATAACTAGAGTGCCTGCGGGCCTCTGCCCCGCCACGTAGCGCCAAGTGTTGCTCGTAAACCGGGTAAAAAATTTAAATAGCGCGCCACGACAAGCAATATTACGCTATAATAAAACTTGCCCGCGTACGGCTCCCTACCAGCTTTCTTTCTTTCGCTGTCAGCGAATGCGCGCGCCACGAACCTCCGTCGCCGCAGCTCACCGGGACGTAAAGTAGTCCGTGCCGTGCATTTGTTGTTGGACGTAATAAGCATCTCAGCGGAGGAGTATTCATCTTCTTCGTTCATTGTAAACGAGTAATTACTTCATAAGTTTTAATATGCGTTAATATGTGTTTCGAAGAACGACATATTGTCCATTCACGGTTACTCACACCTCTTTTGAAGACATCTTAAGTCCCTTTTCCACGATATTCCTCCGCCTCATGAAAAAAAAAACTTAACCAAGTATAGAAAATTACACCAAAGGGGCGACGTGCCGCGTTCATACGCACTCAGTGCAATTAAGGCGCTATAAAAAGTGCGTTTACTTGTACGCCATTTTTGGTCAGCGAGCAGGAGGCAAGCAGCGCGAGAGCCGATCAAGTTACAGATTTTCCTTACAGCGTCTTGTTAGCCTACTTTCCGAAGGAGAGGAAAAACTTATTAGATCACTTTCCGGTACGTTTTTTTTTTTTGTGCAGGTGTCTCTCTGTGTGTGTGCGTCTGTGCTTGGGTGTGTGCATTTTCAATTTTTGAGCGCGTTTACCGAATTTCACCAGACTTGGCACATATACAATACTTAGTGGGGACACCTGACTTCTATAGTTTTCGACCACATCGAAAACTTACTTCCAAAATGGCGACCATTTTAAATTTGGGTGATGTCATATTTCGAAAACCATTCAACCGATTTAAACCTACTTTTCTGTGCTGCCAGATCATCACGTTAGTATGAAATTTATATCTGGGTATTGTTGATCCACCATTTTGGAAAATAACACCAAATTAAGAAATAATTTTTTTTATTATATATCGATAACTGTTTAACCAATTCTCGCCCAATATGGCAGTTAAGTAATACAATGATAATGGAAGTAAACGTAAGTGATTGGAATTCATTAAATACTTATTTTCAAAATGAAGGTCACACATTTTTGTAGGTTTATTTGGTATATCTACCATACCATTAAAAAATTTCAGACAAAATATTTTATACTGAAAGTATGTGTTACAAGTATCATATACACCAACACATAACTACTTTCGCCAGCCATTTTGAAAGATGGTGCCATACGAATAAATAAAGTTTTTATGGCATATCTCGGTAGAAAATTAACCGTTTCCTACCAAATTTGGCAATCAAGTATTACTGGTTCAGATGATGTTCGGTGATATGTTCTATCCATGTTAGACACTTATTTTCAAGATGGCTGGCATACAGGATGCTCGGAAATTCCCGTTACAAAAATACTAGGATTTGCAGAGGGGGCTGAGTAGACTATCATTTCAAATCAGATGTATCACTTGTCCACTTCCGCTGAGGGAAAGGGCAATGTCTCGGATGTGTCTGTGTTGTCATGCAACCGGGTAGGCAGTACATTACTCCAGACAATCACCTGATGTCACGCGACGTCTACCCTGCCTCGAGCCCCATTGCACGCGTAAATGTTCGCGAACTCGCTGACGGGTTCAGTTCAACGTGATGCAGTACACCTTTTTCCAATTCGGGAGTGCGGCGTTTCTTGGGAGCGGCGAAGGTTCCTTGTTCTCGGAGCCACTGCGTAGTTGTGTATAACGCTCTTAATGCAGCCGACGAGATGCTCTTCCACTACCTTCAGCTGTGCCATACACAAGGATCATGTCTGTGCATTCCGCGAACGTGTACTCAACCATGTTAATCGGAGACACAAATGCGCGTAAATGGGTCTTGAGGCTGGATAGATGTCGCTTGCCATCGGGTGATAGTCTGAAGTTAATGTACTGCCTACCTGGTTGCATGACAACACAGACACATCCGAGACACTGTTCTTTTTTCCCCTCAGCGGAATTGGACGAGTGATACATCTGATTTGACATGGGTGTAGCACGGTCATGGTCTCCTATTCAAAAGATAGTCTACTCAACCCACTGTATTAAGAGCTAGGAGTTTGTAAGGAGAATTTCCGAGCATCATGTATAGCCATTTTAGCTTAGAAAGCTTTATCGTCGAAATAATATAACCAATTCCAACATAACTTTGTATGCTGGCAGTAGATTTTAAAGCTATCTACTTTATCTACACGGATCATGTTTTGTCCGCTATTTTGTAAGATGGCGCCATGCGAATAAATGAAGTTTTATATGATATCTCAGAAAACAATTCACCAATTACTATTAAAGTTGGCAAAACAAGAAGTACTAACGCAGATAATGTAAAATTACATGTTTTAAGTACGTCAGACACTTATTTTCAAAATGGCGTACATTTAGTTATTTTAGTTTTAAACACTATAACGTCAAAACATTATAACCATTTCCAACTTATTATTGTAAGCTGACAGCAGATATTAAAATTTTATACTGTATCTACATGGAATATCTTTCTTCCGCCATTTTTCAAGATAGCACCCTTCGAATAAATAAAGTTTTTATGTCATATCTCAGGAAACAATTGATATACTCCTATCAAATTTGGCAAACAAGTAATACTGACGCAAATTATGTTAAGTGGTATTTTTTAAGCATGCCAGGCTATTATTTTAAAAATGGCGGCTCGTAGCCATTTTTAGCTTAGATTGCTATATAATCGAAACCACGTTATCAATTCCAACTGAACTTTGTATGCTAGCAGTAGATATTACAACTATCAACTTTATCTACACGGAGCATCTGCTGTCCTCCATTTTGTAAGATGGCGAAAATATAATAAATAAGAGTTTTATGTCACATCTCGGGAAAAAAATTGACAGATTTCTACCAAATTTGGCAAAAAAACAGTAATGCAGCAGGTGGTGTTAACTGGTATGTTTTAAGCAGGTCAGACACTTATTTTCAAAATGGTGACTGTAAATATTTTAGCTCGGTATATTTTATCAACGACACAAATCCAAATTTAACTTTGTATGCTGACAGTGGAAACTACAACTATCAGGTACGTCCATGCATAGCCTCATTTCTCTGCCATTTTCTAAGATAGCACCACCAATATAAATTATAATTTATCTCATATCTCGAGAAACAATCAACCTATGTTTATAAAATTTGGCGTAGATGTTGCATTGTGGGAGGTCATATTAATATAGTTATTTTTTATATATTACACACTTATTTTCAGAATGGAGGCTATAAAATGGTTTTAATTTTGTGTGATAAATCTACAATTGTATGTAATCTATTTTAACTTAACTTTGTATATTGGCAGTATATAATCATAGAATGTGATTCTACATCACTTTCTTGTTCTCCATTTCTCAATATCTTGATATGAAAATTATAGACGTTTTATGCCATATCTCGAGGACCGGTTTACAGATTCCCACAAAAAGTTACACTGGGACATAAAAACTAATTTGTAGCAAATTGTGCACACCACAAATTCTACAGAAGTTCATGTTAACATTCATGAATTAAATGGGCCAGTTCTAAATGGCAGCATCATATAATTTAGGTAAGTTTGTCTTATATATTAAACTGTTTAATAAAATGCAAACAAAATTTTTATGTGAACAGTATTCATTAGAATAATCGTGTGTAGTCTCTCTTTTTTTAATTTTGTACGATATTATCAATTAAAAAATTAAGTAAATTGTGCCATATATCAAGGACCAAACAACCGAGTTACACCAAATTCTTCACACATTTAGCGCTATGGTAGGCCATGTAAAACGACACGCTTTAAGTGGTTCAAAATGTCGGTGCTAATAATATTTTAGGTTAGTAAACTCTATCATTCGAAACATTAGACCCATTTAATCTGAATTTGATTCTTCGAATCCGACCTACATAATGCAGTGCATTGCACGCTATATGATTGTACGATATTTTTTGTGTTCAAGTCCTGGGTTGGGCACGTGTGTGTTTCTAGTTGTCTCACTGTTGTTGCATACGTTTCTGGTTTAATTTCTAACGTTATTGCTTTATAAAAGAGGAGTCAATATTTCCATCTGCCCAGTACACACAGTTGTGGTGATTGTCGTCTCCATTTCATTTAAAGGTTGCCTCATCGGACCAAACATTAACGTCAGTAAAATGTTAGTTTGTGTTGCAGATGTTTCCAAGCCACCCATAAAATTCGACACTCCAATCTAGGCCGTCTTCGTTCATAGCATGGGAATTTGGCGTCTCTAATTTACTTTCTTTAAAATGCGATTGGCATTATTGATTTGCAGACGTCTGAATGCGAAACAGCTGGCCGTGTGGCACCGCCCTTTCTTCACATCACGCACAGTTGTGTCCCTCTCAAACTTGTCACGTAATCGTATCATTGTTACACGTGGAGGTGGCGCAGTATCGAATTCTACCCTCTATCGTATCTGCACCTCATCATGCTCTCGCATTTCCAATAATACTTTAAAATACACTTACGTTACTAGGAAGAATACCTTCGCCAACTAGTATACATTTGGCACTGCCGCTCGTGTCTGCAAAAGTAACTGCGGACAGCAGAGCGTTGTCCTTATAATGTCAAATACACGCAGCCCCCGTCAGATTGTCTTTAATAGTTTCTCTGTTATCAACGTACAAAGTGCGTAAATATTAATTCGGGCCATCTGGTATATAACAAGTGTAATAATCATACTGTAATAATATAGTAATATTGTCTTTACCGCTTCGGGTTAACATTGCGTTCATTACGACAAACGCAAGATTCGTAATTCAGGATTCCGTTTTAATGCAGTTTAAATATTTTCAGTGGTCACAGAGAAACCCGAGATGCGACCGCAAGGACCATGGTGCAACAAGATTGCAATATAGTATCAAAGGGCTGCCCGCCTAGTTATGTTAATTCGAGGAAAGATTTCTTACAAGTAACGTTTACAAACTGGACGGTATTTTGTACGAATATAAAGCAATAAAGAAAAAAAAAACAGTGGTTAACACGAAGGATTTCCCACGGCAGATACAATTCCACTGCTATGTGGAATCTAGATGTCACATCACGTCTTCAAGCGCAGCGAGCTGTATTTTACGACGCGTAAAGTTGACCCGCAAGGTGATTACTCTCTCTCTCTCTCTCTCTCTCTCTCTCTCACGGCTCCTCTTTCCTGTCTCCTGCGAACGTGACTCGTAATTCACGCCGTCAGTTGTTTCTTTGAATTTCTCGGTGAAGTATTTTGCAGAGAGGGGCAAACGATGATGCACTTCCTAAATAGATTGCGCGCATGTGTGTACCCAATATTGACCTACCACAAAGAATACAACCGTCAAAATCACATGGTCAATAGTGATTAACGTGTTTGTTTGTATCTTAATTTTCAAAAGACAAGCGCGTTTATTTGAATAAAATACTTTCCCCGATTTGAGTTTAATTTAACCACATTCTAAATGGGATCGAGGAAGTATACAAACAATGCAAAGCAATTGTAACAATATTCTAACCTCAAATCCTATCCACACCGTTTTTGCTAGTCATATTGGCAGTAAAGCAGTTCAATGTTGTGGCACGGATATTGGGTGCGCGCAACCAGCGAGATCTCTCTACTTCATCTTCATCCTGTGGTTCCGAACCGCATGAATACCAACTCGACGATGAGGCACATTTTGTCCGACACATGAACGTAACGCCTTGACGAGAACAGCTGTCGACAAGGGATCATTAAAGACGAAACCACGTACTCGACTCTTGGCCAATCAGGAAGAAGAGCGGGTGGGGGAAGGAAACTGTCGCGAACTCTTTGTAGTGAAGCATTTCGACAACCGCCTGGAATGATTTCAAAAAACAGAAATCGAGATGACCGGGCCGGGAATCAAAACCGGGTTCTTTAAAATGCTTGTTCTGAGTGTTGTCACTGCGCCACTTCGCTGAGTACGGCGTCTGTCGAAATTTACCTAAATTATGTTTCCTGAGCGGAGCTTTTGAAAATAAACATTCGTTTCCTACGAAGGAAGGCCACACATGGTGCGTTGGGGCTACAGTCAGCTGTCCGACATTCATCGGCCAGACTCTGCGGTGTCATTTTCGGCCATTTCGGAACACTGCGTGGCTACAATATAGCTGTCCCATCGGATAGCTGTCTCTCGACTAGCTGGTGTATTCGAACCACTGACTTCCAATCGAACAGCTGCTTGTCTGTCAAGTGGCATGTAAGGCAACTGCCTGTCTACTAGCTGGCAAGACGAACAGCTGACTGTTGGCTTGCTACATTTTAGTACAGTTTATTGTTTATCAGCAGTTCATGTACTGTATTAACTGTCGTGATCACTTCCAGTTAGCTTTTAAGTCCTGCTGCTCTCATAGCTTACTTTCGGTCAGCTGCTATAGCGGACAAATGGCTGTCGCTCAAATACTATGACAAAAATTGTACTTTGACCAGCTGAATGTCGGATTGAATCCTGTCTAACAGACGACAGTCGGTGAGTTCCCGCATTCTTGTGGGAGCTCCGGTGTATCTGGACAATGCATGGCTCACTCCGATTCATCGTTGAGTGCTCACCTATAGGCTGTTCACGGTAAAGTGAGCATTTATCAACGCCCTTATAAATTTTTCCTTTCATATAATTCCCATGTTCCTGCTGATTTTTAATACAAATATTGCAATGTGACCAATAAACACAGTGTATACATTTCACCACCCTCAAAATTGAATACCTGAAGTTGTAATAAGATATATTTATTAGTGGTTTATGACTGTTTAGAGGGCCTTAAAAAGTGCTCACTTTACCGTGAACAGCCTATAACCATTTTCTTCTTAGGTAATCGTCTCTGCTTGACGCAGAGTCAACGTTAACAGCTGGCCTACCCCAGGGCAGACCTGCTATTCCCAGTCAGCTTGGAGTAAAAATGTGGTAAGGCGAGAATGGAAGTACAGTAATAAAATCCCCTCGCCACAGCAGAGCCCACAGTACTCTACACTCTATACACACAAACAATCACATACACAAGAATTTAAGATAAAATAACTCACATGGATCTGGAATATAACCGCATCTGCTAAAAAGGACATTCCACAGAATCAATGAGCTCATTTTACTAATGCAATAAAGTTATTATCTCTGCAAAAACTTTATATTTAAATATTGTTCATGGAAACTAGGTAGTGTGATGCTTCTATAGTACAAGACAAAGTTATTTATACAAAAATCGAACATAATCAGATCACCCACGATAGTTTACAGTGTCGTATGTTTCTTCCAGTAAACTTTATAACATCTTAAATGTAATTAATATTGATGGAAAACTAATCTGGTTAAATACATATTTGTTTGGTGTGAACCTGCTTCATAAAAGCAAAGTTAATGCTCACTTTACAATAAGGAAATGAAAGACACATAAACCGGTTATTTCAAAAATATTCGTCCTATTTAAAAAGGCCATATTTTTATACTAGAAACAGAGAATCACATGGTACATAATGAAACACATTTCGGACAGTAAATTTGGTATACAGTTATGACAAATGCTTAATATGCCCCCCCTACAGACACACTGCATACATCAACATGACAGTCAAACACGTCCCACACATTAGCCAGGACGTCTGGTGTTCCTGCAGCCACTACTGTGCCTGTGCAGATTGGAAATTCATCCATTGTTGTAGGAAGGGGCGGCACAAAAACTGAATCCTTCACGAAGACCTACCAAAAGAACTTATAGACCGTGAGATCAGGTGACTTTAGTCACAAGTGGTGTAATGCCAGAATAGCAGGTTCCTGGCTGATCCATCGATGTGGAAGCTCTTTCAGGAATGTTCGAACTTGCAAGCGGCAGTGCTCCGTCGTGCTAGAAAATTAAATAACTGAACTCTGCCTGAGTAGAAGGGAATAACCGGTATTGGCGCAGTGTTGCCTGGCATGGAGCGTTGGAGCTGTTCATGCTCTGTCATTCCGGTCGGCCGGTAGCTATCTTGGATCGGGTGGACTGGACCTTTAATCCCGGTGAACTATTGCCCAAAAATAAAACAAAATATCCAAAAATAAATTCTAACAAAATTTATTTAAATTGTTATAAAAATTTTGTTAAATATTATAAAAAAAATATTTTAAAATTAGTAACCCTGAAATAATTTTACCTCAAAAATTTCCCTTTTTCCTCAAAACTGATTAAACTTAAATCAAAATTTCTCTTTATTCGCAAAAAATTCCCTTAAAAATCCCCAAAAATATAGAAGCAATGTATAAAAAATGTATTATTAAAGCTATTAAAATTTATAATTAAAAATTATTAGAAATTATTTTAATAAAATTATAAAAAAACTTACATTTCAGGTGGTTCCCCCAGCACCATGCCCACAGACGACTAATCCCCTCATCCCTCACCTATACTCATTCTATTTCATGTGGCCATCTAGTTTTTAATTTGTCATTTGTTTATACATTGCTGGAGGACGTCATATTGGAATTCATATGCTTTCAACATCTAGACGGTGATGATGTATTAATAATCGATATCACCTCCATGCGGCAGCCATATTTGTTTCTGTTTTGAAAGTATAGGTTGCGCTGTCGGCACCCTCCACGTTGGATTATATTTTCAACAAAGAGGTGGCGTTAATTTCTCGATTCAGCCACCAGGTGAGCTGACGGCACTCTTATTTATAGACACAGAATAAATCTGTAATTTTCCATTACTTTATTTAAAACATATTTTTGCAATCGATAGTATACCATCTGTAGATGATCGTGCTGCACTGGTGGAAGTATATGCTGGTAGTGTTGTAGGTGTCACAGCTGAAGAAGTCAATTTTGTTCATTATGTGCAGGATGGAAATTATTGACGGCTTATATAAGTGACTTGATTTAGTTACCGAACAAGCCTGCATCACCAATCATTCGCCACCGTTTAAACTCTCGTCAAGATGTACAAAGTCCAAATTTTTTCTTTTCAACGATAAATGGTGAAGCGTAGGGGAGCTCGCTGGGGTGCTAGGCGCTTTCATTGCAAAGTGCAAATATAGCTTACTCCGGAAACGATTAAATATACCTAGGGACCTGCCTATGTGTTTTATAAAGCGATATTTTTTAATAATATATCCACTTTTCGGGTTTAGAAGTAAGACTACATAATTTTATTTTAAAATAAGAGGAATTTATTTCAACTTACGACACACACCACAATCAGCACTACACACACCACAATCAGGACCACACACCGCAATCAGCACCACAATCAAAACCACATACACCTCACCCACCAAAATCATCACGGCAATCAGCACCACATGCACAACAATCAGCATCACATACACCAAAATCAGCACTGCATGCATCACAATCAGCACCACAATCAGCACCAAACTAAGCACCACTATAAGCACTGCATGTACCACAAACAGCACAGCACTTAGCATCACACACCACAATCGGGGGTCATTTAGGGGTTATTATTGGTCATGTATGGGTCATTTATATGTCATGTATGGGTCATTTATGTCATTTATGGGTCATTTATAGACATTTATGGGTAATTATGGTCATGTGGGTAATCAGCGGTCATTTATGGGTTATTATGGATCCATATTGTGAGGAGTTGGTCTGCCAGTAGTTTGTTTGCTTTATGTGCATCCATGTGTTCAAGCTGGTTGAATATAACACAGGGGCGAAATATATTTTCACATTTAAAAAATCTATTCCCGGGCAGTGCAGGGGTGATTAGTTAGCAGCTAGTGAGTCGGTCATAAGTTTTTTTCAACTCGTCTGGTAGGATACTTCCCGGAATAACAATACTTTTCATTGTTTATGAATGAAAACTGAATTTTTCCCCGTGGCAAATCATGTGTGAGGGTTTATTTTTTGTCCATATATAGTTAAAAAATTGACTTTGGTGTAAGGGGTTAAATATTTAAAATTTTTGTACTATAAGTTTATTTCCATTCGATGTGTCTGTATAGAGGAAAGATCAACATAATAAAGATTTATTCTAGAATTTATGTTTCAAGTGTGAAATATTCCAAGTCGTGTTAGCTAGGATGAAGAAGATTATGAATGGAAGGTGCAGAGATGACTTTATATCTTATTTTCCCTGCGCACTGACATTAATTTTGTTTTAAATAATTAACATTTTAAAAGAAATAAAGGTGTTGGGATTCTGTGTGTAGTATGTTTTATTTTTCACCCATCAGTATGATCTGTATTTTTTTTCATCCATAGGTATGGTAACGTGTATATTTTCCCAAGTATCTAACCTGGATCCTCCTGTCAGTGTGCCCTTGAGTATTCTCGAATGGGCTATAGACCAAAGTATGCTTTTCCCGGCGTATTAATGATTGTGTGATAAAATTAATATGCATTCGTGAATTCTTTTTGAAACTTATTACACTTTTACATAATAATTAATGTGCAACCCATATCTGTTGGAATAGTAAATTTAATGTAGCTAGAGTGAAGCCACCGATGCAGGCGAGCGAGCTGCTCGCCTCCTTCCCAGGCTATAGGTGGCCCGCGCACGCACCGCCAGCCACTGACTGCGTGCACAGCAGGAAGGGCCGAGCACGACTCGTGCACGGCTGCTAACTCATAAATATGGCCCATGGTGCCAACCTTAACTCCAGTGGCCTCTGCCGCTTCTGCTGAATGGGACATCGAAAGATAGTTTCCGAGGCCACCTTCATCTGCAAAGTGTTTTACCCCTAATCCTTAATTTATTTTTTAAATAAATAATTACGTTCTTATAGTTCATTCCCGACTGGAAGAGACTTCCTCGGAGCACTGATAAATATGTACTTGCAGGTCCATTTCGTATAGTTTCGCCAAATAGAAACAAACTTTGCCATGTGACTGCGATGTAGCATCTGTCAAAATCAATGTTTACATTCCATTGTGTGTTTGTGTGTACATGGGTTTGTATACTTTCGCTACACCCAAACATAAACATTGAAATGTGACCTACTTTTATACCTGTCAAATGTGTTTACTGTTTGCAGCTTTTCAGAGAATTCTGTCACATTCCGAAAACCATACCGTACGAATATTCAGTTTAGGCCTATAAAATTATTTAGATCAGCTTCATCACGTTTTAAAAATGCCCGAATTGACGATAGTTTTTACGGTTATTTTTCATTAACATATTTGTTTTCCACGACATAGCACATTACACGTAATGCACATTAATATTTTGCCACGACTGTGTTTAACACTGTTACAACTGCGGGGTAAATAACTGTAGTATTTAATTCTTGTTTCTGATATGTATTTGGTTATTTCTTTAAAAGGACGGCTCCAGTTTGAATACATATTAAAACGAAGAGAAAGCCAGTCCAACGAAAAATACACATTAAATTCAAGCATGCAACTCGTGTCACTTATTTTTTGTCATACAAATTTTAAAGATAACGGTGAACATGCACACAAATAAGTCAACCGTAACTTTTATTCGAGTCATATTTCTATGTATTGCTACTTACTGTTTATTAGGTTTATTGAAATTTATCGGGCAGGGCTTTTGTTGGGATTATGGCAAATCACGTTACACTGCTGTGTTTCAAACATCTAGGGGCAAAGGTACGACATTTAGATAAATAAACAGACGTGATAGTAAATAATAACTGTGTCATAAACAGTGCTCACTGTTAAAACGTGTAAATAGTGCACATCAAATATTAGATATTACGCACACACACAGGGCTGGCGTAACGACCACCACACAGCAATGTCACGCCATTTCACACGCAGCAGTTAACGAAACACACGGGACAGTATACTTATTACTGCCATGGAAAAAACAGAATTATCACAACATCGTAACTTGCCTAGGTAGTTTTAAAAAAACACATCTACCAACATGATGTGGTAATTTGTATTATTCTTCGGAGTAAGAGTAATTTACTCTTAATTTTGCAGAAAGCAATACGCCATGTCATGGCTCGCCACGTCTGCCAACTTCAGATTGTTTCCATCCCGCCATCATATCTAAATATATAAGAATAAGTATTCAAAGATTAAAATATTTTTTCAGTAGTACATTACAAAAAAAAATCACTATTTTGCTCTAATAAGTAGGAAATATGCTACAATTGAAAACATAAATAATTTTTTCCTTGCTAACGATGCGAAACTTCCCGAGTGTGAGAGAAAAAAAGTGAGTGTGAGCGACAAGCCTCACCCAGCCGACAGTTGCTTCTCAGTCGATAAAACAAACACTGTGTCAATACACCCTACACACAATATTTTGTGCTGTTATTTTAAACTGTAAAAATAATTTATATTTCCATCGGGGCTATTTAAATATTTTAATAAGCAATGTTTAATTTACAATTAGCATACTAAAAATTAGGCTAAAATAATATTTTAACTGTGGATTATTTTATACCGGCCATTGTGAACACGTCACTGCTCTCAATGTTTTTAATTCGTATTAAATACAAAATAAATATTACAAGTTATAGAAGGTTCTGAGTTACAGTTTTATTTATTCATTAATACAGTACTTTAAAGTCAATCACAGTGCTATATATTTGTGGAATACAAGTTACTTATAAAACATGTTGACATGTTATGCCTGGGGTCTTAGTTCAAAGGTTCGTTTTCAAAATTCTCTTCTAGTCGTGAATGGACTATACATGCAAAATCTATAATATAATATTTTAGTGATGGCTAGAGTTTCATAGAAGATATTAATTTTTTTGTTTCTATAAAATATAACAAAATTGATAAATACAAAATATTATATTTTCCCCATCAGATTTTTTTAACGAGTTTCCTCTCTGAGTTTCGTATGCAATTACACAAGTAATATATTTTTTATGTAGCATGGGTTCCTCACAGCAAGGACTTCGAAGTTGCACAAAGAACAGAAATATCTTTACTATTTGCACTCTTGAAGTGTTGTGGCTTATGTATCGTCGAGCTGTCGAAACAGTGTGCAGCGACAATGCTTGTGAAGTTCTACGACATTCGTTCCGATGGGGCACGCATTGCGAATCACCGACTCTTGATATCTTCCAAACACATACACAGAGCACTCGCAAATTATGGCAGATTCTAACATTGCCGGAATTTCCGCTTATGGAATATTTCCCTCATCCCACCTTAGTCCTTGCATTTCGTATGTCTGTAGGCGGTATGCCTGTTGCGTAGTGTGGTCGAGGTGCTGCCATGGACCCGGCGGTAAAAAAGTGAACAATTTGGTTTTCTCATCATTGTATCGTCCTTCCGAGAAAATTTCTTGGACGGGGGCCTCATCCTTATGTTGTTCATGGTCTGATGTATTGACGTGTTTGTGCAGTTCATATAGATAATAATGATAAGCAACTAAAGCCTGCCTACCTGCACATGATGTCTCAGTACGTGCACATGATTGGTCAGCTGCAATCACATGGCAACTCGGTGATTAGCTGGTCGGTGTCCGAACAATGTATTAATGGTGTAATATGATAGGTTTATAGTTTATATGACATCATAGGGATTGCTTGCGCGTATATTATAAGCAGTAGTAGGGCCAGCTGAAAGGCTTAGTTTGACAACAGCTAATGCGAAAGGTGGATCGTCTGGGCTAGCTTCTACGCCCGGTAATCCATGGCTAGTTACGTGAAATTGGAGCAGATATTGCTCGCCAATTGATTCGTGCCATACATTTATTCTTCGAGTGAGATGTCTCCTGTTTTACCAGCGCCATCGACTTCTTCAGATGTGACAACTACCTCACTACCAGTATCTAATTTACCAGTGCAGCATGATCATAAAAAGATGCTGCAGTACCATCGACTTCTTCAGCTGTTACGCCTACGAAAGCTTCCGTGTAGCCATCGAACTTTTCGGCTGAGGTACCTAACACCATTGCCAGTGTTACCTGCTTCTTTCGCTCCAGAACCTACATCTCCAACAGGTCTGTCAGAGTCTTTGCCTGAACCACTATGTCATCATAAGTGTCACTGTGATAAGACATTTACTTTCGGCCACAATGTACTGCGACATGAGAACTTCAATTGTGCCAAAAATTCCTGCTGCATGTCATATTTGTGTGACAGGTACGGTAAGCAGTTCAGTCGTAGCGACCATTTTGTAAAGGTGAAGTGCATTTCTCATTCATACCTTGGTAGCTGGTTTTCTGCGAGCAGGTCACTTGTGACTTCGGTACATGTCCTCAAAAGTGGTTAGCCCTGCACAGTGTCTCGGCGTAGTAAATGAAACAAGTTTTTCGCACAAAGAAAACACGAGTGTGAATAGCGATATGCATAAGGACTGTAACCTACAACTAAGTTACGTATATTGAGATCCTTACATATATATCGAAGCATATTGTAATATTTTGTCGAGGGCATAAACGAATGTAATACATTAATTGAATAAAATGCGTGTGAATAAAGTTGTGTTTCATTTCATGTTTACCTAATTTTCCAGAATATAATTAAAATTTAACAAGGCACAGAAATAAAATATATTTAAATAAAAAGTATTGTGTAAAGCAACATTTTACTATATGTACAATTATATAATTAAACAAAAAATACTTTTTCAATTTGAACTTGAAATTTTTAATAAAAATTATATACTAAACAAATTATGCAGGTTGTCAAAGTCCCGCATCATGAGAGGAGTCACCATGTTGTTATTTCAACCGACCGCCATCTTGGATGTCATTGTCCTTTCACGCCTGACCCATATGCTCATAGACCTTGAACTTGACCTCGAGGACCTTTGACTCAAAAAAACATTAAAAAACAAAACAAAATTCCAAAAGATCCTCAAAAAATCCCAAAAAATTTCAGAAAAACCAACAACAATTCTAAAAAATCTATTAATAAAATTATTAAAAATTATTTTAAAAAAAGTAAGTATTAACAGGATGCTCAGAAATGAGCTATTTTTCCTTCAAAAATAGCATAAGATCCTGCAATATAATTTTAACCAATGTAATTAATTTGAGGGGATTCCTTAGGGCCTACAGAGAAGTGGCAGCCATATTAGTTTTGTAGTCATACCCAATGCCAATTCAATACAAGGGATACAGGATAAGAGTCAGACTTAAGCATCAGCCATCTTGCATCCATATTGTAAGCAGATTACCTTTGCCCTTTACCCAGGACCTTTGACATTTAAAATGTAAAAATAAAAAAATTCAAAAAATCCCCCATCCCCTCTCTTCTCACCTATACTTATTCCGCCATCTTGATTTTTTCATTCGTCATTTGTTTATACATTACTGGATGTCACCATATTTGTAGACGACCACCATCTTGGTAGACATCACCCATAAATCATATTTAAAGCCAATGACAATGACCATGACCCGATGGCCTTGAATGACCTTGTAAGTAAAACTTGAGAAAAATGCATAAAAATCAATAAGCACAATACAGTACAGACTATTACTGCCTTATTATATCCTGACTACCACGACCTTGACCCCATGACCTTGAAAACAAAAATCGAGAAAAAATACATAAACATCAGCAAGCATAACACATTACAGACTACCACCGTCTTGATGCAGACTACCTCGACCTTGAGAAACACATTGAATGACTTTGAAAACAAAAACTCGAGAAAAATTCACAAAAGTCAGCGAGCATAATACATTACAGACGTCCACTGCCATAGTAGATACAGTCTACCTTGACCTTGATCTCATGAACTTAATGACCTTGAAAACAAAAGCTCGAGAAAAGATACATACAAGTCAGCAAGCATAATACATTACAGACTACTACAAGCAATTCGATGCAGAATATCGCCCCATGACCTTGAATGCCCTTGAAAAAAAAAACTTTAAAAATACATAAAACTCAACAAGCATAATACATTACAAACTACCACCACCATATTAGTTGCAGAATATCTCGTCCTTGAACCTACGACCTCTAATGACCTTGAAAACCAAAATTTGAGAAAAATCTCTTTAAAATCAGCAAGGTTAATACATAACATACTACTACCACCCTATTAGAGGCAGGTTACTCGAGATTAACCACATGACCTTTACTAACCTTAAAAACAAAAAGTCGAGAAAAAATCTATTTGCAGAGGCAAAAACTAGCCGAGATGATCTACCATCCACATAGCTGCTGTCAAACTAAACCTCTCAGCTTACCCCTCTAGTGCATGTAATATACGAGTATGCAAGCCCTATGGCATCATATTGACTTTGAATCAATCGTACTGTACCATTAATACATTGTGCAGACACCGACCTGCCAATCACCGTGCTGCCACGAGATTGCAGCTGACCAATCATATGCAGGCATTAAAACATCACATACGGAATTCAATCTCTGACTTCAAAATTACTCCTATTGACTCCAAAATGACCCCTCGCCACCAACAACGCCACCGCCACCACCAGCGGGCTAACTGAGGAGCTGATTGCAGAGGCGGAGCTGATTGCAGAGGCAGAGCTGATTGCGGAGCTGTTTGTGAAGCTGATTGCTATTGCGAAGGTGATTTCATGCGGACTGCGGCGAGTGCGGTGCCGTTTACGGTGCTAAGTGCAGTATATATATATATATATGTGTGTGTGTGTGTGTGTGTGTGTGTGTGTGTGCGTCGCAAGTTAAAATAAATTCACATTATTTTAAAATAAAATTATATAGTCGTACCTCCAAAAGCAAAAAGGAAAAAATCTTATTTAATACTTTGCTTTAAAAAAGTATACATATATCCAGGCCCCTCGGTATATTTAATCTCTTCCTGGGTAAACTGTATTCACAATTTTTTGTAAAAGCGCCAAGAACTACAGCTGGCTCCCACCACGCTTCGCCATTGGTTGATGCGCAACATCGGCTTTGTACTGAACAATGCCGCACTACGACAGGCCACCACCATGTTTCCCAATTAGTAGTAGTCGCATGAAAAGGACTCTTTGTACGGACTGCCCTCTCATGCTGAGATGCATTTCTGAACTTAGGGGAAAGCTCAATCGCAGAATCGCCACTGGCGGCAACCAGTTAGCGATGATGCAGGTTTACAGCTCCAATATCATGGAGCCGTGAATACCTTCGCTAACACGCTGCACAGTTGTCGCAGACTTACAATTGTTGAACTGGGGAATGTGAAAGGCCTTCTGTTGATGGGCCGTCACCCTGATACATACTGAAGGGAGCACCTGCTGGTTACTCACCATCTACACACCAGGGAGGCACCTAGTGGCAATCAAGTGAAACATTTCAATCCAATCTTAGCAGTGAAATGACATACTCGCTGACGTGTGGGACCTTGGTATAGCTCAACCGAGCACCGAGTTAGCACCCAAGTGATTCAGAACCAATTGGGGCTGGGTGGAGAGGGGGCAGGTTAAGGCATATTGAGCATATGTGATGTTTGTAAGCATAACTGTATTGCCATACATGCATTTTTCTCTTTAGCCGCGTGGTTGTCTGTTCCTAAGATTAAAACTTATAATCTTTGGGAATTGGATGAGATACCACTGAGATACTGCGGCCCCACTATCAGGTGCTCTACCCACTGAGCTACTGCGGCCCCACTATCGGGTTATCTACCCACTGAACTACTGCGGCCCCATAATCGGGTGCTCTACCCACTAGAATACTGCAGCCCCACTGTAAGGTTCTCTACCCACTGAAATACTGCGGCCCCACTGATGGTTCTCTACTCACTGAGCTACAGCGGTCCGACTATCGGGTTCTCTACCCACTGAGCTTCTGCGGCTCCACTCTATCAGGTTCTCTAGCCACTGATCTACAGCGGCTCTTGGGAAGTAATGTAAAACACCCCATAGACAAAAAAGAAAGGAGAAATTTTTAACAATGTTTTTTTATGCAGAAATCCTAAGAAAAGTTTAATCCAGTACGTATGTACATCACCTAATCATCATTTTTTGGAACAGTTTGAGATATTTTAGTAGGATAAAGAGTAGCCATTATCACTCTCTGGACCTCCAACTATATTTGTGCAAAAAATAACGTCGATCCGTTGCTCCCTGTTAACGTGAAAGAAGTACAAACAAACAAAAAACAAAACACACTTAAGCATTTACATAGTTGTAAGGATTGACAATGCAAACAGCCTGGCTTTTAGTAAACATAGCATAATTAGAAGTATTTTGATGTATCTTTGTAAGGTGCCGCACTTCCTTTTATCTTGAGCAAGGACATTACCGCCTATTAGTTGCTTTGCAGTCGGAAAATTAATTTAAGGTATTAGTTCACACGATAATAATCTACTTGTTCAGAGAAATGAAGATAAGTGGACCATGTACGCTGCATAACTGCACAGCACAGGTTTCAGATCGCTTCGGCGGGGTGTTCTTGCGCTACACGAACTGTACTTCGCACTAAGCCACCCACGTTTGTGGTTTTACCGACCCCATCCGCCAATAGCGCAGCGAAGAAAACGGACAGGGGCACTTTCATCAGAATATACAACACGAGCGAACTCCCATTTTATACCTGCTTTTCTGCGAAGCACCACAACTACCAAATTTCCGGATTATATAAAGACTTCAGTTCGATTCTTTTTCGATGTGTTACTGCGGAACGGAAAAATTATAAAGGTCGTTTGGAGATTATCAGCATCTTTTACGTAATGGTAGCAAAATAGTTCCAAAAAATGACTGTCGTTATGAATAATTTTACCACGACCTCAACATAGTTCGACGAGAAGTTATTCCTTTATAGGCTTTCCAAACGCATGAAAATGAAAAAAAATGAATAATATTTGAATATTAGGAATCACAATGTTTAAGTAACACTTTATGAAGGGCATTTTACGTCAGAGGTCTCGAATAATGTGGTACAGACACGTACATTGAATGATTTATTGTTTCTCTGCATAAAGCACTGAACTGGCATGCAGTTTTCCCCGTCCAAATCTTGCCTTTATTAGACTTTAAGTGGTGATTATACCGTTCCATAGCGTAACTATACGATAAAGATGCATTGCCCATCAATATACGGCCAATGCAAAGTGTTCCGGCGCCCCATCTTGTAGAAACACAACACTTTCCAAGATTATCACGTTTCGTAGTTCTGGGATGGGTCAGTCGTCGATCACTTGGAGAATATTGAACTGGTTTACAGAAACATTGCTGTCTGATTATGTTTGAAAGTAGTCTGCCAGAATCGCTGGATCCGAAGAGGATCGACCATGGCGTTCAACAAGCCCTGGTCTGACAACACCAGGTAACACAATTTGGGATTTCGCCAAAGAAAATGTGTCATGATCAGTTCAGAAATGCAATGCGCACAGCCTTCGAGGAAGTGACCCCAAGAATGTTGATCAACATGAGCAACATATCTCAGTGGTGCATTCAGCTATGCACAAATCATGGAGGGACACAAACATATTTTTTGATTCTTAAAGGTGTGGTCCACGTTTATACATACGGACTTAGTATATTGGATGGACTTATAGGTGTGTACGGATTTTGTGCGCTTCCTCTGTTATATATTCAACCAAAATTTTAAAACCTAAAAATTATTATGAAAATTCCCTTTAGCCCGTTTTCTCTTTTAAACATGTTCAATATAGGCGGATGTGACCGTTTCATGATTCTGTAACGAGGCTAAGTGATAAAATGAACTATTATTTCGGACAAACGCCACTTCAGACACTGTAATTTGTACCTCGTCAAACAACAGAATGATATAAAAACATTGGCAAAAATCAAATGAAAGTCCAGCCAGTGCTAGTTGTTGCCAACAACACATAAGTAAAATAAACAGTCAGTCTGTGTGTGATCCTGAAGAAGGAAAAATATTCCTGTTCACGAAATGAATGTCAAATCTGTAGATGACAAAGTAAGTCTGCCATGTTAGTTTGTGTTGTCATAGTTATGGCTTCCACTTTCTGGGCACATTTTACTTCGGTTTTTTCCTCTGTGTTCATCTGTGTTGTCGTCGTTACACGGAGTTCGTAGCTTACAAATCATTATTCGTCAGTTTCACTACTTTTCCTGATCTCCCCTCCTCTCCCCCTCCCCCCCTCTCTCTCCCCCCATCACCCTCCCCCTCTCCCCATCTCCCCATCACCCCATCTCCCCATCTCTCCATCTCTCCATCTCTCCATCTCTCCATCTCCCCATCTCCCCACCTCCCCATCTCTCCCTCTCTCCCTCTCTCCATCTCTCCCTCTCTCTCTCTCTCTCTCTCTGGAGTACAACTAAATTTCTCCTACGGCTCTCTCATCGCATTACTTACGTATCTATTTACGTCTAACCTTGGTTCGTTTTCATTATTATTTTATATATTATTAGCTTCATTAATTTATATAGTATTCTTGGTTAGCCGCGGCGTAAAACATATCTCTGATATAGTATGTATACGAAACCGTAGCTCATTCAACTAGCATAGACGGATAAAGAAAACGGAAACTAGTATTCTGATGTGAAACCTTTCTTCTTAAACGCTATTTCTATGTAGATATCACCCAAAATTTTACTCTTCCAACTACGTATATGAAACGCAGGTCAACTGTCTACCAATTATTTAAGTGAAGTGTGCTCTAAATAAATGCCAAAAATATAAAACACCCTAGAAAAAATTATAAAATAACACACTTATAAATTATCACAAATTATATTAAGTATTTACGAACACATTACATATATTAATTGAAAGAAATTACTTGATAATTGTGCATCTGGAATACAGTCATTAATTAGAAGTTACTAACAAGTATTGTTGTTACGAATATTAAAGAATTGTTACCACTTATGCCACGTGTATGAAAGTACCATATTATTAATCATTTTTCTGAACTGAATCAGGTGCAAAAGTTCACATGCTATTTCAATGTGTTTAGTTATTTGAGACTTAATAAGCATGTTGGTTTAAATTATTTTCACGTATAAACTGTCACGATAGTGATACATTTTCTCCTTTTTAACTAATTCGTATTAAGTCAATTTTATATTCTAAGCGACGCACGTAGAAATTGTATCTGTTTTCAATGCTCTTTTTTTCGATTAGCCCAATATGTGAAATGCTCGATATCGCATATCCCCTTTTTATATGAACTAGAATTGAAGCAGCGTAATTATATATATATATAATCTGTACCGTAATTATTCCTTCTGAATGGAGTATTACGAAAATTTAGTTACCACACAGCTCTAGTTTTCATACTTTCAATTTAAAACTTAATTCAATAGGTTCCTATCAGGACGGAATTCAAAAGAGCCTATTTATGTAATTTACCTTCTCACTTTTTGTCAGTATTGCACACAGCACATAAAGTCGTTTATGTTTTTTATTTGCTATTTGTTGCACTGAAAATCCAAACTTGTTTTTTTCTTTTTCCTCTTGTTTTTCACTGCAATGTAAGCCTTATTAACTTCCGAAAAAATCTTCAGCGGATGTGGGACGTTTGCTGAAGAAATACATCGTAAAACGTAACCTAATGAAAGATTTGCAATTCAAATGAACTCTTCCAGGGAAGCAGCGCTAATGTACTTTCCATACAAATGGCTCCTTACGACACACATTTTCTGGTAACAAGTTGCTTCAAGTTGGAGGCTTAATGAAGATACGATGTTCACGTGCTTTGACCTTATTGCGCAAGGAATTATGTACTACACGAGGCTCTTGAACATCAAGACCAACTACCGTAGAAATTGAGCACATATTCTTTCAAGACTTAATAGGTTAACGTGCACACAGAACGGTATCGTAAATACGCGCACAGTAGATCTGATACCTAAATAATGTATATCAAGAAATACCATGAAATTACTCTTACTTTTAAAGTTACTGTTACAGGCATGGCAGAAGGTCAGTTATCTGTCAGTGATGCATTGTTTGCGCGCTAAGACCCAAGTTTTTGTAACTCATCACGTCACATGTTATATTCTGGATTCATACCGCAGTTTAAAACTAACCGCAGTCTTTGTCTTTGCAACAAATGTGGCAAAGAAACAAACATCCGCCGCTACATCCTGAAGAGAATGTCACGCTGAAATACAGCGTAGTCACAGAATATTGTGTAAAGCAAATTATTTTGATAGTTCTCTGCCTATTAAGAGCGCATACCACCGTGAAGTTTTTTTTTCTCCACGTTCGAGGCACAGCGATAAAGGCGACAAATAGAGCACCCAGTGCCCTATCGCCCACACAGGCAAGGCGCTGATCCCTCATGCAGTACTTCCGTCGACAAGCCTTCCTGGGCAAGTGAGATTTGCAACAGTGGTATTTTACTACACGCGATGAATGCACTCAGATATAACTACGACTGTAGAGTTTTACTCTTACTGCACCTCAAGGAAACTGCGCAGAGAAGCTCTACAGTGCCATTTTTTTTTAGCATTATAACGATTTTTATTTTATTTCTTAATATCTTTAATTTGACAAATATAAAACAGTAGGGCTCAGATTGTTGGTTTTTATCTTTTCTGATGGAAAATTGCATTCTCGCGATATTTATTTGCTGAGAAACGTGCCAACGCGGAAACACAAATGTACAGAAAATATGAGAGGACTGCTAACTCTTAACATAAATTCTTGCAATGGAGTACGAGATTTGTAGAAAGCTTAGAGGAAGCATCTAAGGCAGTTTAAGGTGATGGTCAGTTTCTTGCCAATTTGAATATTCAGGTCACTATTCTCTTTTTATGTAGGTAATATACAAAGAAGTGAAAGGTGTTTTTTTTTTTTTTTAATTTGACGGATGCATGACAGTTTTCCTTAGCTGCAGGAAATAGTATGACGTCTGTTATACTTATGAACAAAATCAAATGTATCACAAACTAAATGTCGAGTATAACTGGCCTAGTGACAAAATGTTGCTTAAAGAATCAGTCATTATTCTTTAGCTTTGATAAAAAAAAAATAAGAAGAGATAGTTTGCAAAGAGTTTACTTCAAAACATTCATCTTAAAAATAAGTATTCACATGTATTTAAAAAAGTAGGTATACAACAACTAGTATTTTAAAAAGTATATACACGATTCGTAAAACCCCAATCACTAATATTATGAAAGAAAAATTTGAGCAGCAAAGATTCAATACGGGTCTTGTCCACCCAAAGGTGAACTAAGCTAAATAACAAAACAAAACGTTATAGTTTAATTTGTAGTACTATTGCAATGGTAGTAGCAGGTTATATGTATCGAATGGGTCAACGGAACCCATTTGTACACTGTCTTATAAAACATACATTAATGTAAGTGCTGTAAAATTATGATAACGTTTGGACAAGAACAACTTTGCAAAAGTTATCTGCATAAGATTCGTTTAGGAACAGAACATATTGAACAAGATTTATTTTGAAACCCATCTATTCAAATTGCAAGGGCGTGGTTATCTGTTTTTAGAATAACTATTAAATATAAAAACGTACCAATAAAGTAAACAAACATTTGGTTTTATTTAAAGTATACATATCACGCCAAACATAATTGGAATAGCGTGAGAAATAAGATTTTAAGTACAACTGTCCCATTGAAAAAACCGTTGTAATATAATTACCAAGCTTGTAACTGTTTAAAATACAGTTCTATTTATCTTCTAGTCAGCACATTCCACATCACTCAGGGGTTAATCATCGTCTTCACTTACATCATTCTTTCCATATTTACGTATTAGTGAATTTTTGTAAAATTTGAGATTGGCGTGGTCTCGCCGCTGTGGTCCATAGTGCTTTACAAGCAGTTTTTCAACTTATGTAGCTTTTGGGAGTGTCGGTAGTAGGTCCATGGATAACACTTGGTTTGATTTGCGCAGCCGTTTTCCCCCGTATCACAACTGTCTCACCCACCCCTACATCAGTACAATATGATGTTTCTCCTCGTACTATTATATTACCTTTAGCAGTTGAGGCTATTACGAATCTTTTGTAGGTGCAAACCTAAAATACTATGATCGTGGTGGTTTAACTACTTCCAGCACTGATTTTTTCCTATCATAAAATATAATTTCTTCACTTGATCTAATGACTGTACCACATTTGGAAAAGATCTCAAAATACCCTTCTGGTTGTACTATTGTTTCTTTTTTTATCACAATCTTTCAGATGCGTCCGGATACTTTGTCAGGAGGCATAAAAGAATGGCTAGGAATAGTAAAAAGTAAATGTACTTGTGTGATGTGTTTAGGTGCTTCTACAAAAAGCCACTTTCCTACCATTCCGATCGTGATTGAACTTATGTTTTGTCCTCTACATCCACCGGTAAACAGTCTAACAATGTTATGATGTTCCTGAAACTCTTTATTATTCTGACGATGATGGACACAATGCACAATTTCATTTGATCCCTTGTTACTATCTAATTCAGTCCATGTATATACAAATGTATTATCTTCTCTTTGATGGGATTCAGGCGTGACATTACACATTGTGAAACTATAGACATGCAACTCAACTGTCTACAGTAATAACATGACTGGTCTGGTATCTTTGGTAGAACCATGTTCTTCTCACAATCAAAAGAATAGGTTACATCTGTATCAGCCTCTGTTCTAAGTAAATAAAAAAAATGCTTTAGCCCTCAGTTTATGAATTCGTAAATCAATCATGTGTTAACTTTTCGTTGTGGGATCGACTGCTACTTTAATCATCTCCCTTAGCTGTGTGCAGCGTGGACACTGGTTAATCGCGGGGCTACCGAAGCTAACATTATAGCCTTGTACACAAACGCACCTAAAATAGTCATATTTCACCCTTAAATGAACATTAACTTGAGGATTGTATGATGTCCACGGATGTCTGAAACTGCAGTCACTATTCATGTATTGCCGTTTAGATTTGTCACGACAAATGTGTGACTCAATGGGTGTAAGCTGTTCCATATATTGTTTTACACTTTGTCTTCTTGCAGCAAATTTCTGTGAACGCCGATCCTTCCCCTTGCTTATCTAGGTGAAGACCCCATGTCGTTTATCTGTTTTTAATACACTCTTAACACGCGATTTGGAGATATTTAATATGTAAGGAATGTTTTTGACATACTTGCACAAGGCGTTCTCCTGAAGCTTTCGATATCGAGGAATGCAATATCTTACTGTGACTCCCTTCTTGGACATATGCTGTGTTCTGGCTCGAGACCTTTTAGGACATGGTATTGTAACAGAGCGTAAAAATAAAATGTTTTGTTTCATCTTGATGTCTTTCTCCATTTTGGCAAGGTCATAGAACTTGCTGCGAAACCTTTTCACACCTTGCATGTTCACATCGAAACACTAGAATGTATGTTTGGCAATGTGTCTGCAGGTGGGCATTGTTGGTAGTAATTTTGAAGAATACGTGTATCAATAGTTACTCTCATTGGTATAGACTTTATAATATGTCTCTTTCCTAAACTCTACTTTCAATACTCTGAACATTAACAGTTATCTGCTATGATAACATTAGTTACCTCTGAACTTTGGTTAGGGTACTCTTCCATTTCGCAGGATCTCTCTGCTGCTTTCTTCCTCGGTCAGACTGAACTGGCACTATATTGTTATTTCGTAGAACGTTTTACTGAGGATCCATTATTTCATGTCTACAATTATTCCAAAAAACTAAAAGAATGACAAAAGTGTTTGTGTGGAACAACAATGTGGCAAACCAGCAGGAACAAATAACATAAAAACAGCTGATCATCTCTGTATTTATACCAACCCATAGATACATACTTCGTTTCAAAGAGAATATTTTAGTTTATAATTATTTGTTTTCTTTACACCGAAGAATAGGAGCCATACAGCATTAGCACTCGCATTGTTATTGTTTCGGACAGGGGTCTGTTTGATTGAGTATATTTTATTAACTCATACTGGGTATGGTGGACAAGGCTTCTTTTGCAGCAGTTTATCCAAAGTAACAATATTAATTTTGACACAGCACAAGCAAAGGACAAGAATCGTTTCAAACACAATTTATAATAGCACAGGTATTAATTTGCAACATTATACCTATTCCGTTTTGTAGCTCGTTTTAAGCTCTATTTAATGATGTATAACACTCAATTAGTGAATTATTGGGACAATGTCCATTTTGAACCTCTGCTACCCATTTTAAAAATACATATTGCCAACTTACATGAATTAAAAGGTGACAACACACCAACACTAACCTACAAAAATGCCTTGATCACAGATGACTACTAGACAATGTGCAACACAAGTACCCGAGCTTGTATTTAAAGGAAGGACATAAGGATAGGGAAATTTAAAATACACGTTTAAAATTATTATGCGATCCTAGGCAGCCGTATGTTATGAAAATTATTTGTAGGTCGAGCACAATGAATTAATTCAAAGTGAAGCTTTGAGTTGATATGAATTAAATAACGCATGACCGTATTCTGCTACCATGACTCCACAAACATAGTACAACGTAATTTATACTAAGAGTAGAAATTTGTAAAAATTACAAGTCTAATTCTAATGTCTTTAGATTTAATATTTTTTAAGATAACAAAATCTCACAAACCTGCCATTACAAGGGAAGTAAAATGACAACTGAACGCAGCTCTGCGATGAAACATGATGATTTATCTCAAGGTAACACACTGTTCCTAAAATTTACATTGATTTTTTTTTTTAGACAGATACGTAATGTGGCTGCATATACGAGTTATCCAAACGTAAATCACGCTTCTGTTACTCCTGTAGTAGAATATGGTTTAGAAGAAAAAACGCAGCAATATAATATTGCTCTGAAAAAAAAAGCAACTGCCTTAATGGAAATTAAAAAAAGTCGTTTCAAACACAGAATAAAATGTAATCATACTTAAAGATAATGAGATTAATAATAATTCAAATTCAGTGTATGTTACCGGTCGCTACTGGAACAAAATCGTATTACACCCATAGCAAACTCTGTTTCTTAGCAGATCACTGTCAAAAAAAAAAAAAAAAAAAAACTAATGTCATTTAACACAAAATGTATGTGGCAGCAGAGTTTTCACCAAAGTCAGTGTAATTTTACACCAAACCATGCTCATCTGTTCTTACTTTTATGTCATAGTAAATATTTCATAACACATATTAAATATATAAGCCACTGTGTTTGTATTAATACACGCTATTGTAACAAATAACGCCTACTGCAAAAGAGATCTTAAACTTTTGTATTTGTTTACATTGCTAACGTATAATTTGTCAGCTTTTTCGAAAAGTCCACACGTAAATTACGCAACATTCACTATTTTAATTATATACTAGATAATTTAATCTTTGATCATCCATTCACAATGTACAAAATTCCCGGCCTTGGTTAGACCTCGTACCTTTGACACTCAGAGCAACAACGGGGCGTCGTAACCCCTCAACCACCAGCAACTAACGCTTGGTGGCGATCGTTGCCTAGAATAATAAGTATGGAACTGTACGTGGTGAAAGAACCAAGCGTCTCATAATCTACAACATTCCCGGCCTTGGTTAGACCTCGTACCTTTGACACTCAGAGCAACAACGGGGCGTCGTAACCCCTCAACCACCAGCAACTAACGCTTGGTGGCGATCGTTGCCTAGAATAATAAGTATGGAACTGTACGTGGTGAAAGAACCAAGCGATAAATGCAAGACTTGGTTGTCCTCGACATCATCTGGTAACGTCTTCGAGAACCGTTCGTCGTTTCCAAAACACATTTTTATCCCCCGCAATTCATATTTTCGTTGAATTATTTAAGTTATATACAGTAAGTCCTAACATTGCGACTAATAAGCTGTTCAAACCAAATTTCTTCACAAGGTCTTTATGAAACAAAGTATTTTTCGGGATGCCTACTCAAACACCCTAGTTTATGTACGTAATATTTTAAGTGTGTGTATATCTCGTTAAAAATTGATGTAACATTACACATATATAATAACTTATACGGCAGTTATAACTTAGTTAAAAAAAAAAACTTTCGTAAGGGTTTGGACATACCAAACTTATATAGCATCAAGATTTCATTTTTAACCAAGAATTAATCAGGGTTAATGTGTTTACGGCTGCTTTCGTGGCTTTTTTTCTTTTTTTAAGTTTCCTCGCCATGAATAAAATTACAGGAAACGACATATAATAAAAATTTACGTCACTGATTTATAATTAAAATAGAAAAATTAGAGAATATTTACACCGCACATTGAATTGTATAGATGCATTGTTTTACAATTATCTTTAGAGATTACCGTACTAAAATACCCAATTTCGGGACACATTTTCATAGACTTAATGGCAGTGGTTTTGTATAATTTTTAATAATACCTCATATGAGTTAACCCAAATCTGGTCAAAAACAAACAGTTTGGCAATATGCAGACACTTCTTATACAAATATACACTATCTACCAAAAAGTAATTGGACACCCGTGAAGATAGGTAATTCAGTACCTCAGTTGACGTGTTTCACGGCATTCGGCGTAGGACCGCTGGTCTTTGTCCGTGGTAGCATGAACACCGTGGCCTATTGTAATATTCTGGACAATGAAATGCTCCCAACGTTGTGGTGTTACGGAATGGACCCGTGTTACTTCCGGGATGACAATGCCAGGTGCCATGTTTCAAGGGCTACTATGCACTGGTACGCCGACAACAATGTTCGCCGATTGGACTGGCCCGCCCAGAGTCCCGACCTCAACCCTATAGAACATATTTGGGACGAATTGGATCGCCGGGAGAGGGCTCATCAGGCGCTGCCAAAAACCATTGCTTAACTCACAGAATGGTTGCAAGAGGAATGGCGACTAATCCCTGTGGATGTCCTGCAAACACTCGTAGAGAGCATGCCAGACAGGGCGGCTGCTGTTATAGCCGCAAGAGGTAGCCCTACGAGATTCTAGCGGGGTGACAACCACCGAGCAAACATTGTAGACAGGTGCCCAATTACTTTTTGGTAGATAGTGTAACTTATTATTTTACCACGTAGATAACTGAGTTAATGAAGTTCTACACCCTTCTAAATAAACTGAAGTTTGAAGATTTCATTGGATACCTGATAAGTGTTGGGTAAAATTTTACACACTGTTGGTTTTTTTACCGAACATGTAAACAAATCTGGAATTTACAGAGACCTGAACATGAAAATTTATTATTATTTTTTTACAATAATGGTATTTTTATCAAGTCGTTGCTATAAATGTACATTTATTTAGTCATTGTCAAAGTGCAGTACGGAAAATGTATTGTTATAATGATAACATTATGTTAATAAAAAGAAAGTACAGAAATAAAACCCAAAATGAAGATGTTAAGTACTTTGTGTTGATATATTTTAACACCTTATTTTTGTGTGTGTTTTAACACCAACTTTCTAGTTAGTAAAACCTACATTCGTGTATTTTATACATAAATTTCTTGACCATTTTGTATTACTTTTAAAAAGAACCACTACTCAGAACTAGGCTTCATAATACTAACTGCAACACAGGTTGCACACTCACACGCAGGTTCCTAGTTAAGTAGGCTGCGAGTTGATAAAACTAGTTCTTAACTTTGTATTGCCAGAGCAATTTTAACGTTTATAGCAACTAAATTTAGTATTTCTGGTTTTATACACACTATAGTATAAATTTTCATATCAGTAACGGCTTTAAATTATTAACAAACATACAATTTTACATTAACGGAGCATTAATAATGCCATGAAGCCCTTGACAATTTTAATTGTACAAGTGGCAGACAGATACCAAATGAGATGTAAAAATTTGCCCGGTCTTGGTAGACAAACACTAGAGATTAATGAAATGGAAGAGTAACTGACCAGGAACCTTCCCAGCATTCGTCGCGAGTTATTTCGAACAACAATGGAAAATCGAAATCAGGATGACCGGACCGGGAATAAAACCCGGGTCGTGTCGAATGTGAGTCCACTGCACTACCTCGCTCATCGATTGCACTACCTCGCTTATACACTAGAAGGAACGAAGTCTTAATACCTGTTCTTCTCGTTACTGCAGTTAGTTACTTGGCCTAACCAAAGGTAATTATATAAGAGCATTATTGACCGAAGAGACATTGAGTGGTGAATTAAGTTATTTTGCAATTTGTCTTAACTTTCTGCATGGTACAAAATAGTGGCACATAAGTCGTGTAGCCAAAATTCAGAGAACACACAGTGCTTCTTGTTTCAAAGGCGCCTTAAGTTTAACTGATAGGAAGTTGGACCTTCCTTTGCTGTTAAAACAGCATCAACCTTTCGGAGTGCATTATGTTCTCCACTAATTTCTGGAGAAATTTGTTTCAATTATTTCTGTGGCATTGTGAATGCTTGATGTAAGCCTGTTTGTCACGGTGAGTCTTGACAAGCGATCGATGATCCTGCTCATCCCAGTGGTTTTCTACTGTATTCATGTCGAAACACTGAGCGGGCCAGACTGACAGTTCAGTCTGTTCGTTTTCAACTCGCGACGCAATTCACCTTGAGTTACGAACAAGGGCGTATTGTGCTATTGCACGAAAGGTTCTACTCCAAACTACTTTTGCAGTAGTTATGTGAAGTATGTTGTTGTCCGGTACGTGTTAAAGCTCACCGATCCATGGACTAAAATTAATGACCCAGCCTTAAGTATTCTTCGTTTTCATGTCATAGTTTCAGTTTCAGAGATATCATTGGAAATATTTCATTATAGAACATTTCAAATTTACGAGTTGTTTAATACTATTGTAACTCAGTTTTGACTGTGAGTTATTTCCAGCTTGCAAAAATGCAGAAATTAAGATGATAAAATATAAATATATTTTTGACTTTTTAAAACTAGTAGATATTACACAATTAAAATTGAGCATAAAAATTTTAAACAATTGTAAAATTTAAATCTCATTTAATCCTACTTTGTGTATAACTATTCTAAAAAAAAATACGACATGAAAACGAAGTATTTCTAAAAAAGAGGTGAGTCGAGCCTTAACCAAACAGTTACAGTGCCAGATCATTTCAATGTTCGCCATAGATCCGTATGATCCATACACGTCCATCCTAGTGCCTGCTGATGTATTGTGACACAATATTTCATAATACACTCTCTCACTTACTGCTCCACAGTCCAATGATGGTGTTTCTTGCTTCACTCCGAACTACTTCGGGCATTGTTTCGTCTGATCAGTGGATTTCTGACAACATTGATAACCAGGAAAACTGCATGCTTTCACCTCTCGGCTACCATACCTGAGATGCAATGTCAGTGCTCTGCAGTCGTTGACATGGCTGTCTGACGACGGGTTCGTACGACACGCTTCACATTTCCTTGATCTTCATCAGGTAAACTCTTTGATCTACCACAGCGATGCTTGGGATCAACACTTCCATGACGTTTCCACTTGGCAACTACATTGCTATCAGTCAACTGGAGGACCTTTAACTGCTGCTGTGAATCTCGCTGGCGAAATGGCCGACTTTGTAGGTCCTTATGTCATGTCCCGTCATACTCACACAACTCTCTCCTTTGACTTTACGGCAGCAAACTAGTGTACGGTTCCCAAGAGTTTGTCCCTTCGCTTAAACAGGCTGTTTCTCAATTAGACTGACAAACTTCGTGAGGCGATTCCTTAAGTAAAAACAATTAGAAAATATATAGGATATGTACTACCTAAACTGAATATAAAGGGAATTTTAAGTCCTTGAAGAGTGAGATTTTGAAATGTATTTTTGCAATATATCGGCAGTAAAGTGAAATTAAATTAAAATTCTCCGATCATTCTTATATGTTAGTGGGATCTTCAACTTAAGAGCACACTCACATTAATACCTTTCCCCGTACAGGAAATAACAGAAGTGGCCACCCTATTTTCCAGGCAACTCTTTCACAGTCAGGAATTTCGTTCTTTTGATGATTAATTATTCAGTAGCGTGGCGTATGTAACAAAATTTTTCCTCTTTTCGCAACTGTCCAGGACCCACCGTTTACGTGTAAAACGCACACAAATATTCGTCTGCATTAATTCAGTGCCTAGCACATAGGCAATACTATGCACATTCACGTACAAAATGCTGCGTTTCCACTGCACAGACGACTGCCTATTTGTTTCTGGAGAAAGTTTATATGTATTCCTTGTACGGTATGTTTGAATGCTATCTTTGCAAATCGTAAAAGAAGTGAAATTAAATTACAATTCTTCAAATAATGTGTTATGTGGCGGGGAACGTCAACCTAGGAGCAAACCCGTATTAATTACTTCCCATCCCCCTTAGGAACGTAATAAAGCTAACAGGGGTGGCCAAGTGTTAGCTGAAAAATATGTGGGCATACCCTCCCTTGCGTGGATGCCTTTGTACAAGTCCCTAATACGAGTGCTGCCTACCTCGCAGGCATTATCACGAACCCCATCAGTTTTACCTTCTGATACCTTGAAAATGGTGTGTCCTAAGTTGTTGCAACAAGAGGACCATTTCTTTTACGTAGGTGTACCTGCTCAATAAACAAGCACTACACGTTCAACATTTCCTGACGGTAAAAACTTTGTATGCAACAAGAGGGTTGCCATCCCTGCTATCATCATTGCTGGAGTGTTGGTGGAGGGATGGGAAGTAATTAATACGGGTTTGCTCTTAGGTTGACGTTCCCCGCCACATAACACATTATTTGAAGAATTGTAATTTAGTTTCACTTCTTTTACGATTTGCAAAAACACCACTCAAACATACCATACAAGGAATACATATAAACTTTCTCCAGAACGAAATAGGCAGTCGTCTGTGCAGTGGAAACGCAGCATTTTGTACGTGAATGTGCATAGTATTGCCTATGTGCTAGGCACTGAATTACTGCAGACGAATATTTGTGTGCGTTTTACAAGTAAACGATGGGTCCTGGACAGTTGCGAAAAGAGGAAAAATTTTGTTACATACGCCACGCTACTGAATAATTAATCATCAAAAGAACGAAATTCCTGACTGAAAAAGAGTTGCCAGGAAAATAGGGTGGCCACTTCTGATATTTCCTGTACGGGGAAAAGTATTAATGTGAGTGTGCTCTTAAGTTGAAGATCCCACTAACATATAAGAATGATCGGAGAACTGTAATTTCATTTCACTTCATATCCAAAAAATTGCAAAAATACATTTCAGAATCTCACATTTCAAGGGCTTACAACACCCTTAGTATTCAGTTTAGGCAGTACGCATCCAATATATTTTCTACTTATTTTTACATAAGGAGACACCTCACGAAGCTTGTCGGTATAATTGAGAAACATTCTGTGTAGTGTGCTATAGTCTGTTCAAGGAATCTCACCTTTTCTGAATCAAGCATTGAAAAATCACTCCACTCGTGTCGTTTTTGGTTGTTTCCTACATACGTCATAAATTACAAGTGTTTTACACGTGAGTTAACATTTTATATATTGATGTATTTGATTTTTGGTTAAGTTAAACGTCTACTTATTATTTATATACAAATCATAATATTTCATTTATAATTAATATGAATAAAAACAGCGGTAAAATAAGTGTGTTGGTATTACCTACTAGGAAATATTTCTTATGCAAAATATGACTGATATTAGTGCACGGATACAGTACGTTGTCCCTTTGGTGTAATCGTTAGCAGTGCTGCTGCTCAGAAAAGTTGGAACTAGTTCACTAGGAGCAAAGACATGTGTGTGGGAATTTCCACCACGTAATGTACGTGTGAACTTTTAAAAAGATGATTGGTTAGCACAAGATGGTGTCACAGGAAGGTATGAGTTTTCTTTATATCCGATGTCATTACCTGTAAGGAACACCCTCGCGTTGGAGTAAACAGAACTACACCAATATTCAGTAGTTGGTCAGTTATTTATCACGGAATTCAATGGCGATAGTCGTTTGTCTTCAAAACTCCGCAATTGCTCAGTAAGGGGCTCCGTTGAGTCGCCGATCGCTCGCCTCTTGCTACGCCAGTCAAAAGTGTGCAGGTGTTTGTATCGCATGCCTTGTTTGCTTGGATAAGTAGTGATGCCACAAAATGGATCGAAGTATATTAATCAATCCACTTAATGTAGTGAAACCGTTTGAGCTGAAATCACAAAATAAAGCGCGAACTGAAAATGGCGGAGGTCTGCAAAGTAAGTTTCTGTGTCCTTAATTATTAGCACATACGAAAACCTGTTCAAAATTTACAGTATCGTAACGTAAGATTAAAGTGATTTTAATGGTGACGAAGGCGTTGATAAGCAATTCATTGAGAGCAGCCAGCAGCCACAATGCATATCAACTTCTATTTGAAAAATGTCCAACTGTCCAGTGTAGTCACAATTTTTAATGATAAACTATTCTATATTTCACGTGCTTCCAAGAACACAATGGAAAATTTGGACCACGTGTGGGAAGAGAAATCTAACAAATGTGTTCTTAAAACGTTCTCGTAGAAGCTTACGTGAGCGGAAATGCGAGAAAGGAGATATACAGATTTTCTCTGCGTCAGTTTTGAGTGTATGTCTGCCTGGTAAGTTCCTCTTACAGTGTCATTCCTGGTCTGGACACAAGAATGAAAGAAGACACTTCAAAAGGCCTCCTGGCAGAAAATATTGTTTTAAAATTAATTCTACTAAAACAAGGATAATTAATTTGAAACCATTAATGTTTATTTTTTTAAACAACATAAACTTTAAGAAATAGGAAGACAGGCCAAATACATAACACTACGTTTCCAAATTCCGCTGTCAAAATAAATAGCAGAATTTTCCAAAAATAAACTGTTTGTGTAGATACAAAAAAATTATGCTTTGTTATGCATGGCATAAATCTGCTACCATTGTGGTTAACCTGTATAGAATTTCAATGGCGTCATCGTAGTGGTTTCAACACTGGCTTTCGTAGCGAAAGTGCATTGTATGGGTGTCCGGAAATTACACTTATTTATTGTGAATTTTGTGGCTTCGGTTATTGCTGTGATACATTTATAGAAATTACACACACTTATATATCTTAGAACACTAGTTCACCCAAACCATTCGTAACGAGGTTTAAATTCAACAACCCTGTGCAAGTAATTATTTTCGCGAAGATAAACTCTTTACGCTTCGAAATATTCAGAGATTCCTACTGGTCAACAGCAAAGTTTTACAGCCAAAATCTTGTCAAGAAAAAGAACAAAGATACTTAAATGTTCAAAAGCTGACGTTTGGTGGTGTTTTGTTTGCTTGGACCCGAAGGTGTTTCTTGTTAGCAATTCAGTGTAGTAAACGCAATATACTGTAAGTCTGAATTCCGCATCTTCTTCCTCGCTCATGTTCGAGTGATTTAGCATACGTTTTCAAATACATTTTCTAGAGTAGAAACAGTAAATTAGTTACTATACGAAACCGTTGTAGATCGACAGTTTTTAGGCCACGGTTTCGCACGTGAATTTTTATGGGGTTCCTAAATTTAAGCCAAACAAATTGATATTGTGGAAGGAATATGCAATTTAATTTGATAACTGTGACCGAATACCTATTTAAAACGGTCCTTTACACACATGGGCCCTGGTGAATAAGCGGTTAGCCTACTCGCCTCCCACCACGGCGAACCGGGTTCAATACCCGGCCGGGTGACGTCCGGATTTTTGCACATGGGAATCGTACCGGACGATGCCACTGGTCGGGCGCACACAGAAACAGGAATAAAAACTCATAAAAGAGAATTGTAGCCGCAATGGCAGCGAGGCAGCTGGGTTATATTTATCGCATGGCCGCGAGGCGAAACACTTGTGCTGAATGTGTAATGCCGCGTATCAATCATCTCGTGACAGGCAGTCGGCGATGGTATAAATCGAACGCCCCCGTTTTGAGGTCGGCGCCTCACAAAGAGGACGGGGAAGCAAGCACTCTGGAGAAACGTCTATTTTTAGCACAGCGACGTCTTCCGTCAGTTGTGTCGTTGCTCCTAGAACCGGGACTGGAGCGGGAGGACGCGTGCGCGCGAATGAAACAAGTTCGAACACTGTAACGTCTCAAGCCCGGCACACTATCCGGAATTACCTACTTTATTCCGTAATTCACCTTTTCAGTTCAGTCGTTTGGGATAACATTTTACCAACGAAGAGTAACTCTGCACCACACATTTTCATTTAACCCTTTCATACCCACTTTAATTTACGGTTTCAGGTGTTGCTTACAAAAACTTATGATGCGCCCTGTACTTAAATCGACACAATACTTGTCTGGTTGTCACAGCCAATGAACTGTAGGCTATATTTTCGGCTACAGTAATGTGAACCAATTATGACCTAGATCAGTAAGACGGTTTGCGAATCATTTACTCACAGGTGAGATCGTAGACACCAAAAATTACCTACACTTGCGTAATGTACACTTGTATTCACTGGGTCTGAATTGGGTTTAATGAACACTTACATTTCCCACTTAAATGTGAGCTTCATTATTACCAGTTTTATTTATAAGAAATACATTAATACGTAGTGATTCTTCGGGCATTCAAAAGAAATTAAATTATTTAGGGGGTACAAAGTCACCCTAAATGACTGTAATAGAGTCCAATGTAGGCGACATGCACAGAAAGCGAATTAAATATTTCACCCTTCTCATGAAATAACTAGCGCTTAGTATTAGATGTTCTTTCCCTTTGAAATACGTCTTATTGCTGAGGCCACTGTTTAATTCACATGCATCTACTGTCAGTGCTATCAAGAACAACGGCGTTCGTTATAGTTCGGAAGTGTAGATAGGCGTTGTACCCGTGAAAGAATAATTGTAGACAGAAAATTACTTAGTTGCAACCTCATAATAATAACTTAACATGTGAACGAAAGGGTTGGAAGTATTCTACCACAGGTGAATGGCAGCTGTCATGACACAGGCGACGACATCACAGTTTATTTGAGTCATAGCTCATACAAATTTTTTCATCACAAATTCTACACGAGTACATGCAACATATACAATGGAACAGCTGCCCGGAATAATTCGAAAAGTCGTATCCTGTAGCCGAACTCCGGCGTATGACGCGACACTTTCGGCGTTCGAGCCCCGACCAAGGCATCGGTGCATATTTGTAGTCTGCTAATTGGTCGTGGATTAGTGTCCTCCTATGGGAAAGTGTTACATGTGTATGACATCGTCTCCTCTGTCAAATAAAGAAATATATACAAGGAAAATTATAACAAGAGGTCAGACATACAGTATGCCTACATTCCATTATATCTATATTTTAGTAGTCCTGGCCACGTGCCCATAGACACAGACAGTAGGATTATACGTGTTGAAAAATGTACAAATAGAAGGAATTTCGGATGATCTAGTCCATACTAAATAAAATAGAAGTGCCTGTCTGTGATTTTAGAATCTTTCACTTTTAATTATTGTTCGTATAGAATTATTGATAACTAAGCCATATCTAATGTCTGTCTCTACGAACGGATTTAACTCAAAAACCACTTGACGTACTTACATCAAATTTACATAGTTTATAGATAATAATCCCAGGACAAACTTAGTTACGGTTTCATTAAGATATCTCAAACGGTTCCGAAAAAAAAATTATGTTCAGGGATGTAAATAGGTACTGGATTAAGCTTTTCTTAGGATTACTCCATAAAAATAAGCATTGTTAAAAAAAATTCCATAATTTATCATTTCTTTTCTGTCTATGACTTGTACATTCCCATAAAAAAATCCGTAGTGGCCCAGTGGCTGGAGTTATTCAAAGTGGGGCCGCAGTTACCCTGTGGATAGATATATATCAAGTGGGATCGTAGTAATTCAGTGGCTAGAGCACCCAATAAGGGACCCGCAGAAGCTCAGTGGCTAGAGAACCCAATACTGGAGCCGCAACTGGTTAGGGGCTAGAGCAACCAATAATAGGGCCGCAGTAGCTCAGTGGCTAGAAAACCCAATAGTGGGGCCGCAGTTGGTCATGGGTTAGAGCACCCAATAGTGAGGCCGCAGTAGCTCAGTGTGTAGAGAACCCAATAGAGGGGACTCAGAAACTCAGTAGGTAGAGAACCCAATAGTGGAGCCGCAACTGGTTAGGGGCTAGAGCAGCCAATAATAGGGCCACAGTAGCTCAGGGGCTAGAACACCAAACAGTAGGGTCGCAGTAGCTCAGTGGCTAGAGCACCCAATAATAGGACCGCAGTAGCTCAGTGGCTAGAAAACCCAATAGTGGGGCTGCAACTGGTCAGGGGTTAGAGCACCCAATAGTGAGGCCTCAGTAGCTCAGTGTGTAGAGAACCCAATAGTGGGGCTGCAACTGGTCAGGGGTTAGAGCACCCAATAGTGAGGCCTCAGTAGCTCAGTGTGTAGAGAACCCAATAGAGGGGACTCAGAAACTCAGTAGGTAGAGAACCCAATAGTGGAGCCGCAACTGGTTAGGGGCTAGAGCAGCCAATAATAGGGCCACAGTAGCTCAGGGGCTAGAACACCAAACAGTAGGGTCGCAGTAGCTCAGTGGCTAGAGCACCCAATAATAGGGCCGCAGTAGCTCAGTGGCTAGAAAACCCAATAGTGGGGCTGCAACTGGTCAGGGGTTAGAGCACCCAATAGTGAGGCCGCAGTAGCTCAGTGTGTAGAGAACCCAATAGAGGGGACTCAGAAACTCAGTGGGTAGAGAACCTAATAGTGGAGCCGCAACTGGTTAGGGGCTAGAGCAACCAATAATAGGGCCACAGTAGCTCAGTGGCTAGAAAACCCAATAGTGGGGCTGCAACTGGTCAGGGGTTAGAGCACCCAATAGTGAGGCCGCAGTAGCTCAGTGTGTAGAGAACCCAATAGAGGGGACTCAGAAACTCAGTGGGTAGAGAACCTAATAGTGGAGCCGCAACTGGTTAGGGGCTAGAGCAACCAATAATAGGGCCACAGTAGCTCAGGGGCTAGAACACCAAACAGTAGGGTCGCAGTAGCTCAGTGGCTAGAAAACCCAATAATAGGGCCGCAGTAGCTCAGTGGCTGGAGCACCCAATAATAGGGCCGCAGTAGCTCAGTGGCTGGAGAACCCTATAAAAAATAGCTAGATCAATTAAAATTCCTAAATATGATTCTAACATAAAACATGTACGAAGCGATGGTAGGGTGTAATTTAATAACTCCGTTAAACGTAAAAGAAGAAATATTAGTATTTTAAACATAAAACCCTAATGAAACTATGGTGGGCTTTATTTTAATCACTTTACAAAAATTTCATGCGAACGAAGTCGCAAGGGTCAGCTAGTATTTCATAAAAATCGGTTGAGTAACTTCTGGATGTGACGATGGCCTATAATAATAGTAGACTTGTTTTTTAAAGTGTAATACCCAAACTCTATTTTCAAAGCAGCTGTGTCACTGAGTTAGAGTAACATGCCATATCTCTGGTACTAATAATATGATTTAACTCATTATTTATATACTGAACTAAGAGACTACTTTATAAAATTTGGGGTGGCTTTAAATAACACTGTTTTCATAACGATTGTGGTGGGAATCTTACTGGGATATGAAAATTAGTCTAATTTTCATGTGCCGTATATATGCGGGTAAAGTTAACAGAAAATATAAATTCGGGTATATAGTGCAAAAAACCATACTACAAGCACGCCAAGACGGTAACAACTCGTTTATTGCTCCACAGATATAATGTGTAACGTGCATGGTGATAAGCCAGCAATTTAGCGAACAAGCAGTTGAGTAGATCGGAAATTACGTATAGTATGCTGTTTGGAAAAGAAAAAAATTTGACAGGAGCTATTGAATTATTTGGGAGAATCCAGAACAAAACTTCCAAACTACCAATACTCCATCGAATCACCCGGCTTCATTACATACAGATATCCTAATGATATTCTAGAAATTATAAACTGGAAAGATCCAACAGCAATATCGCAAAAAAAAAAAATACAAAATATTTAATATTCCAGTCTTATAACTACAGGCATACATAGGCCGGCATGGAGGACTCAAAATGGAATCAAAGCACTTTTTTTTCTGGGATTATTTGTGGCATGGGGCAATAAGCGCATCCCGAATATCTCTAAATACAATAAAACTTCCACAAGGCAATAAAATAGTGCACATTGTGCAAACACTATATTATTGGTGAAATCACATTAAATTCCCATTAAATTATATTCTGTTTCTGTATTACAATTAGTGTTGCATCTAAAATGTGCTCCACTATATCAAAATCATTAACATTATGAAATTTAAAATATTATTTTCCCTATAATTTACTTGTTACAATTTACTGCGATGTTACGAATATTTATCACGGTAAAATTTCTTACTGTAATGAACGAACTATGTCTCGTAAAATTTAAGATATGCCTGTATTGTCTCCCACACTATGCAAATTCATATATGTGACATTTCAAACTTCTTCCTTCCCATTTATATTGACTTTATAACACAATACCTTTGTACCCAAGCTAGAAATTTACTTTGAAAATGACGGCGAAAAGCTTACATGGATAAAAAGCGGTAATTTCGACCTAAACTATTAATTTCATGAAATACGTACTGCTAAGCTCCCATTTTACAAATATTTCCTAAATTTTAACTTCTACTAACACTGAGCCACAAGTTCACGTGACTGGCAAAAATTTATACAATTACTTAACTTAATTCATATTAGAGCTACAGACTGTCTATAACTCCCAGAACGCATGTGTAGCTTTCTACTTCACTCTATCCCGCCCCGCAGGCACCACGAGTTTAATCATTTAGATGTTGGTAACAGCAATGTCGAAATTTGCTACAAATAATATCAAAAATTAATTTATACTTCCAAAGTTAGAAGTGAAAAGATTCGACTGTCGCTGCTTAAAGGTGAAATACCGCTTGCTCATTCCTCCGCACCCCTGGGCCATCCAAGACTGTTCCAAGTGGCAACAGAGAGACTTCGCTGATGACGTAGTTGACTTGTCACTGGATAAGCGATTCAGTTTCACCAATCGCCGCAGCTGACTTTTAAGCCTACAGACTGAGAGTGTAAAAGATTAGCAGAAGCTGACTGAAGTGAAAGTTAACAGCGTGGGCTCCATTAGGAGGATTCATCACAGCGGCTAAAATCGTTCACAACAGACTATTGAAATTTGAGCAGTAATGTACATTATATTCCACTGAGAAAATTTCCCAAGGGCCAGTCAATAGGAAACAAAAAATTGACGATAGCGAAAATCAACGTTTTATTATTATATTTAGATTATTTTTATTAGTAATCAAAGGTCTATTTCTCGGACATAATTTGCAATTTTCTTTGCAAATTACGTTTCGGTATTTCTTCGATATGTTTCTTACAATCTTAATCAAAATAATTCTCACTTTATTCCTCATTATCGTCGCTGAAATTCATGAGAAAAATTATTATAACGAATGCATCACACACCTTACAGGAGCGTAAATAAAAAGGTTATAAGGCGAGACAGCAAAATTATGCGAGCCAGAGAATAACTGGAGGCGAGAGAAACCGACAGCCATCGTAGTGTTATTCTCCTTGATCGTGACATATCGTGGGAATGTGCCAAGCCATTCGCTGTCAGGCGCCGAGCACCAGTAGAATGTTCGGCTTGTTATGAATCGTCTGAATATACTCCCGAGTGTGTGAGCGAGGACGAAGTATTGACACATACAACCACGTCAAGACGAAAAATCCGCTGAGCTGGATTCCATATCGATGTCTGCCTTCAAACCCGGAATATGTTTCCTTTCATGTGGTCTGGTTAAAATGCTACACTAAAGTAAACTATTTTAATGGCATACAAAAAACGTGTATGGTAAGAGAGGATCACTGATGGAAATCGAGGGTGTTGTTTTAGAAACATAACACAATCTTATTTTATCAAGTGGCGCCAATTTCGAAAACGGCAGACACTTGAGAAGATGAATTCGCATATTTATTTGCTTGCAATAGGTACAGTCAGCGTGTCACGTTTGGTTGAAACAAGTCTTAACGATAAGGTAGGTACTGTATTATAAGCTACGGTCGGTCGAGCAGTTCCTGATCGGTCGAGTTCCCGAGACGTGGTGTATGAGCCGACGTAGAAAACGACAAGCAGATAACAGTTGGCCACCTGTTGGCAGCGGTGGCAAACGTTTCTAGTTATTACTATCAGTATTTCTTATATGGCTGACAATCAGGTCATATAAACTAAAGTGGCACAACTTATTAATTCAATAATTGTAATATGAGCCAATGCTCTTACAGTTATTGTTAGAATTCAACAGAATCCCACAAGCAGACGATAGACGAAATGCCAACTGTTACTTACTGCTGGGAAAATATTAGCAGCAAGCTAATGGGCCATGTACGGCATGGTAACTGATGCTTATTGCTGGCGACATAATAGCACCCTACTTACGGGCCTGCTCTGGTATACCAACAGTTGCTTATTACTGAAGTAACAGTATCAGCAAGTTTATGTGCCATTTAAGACATATCAACTGTTACTGTTGAGGGCATTTTACTGACAATTTCATGAAACATTATGCAATTCCGACTATATGTTGTTGTAAAATAGCAAACAGCATATGTGAATTAACTTGATTTTTTTTATTTTATGCATGTATGAAGTAAAATTGTCGTGCAACATTACTAGTAATAGGAAAAAATAATTTCTAGACTGGAAACCTGCGATGCTTAACAGGTAAAAAAAAATATTTTATTTTGCATTTTAAATACCATCTGAAAGTAGCTCGACAAAAAATTACTAGTCTTTAAACAAAACACAGAAATCTCGATAATGACTATTAATACTAACATAAATTATGTCCTTAGCAAAACTAGTAATGGAACTATTATGTGAAAAAGTATTGGGATTAACTTAAAATATTTCACATGAATATATTGTATTGTAGCTGTTAACATTCTAGAGTTCAATTCCAGGCTCTCTCTAAGAAATTTAATAGTTGTGAAATAAAGCTGAATGTAACTTATATGAAGATAGTAAAATAGAAACTTTTATTTGGGTAAAACGTAATTATTTTTTGGCTTTGAAAATGGATGGCAGACTGCTTTTAAGTGGGCCACAAGTGGATATTAACGGGGTTGTAAGTAGCAAATAGCTAGGCTACTATGCGTGTGGTTAATAGCTGGGCCACAAGTAGCTAGCCAACAGCTGACTGACGACAAGTGGTTAGTTAACTTACGGCAGGTCAGAAGCAGAAAGCCAGTGGGCTACTGCTGCCACATATGCCCCACTGATGGCGCTAGCATGCTTCGAATACAGTTGGTTACGCAGAAGTTGACCGCTTATGAAGAGATTTAGACGGCTCTTAACGTCGAGGTCTTGAGAGCCGACGAGGTTCAAGAGGGGTGAGTGTGGAGCAGCGCCGGAATGCAAGAGCGGGGGAAGCGGGAGATCCCCGAGAAAACCTACCGACCAGCGGCACCGTCCGGCACGACCCCGCCGGCGAGTTGTCTAACCACTACGCCACCGTGGCCCCCTGGCCGCTTATGGACAGATTGTATTTTTACATAGATGTTATATAAACAGTAACCCAGATGTGACTACTGCACACAACTATCAAGAGGCAACATGTGGGCCACAAGAATCTGCCTGAGCATTATACAGAGGTTGAATGATTATGGAAACTGTTTGTGGGCTGCTAGTGTATAAGCAGATTTGCACAAGTGAGCCAACTGAATTTTCTACTTGGGATATTAATTTTTTTACAAAATAACGGACTAGTAACTGATTTCGTTATAATGGGTTGAATGGTTTCTGAGCGATGACATAGCAGTAAAAAATATATAACAACCGCCATTCTCAAAAAAAAAAAAAAAACAGGGATCCGGCATGTTTGAGAAGTATAATGGTCGGTTACATTAGTAATTCTAGTGACATACAACAAATGTGTTGAGGAGTTTTCAGGGACACACGCCTGAATCCTTCAGGAAGTAAGCTAAATAACAAATATGAGAAAGAGTATGTTTGTTTTCATCCCGTTTCGGTGTTGTAACGCCTTAAAACCAGCTGCATTTATCTGCTGCCGTTATTTCAGTTTATTTTTTCACTGTATGTAATCACGTAACCTTTAACTATTTATTTGTTGTTTATTTGTGGCAGCTACATTTTATTTACTTCTGAAATATTGTTTATTGTTAATTGCAAGGTATTATAACGCCAGAAAGTGTATTTACCTTTAATCACGATCTTACGTTTTTCAGAATTTCAACTAAAAAGTTATTGTATGTGGGTTAAATTGTAAAAAGGAATGTGTTATTTAACTGTCATAGGTACGCGTGGCATCATGTATTTTAAATGATGCAGCCCTCTCGTGATTGGCGCAACGCTTGAAGGTGTTAAAAGTATGTAGTTTAGAAGGCGTCTAGCCATCTTGTTTCCACCAGGCAGATCGAGACCTAGTGGGTCATCGACCTGGTAGGAATTTTTAATTTTATTTTTAATTTGGCCGGGTATGTACCACTCATGCTTACTGCCTGACGGGGCGAAGAAGCGCTGCATAGGACTGCAAGTATAGAGTCCGCACGCGCTACCTACGATGTTTATAATTAGATTCAAGTTTGAGCTACCGGAATGTTCCGTGTTGTACGATATGGACTGTATTAGCGTACCTCAGGCCCGAGAGCATTGTGAGTGAAATATGTATATATTAAGGCGAATGCAGTGGGACCAGCCGACGAAGATTCTACAAGATGTTGTTCCAACTTAGTATTTTCCGCTAAGTGTTTTTTAGAATTTCTACAAAAAGATGTCACCAGGGATTTCATTTAATATTTTTTAAATACAATTGGCAAACGTTGCACCATTTTGGATAACAGAATGTTGAAGTTTATCTGCTTAATTTTCCTGCGGAGTACTGCCACGATATAATTTGTTTTCCCGACTGAGTTGGTTTGAGGAAGAAAGTTAATTTAATTTAATTTTTGCAAGAAGCTAAGAAATCTTTTAAAGACATTAATATAAAAATAATAAGAGAAACTTGTACGAGACGGCTACAGGTTTAGTTAAGTCCACATCGAGTAAAATTATCTTATAGCTTACAATGGTTTTCAAAAAAATATTTGCACATTTCAGATTTTCATTTTATGATGTCAGAATCAAACTTTTTCATCAAATTAAATATAACTAGTTTTTCTCAAGTGTCTGTGTGTATTTCATTTTCTGTAGCTAATGGTATTTTTGTATTCTGTTCTTCCCAGTGTTATGCATGTTGTTTCTAGCCTACGGAGATTGGTTGCAACTGAGATGTTCCCGAGTATTCCATCCTTGGTAAACATATCTAAGTTGTTTTACGTTTCTGCTAAATCATTGCTGTCCTGTGGAGCCGGGCAAGTTCAAACTCAAATCCAGAATTCAATGTACGTGGGAAAAATTGATTTCACCCAAGACAAAAATAATATTCTCATCAGTGTATTCTCCCTTCCACATCATATATAGTTACAGTCAGTCCCTAGCTTGTGCATACTGTGTTTGTAGGTACGATAGAACATATTACACTACAGTGCTCTCTAAGATACTGACTATCGTAAATTGCATTGGAAAGTTTGTTATTCTCATGAAATTGGGGCCAAGGTGGCTGAGTGGCTAGACTGCTCGCCTACCTCCAAGGCAAAACGGGTTCAATCCCCGGCCGGTTCACGCCGGATTTTCGCAAATGGGAATCGTGCCGGATGATGTCACTGGTAGGCGGTTTTTTTCGGGGATCTTCCATTTCCCCTGCCATTTCATTCCGGCGCTGCTTCACACTCACCTAAACCACCCTCATCGACTCTCAAAACTTCGCTGTTAATAGTCGTCCAAATCTCTTCACTCATTCACTTCTTTCTAGTGTAACTCTTTCACGTTTGTGGACAATGCCTCTTCTCCCTAGACTTGTTGGAAGGTGTGTGAACAGTGCATTCATACTCATTCATCTCATTAGTTTCATATCCTAATACACTCGTGGAAAATACTTCAACCTAACCGCGAAGCAACTGTAAACCTACAATAAGAACTATGACGTTGATAAGATACCAGCTATCTCCAGTGTCACCAACATATTACCATCTCAGACTTTCACAATAATGAAATACATACTGTTCTACTACTCCTCTACAGTAGCCTAACTGTAATTATATATGGCGGTAAATATATTAATGTTTAAAGAAAATAAACCCGATGGTTAACTAAAACTATATCTTCTTTTCCTTCTTGAAATTTAATATATCCACATTTCCATTAGGATTTAAAACGATGGTATATATTGCAGATGGATGTAAATGTTTCTGCAACTGTAAAGAACATGGATTTAACTTCTTTTGGTACTGGACCCACTTTTAGTCCTATATTTTACAGGGTTTCTAAATATTTTTGCACATTTTTTAAATGTTTAGTTCGTAACCAAGGAGCAAAAAAATCCAGGGACACCAGTATTATATTCCGCATATTTTTGGATATAGCTGCTTTTTCAAATGGCTACTCAATTATTATTGTTTGATGTGGTGATGTATCTGGGTTATGTCACATTGCACCATTTTATCTTCAAGATCGTAATCTTCCAATGTGCTGAATAGGTCACTGATAATTTAATTTCTTTAATATATATTTTACAAGATGTTTTTAATCATTTCCGATATCATTGGCAGCAGTAATTTCATCGATTGTTTCTTAGGTCTAAATGCGACGTGTTTCGTGAGTGGATATCTCAAGACAGTTAAATAGCAGAGTTTGGCCCTGCGGAACAGTGCGCAATAATCTAATCGGCCAAACTCTCCACACTCTGCCAATACTCGCAGCAGTGTGCTACCAGTGTGCTGATGTGTGCTGTCCGCGGTGAACTGAGCTCTTTCCAAAGCCATTCTTACGATCTACTTGTATGCAGATTGTGTCATCTTCGACCATATGTAAAATTAACATTGTTGTGGACCTAACCACTTTATTCATGCATTGGTCAAGGGAAACTGTAAAATAATTAGAAAAAAAATTACAAACTTGTTCATTCTTACACCTGTATGCATTTGAGGAAAAAACCGAAAATAATAATTATAAGTTTAGTATTCACAAATCTTACCTGAACTGTTAATTCAACGTTTAAACCTGGAACTACTTTCTTCCGCCATTGCCAACTTAGTTGGGCACGCGCCCCAGTCGGTGTACTTGTTTATATGCAGGTGACATTTTTGAAAGGTTGATTTCAAAAGTGCTCACTTTACCTTGAACAGCCTTTGAAACAGCCTCTACCGTGTCCTGTGTGGATAATTTCCTGTGTTTCTTTCGCGTATAAGATATCACATTCTAACTCATAGATTAGGCAAATCCTGCCGTCTATTTCCTTAGATAAATCCATCGTTTGAAATATAAGCAATGGTGTTACGGCCGCATAAACTAATGTGCTCAAGTGGGAAAAATTTCCTGGAAAAAAAAAAAAAACAAAACAGAAATTGAAAGTGTTTATGTGTTTCACTTTCATTGGTAGATATTTGGGCTTTGTCTAGTAGACATGGTATTTATTGACAATGAGGGTGGAGTGAAGTAAACACGACCCAGCGACAAAATGCAGTTGAGGTGGAAGCACACGGGGGAAACCCGCTGACCAACAACACCGTCTGCCATCATTCTAATATTATGAAAATCGGGAGTGGCGGCACTTAGACCGATCCCCGGTTAACAGCAGTACGAGGCGAGTGGTCACATTAGTTTTGTGTTATCCCAATGAGAAGTGAATTATACTAGATGATGTCATATACGTACTTCACATTTAAACTTTGTAGTGCTGTCGGAGAAACACACGATGTTTCTGTACACACATTTTTCCAACATAGATGTTCTTCCACACAAACACACACAGTTACACATATATGTGTTGTATACATATATATAATTATAATTTTTCTTCGTTTTATTAATATGTTCAATCAAAGTGCCTACGATCGTGGACACATGTTTAAAATATAATATACTATGGTCGGTATTGGTCTCAAAAAGGAATAATGGTCTTTAAACGCCCGTATTTATGACACAGTTGCACAAACTATAAGATTAAGACACGTGTTTTTTTTTACATGTCTAGCAAAAAAAATGGCCCTTAATTGATTGAAATTTGCTCTTGGGCAGCTGGCAAGCGCGCTCTACCCTATAATCTCTCCGCGTTCCATTTCCATGCAGGCGAATTTGCCTTCTTGATGTTATCGAAGGTATTATATTGTAAATATGTTAGTATTTTTATTTTGGCTGCAGAATTGCAAGCCTTAAAAAATTCAGTGACTTAGAGGGAAAATATATGATTTTGTATTTGATCAATTGCTGGAGAAACTTCGTGCGATTATCATAAAACGACGCGATTTAGACATTAGATCTGAAAGGCTACAGTTCAACTAAAGCAGTATAAAAATATAGTTATCTACACTGCCATTACATGAACGGGACAATGACAATAAATTAAAAGAAACAAAATTCCACTAAAAGCTTTACAAAATGTGTGTTAATTTTTCCCCCCCGCAGGATGGTGTCCTCGCGAAGCCTCGTTTAGCTGCAGAGGAAGAAACAGTGGTGTTGGCGTGGGAGAACTATGTCAAATGTATTCAATTTTCTGGTCGGCTGGCCGCTCTGACAGCATGTCCGGCTGAGCATAGCGGCGGACTTCAATAAACTCTAAGATTGCAGTGTATCAGACAAGGCTCTCAGCTAGGAGGTGTAAATCAATGGGCGGGAGGGCGAGGAGAGGGAAAGATTTCCGTCACGTAACAGTTTCTTGTCGGCTGTAATCTCGCGTGAGGGAGTACTGGAGGGAGGAGTCTGTTATTGGACGGGAAATAAAAGTTGTACAGGAAAGAGGGTGGCGTGAGGTTGGAAATGTACAGGAAGGAGAAGGGGAGAGCGGTTAACTGTAGTGGACAATGTTGCCAAACAGAGGAGATGAAACACTTTTACCAACCAGCACAGTGAAATATGCTTTTAGTCATAAAATCTTGCGCACTATCGAATTATTTTCTGGACATTTTCAGCCGTTTGCTTAATATGTGTTAAATATTTCACGAAAGAAAAGTTTTTGAGCCGACTCTCTGAAGGAAAGATAGGCCTATGCAATCACAAGAATAACTATAAAAGGAGTGGACCGAATTTCACCATACTCGCTCCATATATGGTCTAGTATTTTTGATCACGCCAACCACTTTCACCTTTACTTTGTATGATGGCTATCTTTTACACCAGTCAAATTGTATACACAGATCCTCTTTCGCCCACCATTTTGTAAGATATTGTTAAGTGAATAGAAATGTTTTGTTATATCTCGGGAAACAATTTGTCGATTCCTAATTAAGTTGTACACAAGTAGCACTCTGATAGGCCATGCAGACTTTTAGACTATATCTTTAGATGGCAAGACACTTATTTTCAAAATAGCAAAGTATGCTATCTCTATGAAACAATGTAACGAATTTCAACTTAACTTACTATGATGACTTAGTATACAATTATTAAATAAGCTGATGCATAAACTCATTTGTCTGTCATTTTGGAAGATAACACCACATGCAAAATTAAGCTCACGTGTCCTATCTAGGGAAAAAATTAACTGATACCACCAAACTCAGGCCACAATTATTTATACTTTCGTAGTCAATGTAAATGTATGTGACTCAAGGAGGTAGTCGCATATTCTCAAAATAACGCACATGTACACATTTTAGGTTAGCAGTTCATATCTCCCAAACAATTTCACAATTTTTACTATGTAGCAGTATACATATATGACAAACATAGAATGAGCCAAAACATAACCGTGTTGTTCTTTATTAACGAAGATAGCACCACATGAGCAAATGGATTCTTTATGTCATATCCGGGACCAATCAACCGATTTCCACAGTAATATGTACAAAAGTAGTCCTACAGTAGGCGATGTAAATTTAAATGTTTTGCGTATGTAGAACACTGCTTTTCAAAATAGTGGCGATATCTGTTAGAAGCATTTGATATACATACATACTGTTTTTAGGCTTTTATTTAACGATAGCATGAAATGTGAAAATAAAGCTTTTATGCCACATCTCGGGAACCAGTCAGTTTGATTCCAACAAATTCTGCACACGAATACTGCGCTGGTAGGCGATAAACTAACATGATTTAAGTGAGCCACAACGTCTCTGCAAATATTTGAGGTTGGTAAACCTAGTCTACCAAAACTAGACTGTGACAGGTGAAATTGATGCTCCAAGTCCTACCTCTGTATGCAGTAGATTGCACGCGAACTTACGGTACGCTATAAGGGGTCCTGGTTTCCATACCTAGATAACGCACCTGTGTATTTGTGAATGTCTCATTAGTATTGCACTTGGTCCTGGTTCCATCTATAATGATATTGCTATCAACGAGACGTCCTACCATACAACTTTATAAGAACTTTAACACAATAAGTTACGTAGGCTCATTAGTTATATCGGTAACTTCTCGTTTATTTCAATCTTCGACGGAAATATTATCTACGTTTCGTAAGAGGACACAAACACTTTGCACTGCACTTTGAAATGTCACGCTGTTTTAATGAATTCCTTATTGAGTTAGCTACACTGAAATTCAAAATCTGATCCTTAAATATGTTTGGTGGTAGCGTAACACTGGGTTGATTGATTAATCCTGACTTTCGAGTGAACAGTTTTCATTCATTTACGAAGTTACCTGCGTTTTTGTTTAAGGGCATGTACAAATCTGGTATCTTGGCTAACGATGATGAAATAACGATACCCGATACCAAGGTCGTGAAGGAATTCTCTTCAAGTATACTTACACATGTCCATACTTGGCCCCGCCTGTGAAGTGGTCCGAATTCCCAGTATAGTTCACAGAGGCTGTGTCATTGGCAAGTGCACAAAATTACTTACTAACTGGGTGTAATTACAATCTTTCTGCTGTCGCCATATTCAGTTATACTAAGTTGAGCTCATTTTGTGAATATCATAAAGAACTCATTTTGAAAAACCAGTAAGTTTTTACGAAATATATGACTCTAAGTAAACTCTTTTAGGTCACATTTGTCACTCGTGAATCGCTTGCGTTGTTAAATAGTCTGTAAGTTTAGGTACAATTCTTTCAAAATTTATAAGCTATTCCAAGTGTTTATAGACCTCTACAACATTGGTTGGTAAACACTGAAGAATCCACGATATATTTTACTATAGACTGTTCATGATTAAAAAAGCCATGCTCGAGATCGAATTTTCTGTCAATATGTATCCATCCGTTGCATGAAATATTTAAAATTGCAAAGGACCGTTTTACTTAATTCACACACCGTCCAAGTGAAAATAAATACATTCTAAGGACATTAATGTATTAAAAATATACGAATTCGTTCCCTTGTGTGAAGAAAATAAAAACTCAAGACTTTAGGAGCCATCCCAGCAAACAAGGAAAATACGGGGCCAGAATCGGATCGGTAAGAGCTAGCCGACAATCTCTGGCCAGCCGATACTGGCCCGATGTCATATTCTGGAATCGGCCCAATGGATATATGGACTGGAGGCTGACTTTTTGCCGACAGTGTCAAAAATACACTGTACTGCTACTAGCAAAATACAAAATGAATTCCGGTCCAAGATACACGAAAAGTACGGGCCAGAATCGGGCCGGTAAAAGCTAGCCGACAAACTCCGGCCAGCCGATACTGGCCCGATGTCATGTTCCGGAATCAGTCCGATGAAAATATGGACGGGCGGCTAACCGACACTGCCGGGCCTTCGACGGCTGAATGTCGTTACGATGCCGGGCCTGCGATGGATGGATGTCGCTACAATGCCGGGCCTGCGATGGCTGGATGTCGTTACGATGCCGGGCCTGCGACCGGTAGAGATTGCCACGATGCCGGGCCTGCGACAGATGGATGTCATTACCATGCGGGGCCTGCGTAGGCTGGATGTCGCTACGATGTCGGGTCTGAGATGGACGGAAATTGTTATCCCGCACCTGCGATGGATTGATGTCGCTAAGATACCGGGCCTGCGATAGCTGGATGTCGTTACGATGCCAGGCCTGTGAGGGCAGGATGTAGCTACGATGCGAGGCCTGCGATGGCTGGATGTCGCTACGATGCTGGGCTTGCAGCGGTATGATGTCCAGAAAAAAAACAGTGTAACCATGAAAAAAAATTCTAATTTTTTCGATTTAAAATTTTAGTAATTGTTATTACCTATTTGCATATATTCTTTTCATTTACTTCTCTACACATTATATCGTATGAAAATCTTTTGCTGGCCGAGTGCGGGCTAAGTTGCTGATACTCTCCAGTAATTTCAAATATATCATGACACAAACTCTTATAAACGAATGCGTACATGCCATGACAATATAACAACAAATTTTTAAACACGAATTATATAAAAACTCTTTATTCAGAGGCTTACAAGCTAAATACTTTTTGTTAATATTTAATATATCTGTCGGGTGGATGTACAAATGAAAAAAAAAATGCAAAGTAAACAAATGCGATGTGCTACTATGTGACACATATATAATCCTGAAAAAATAAATGCTAACAGTTAAAACACGGTCTCAAAAAGACATAATGCCATTAACTAGCTAACATCCTGCCTTTTCAAAACAGTTTCCAACAGTTTATTGGCAAAAATACATCAGATAAATATCTGTATTGTGATAAAGAGCCTTCTCTCGAAAACGTTACTGTTCCGGAATAAATAAGATGTTGGCCAGCTTACCGAAAAGACAAAGCTGCTGGAGACCTTCACACACTCTGGTGGTGGGCACGGGAACAAAAGATGACCACCTACAGCTGGATTGGCATTGGCCTAGGATATTATTTGAGGCATTGGCGACAGGTTGACTGTGAGAAATCACTGCGACATAATTCACGTGATATCCATCCGTTATCCTAAATAATACAGTGGTCCATTGTATATTTTCTAATGGCAAACATTGTGTCTCAAAAAAAGACATTATGTTAACAATTGGCTAACATCATGCATATACAAAACACTTTCCAAAAGTTTTTCGGCAAAAAAAATATCTTATTTATATATTTATTGTGATAAAGAGCCATGTCTCGAAAACGCTACTGGGAGAGAATAAATAAGATGATGACCAGCTTACCGAAAAGACAAAGATGCTGTATGAGAATCGGCCCAGGATCATTTTTAAGAAGCTTGCAACATGTTTGCTCTGCCATACCATGCCGACATATTTTCGGTGATATCAATCTGTCGTCTTAAATAATACACCGGGCCTTTATCTTTATCGCAACGGCTAGCAATCTGTCTCAAAAAAGACATCACGCTTTTGTCCGATGTCTATCTTCTGGTATTTATACGACAGTTGCCGAAAGTACAGGTATCGGACCGACAATCTGCCGACACTTTGCCGACACTTTAACGACAGGTTGTGTCTCTCAGTACACCACCAAGACTAAGAACTAATTTTCTTGATTCGTTGTCAACCTAACTTGGAAGAATGTGTGCCAATATTACTGCACTGGGTATACATGGTGTAGTTATGGGAAAATGTGGTTTTCAATGGCTGATTTCACAAGTGCTAGCTTAACATGACAAGCTTTTACTTATTTTCGTACATAACAGCACAGGATTTAGCTAACAATCGTAACACGTTCGTCGCTTTATTCAACACACAATTCTGTTCTCTCGTAATTCATGCTAATGTCGCCAAAATGTGTCACGGGTGTAGTACGAAGGGTTGAATTATGGAAAAATAGTTTCCAAGACAAGTTAGCACTATGTGCGTGTACCTAAAAGCTGTTCAGAGTAAAGTGTGCACTTTAGAAAACCCTGCTAAAGAGCATCCTGTATGGACATTCTGCATGATTCCGCCATATGTAAAATTTACATTTCCATCGGCATGGTCACACTATTCATGTGTCGGTCAAGTAAAACTGTAAAATTACTATAGAAGCGTAAATAATTTACAATCGTGCTAATTCTAACACTTACATACATCCATAAAATAGAAAGTGGAAGAAATAATTTTAGTAATGTCAAATGTTTTCTTGACATTTTTTATTCAGCTTTAAGACATGGAAGTACAGTCTCTACATCGTCACCAACTTTATAGAGAGCACGTGGCAGTCAAGTGTGCATGCTAAAATACACGCAGGTAGGGGGTAGTCCCATTTTAAAAATATTTATTTCAAAGATTTAACTTTACAGAGAACTACCTTTAACAAATACACTACCACAGTGAGGAAGTTCGTGGCTCGACTGGCGCCTCGAGCGTAGGCAACCACGCATCGCGGCGTCCACGATCTATAACAATACTACGCATACTGACAATTCGGATACGGTCCACGGTTTACAATGAGGAACACGCACAGGAACTGTTGGGCGTCTGGCAACGGAGGTAGTGAGTGAGTGGATGAGCCGGCAGAACGGAGGTGAGATGGGGAAACAGTGTCGATATAGCCCCTCGGCTTCCCAGCTCCGCATTCCCTGGTCATTTCATTCGGCCGGGCGAGCCAGGTGTCTCTCCCCCCCTTAAACCTTCCTCCTGCTGCGTGGGACCGCCATCAATCAGCACCGTCCGGAGGGTTGAGGCAGTTGGTACCCGGGGGGGGGGGGGGAATGGCGGAGGCTTATCACGCGTGCGTGGCCTGCGTGTCCGGGTGATATCAGGCCGGGAGGCGAGATCCCATTACACGACACGCACGGCCCAGCAGTCAGATCCCCGCGTGCACACTGCAGTGTGGGAACTGCACTCCCCGCCTACGCGACACTAGCGCAGCGAACAGGTGCGGCGTGCTACCAGCTGCCACGCGCCGGAGGGAACGACACGAGCTCCATGCACCCAGGACACCGTCAACAGCCTGCCGCCATCCTATCTAGTCCCGCCGCTTGGTCATCCCTGTCGCGTCTCCGCCAACACTAGGTTTAGCACACTTCTTTTGACACTAATGATGTTTCGATCGACGTATTGAATTCGCCGAAACGATAGAGCATTAAAACCAGGCCATTCACGGTAAAATTAGCTCTTTTTGAAGCCCTCTCATTTGGAACAATAGTCAATAAATATATTTTATTGTAATCTTAGACCTTAACTTTTAAGTCAGGTGAACTATATACACTGTTAATTACTTATATGGCAATATTTATTTTAAATGTGGATGAAGGATTTGAAATGCACGATAGGAAAAGAAGTAAATGAGGCCTCAAAAGTGCTCACTTTACCGCAAACAGACTATACGTCGATTACTCCCCGACTAGTTTTTTTCTTTCGGATAATAGTGACAGGAGATAATATTGTCATTAAATGCAAAGTAAATAATTATAGTAAATATTTTAAACTTTAACAAAAGTTTTTAACCTATATAGTGGCGAAAAATTTACCATACATCAGGATTGACAGATACAAAGTTGGGAACTTCCTGAACAAATGTAGACAAGCTAATATGGATGTATATAAAATATATTCACTATTTTGCATACTCGTTATTCGTATACCCTGATATTGTACATATGGAAACAATTTTTGGAGTCTTATACAATACTAACTTCATAATATTTAGTAACTAATTCTCTGTTACGTGTCAGTAATTAAGACTAGATACCGACTGTGTATTTTCAGGTTGTAACGAAACACACAAAATTCCAAAATTGCGGAGATAACTCCTGAATCCTACCTACCCAAGTTCGGACCGTGCTACGTCCTAACCAAGCACGTGGCAAGGCAGGATTTGCACAAAACTTAGCAAAACCAACAGAATACAAAAATGGCAAAAAGCCATACTATAACCATTTATCCGTACAGTGTAAGGGTAAGTTGAGAATGATAAACAACCTATAACAGAAACAAAGAAGAAGTGTGTTAATTATTTGTCTTTATTATGTTTCTTTTCATTCTTTTCATTTGTCATTAATCTTACATGTGAGAAAGCTCTCATTTGTTATCAATCTTACACGTGTAAAAATTCCCAGTTGGTTAAATTATCAAATTACAATAAAAAATTTTGAGTAACATACAAAATGATTTCAGGTATGCTGTAACCTAGCTAATACTTGAATTATTCACACTAAAATACAGTAAGTGTATACGCCTCTAACAGGCCATTTAGTAAACACAGAAGGCCATCACAATATATACTGGGCAAGTTACTCTAAAATACCATCATCACAAAATGGCGGATTAATTCTTGTCGTGCCGAGATTTACAGCGTTATTTGTTCGTTCCTACACGAGGAAAACCCAATATGGTAACACTCTACTGGTCATAAATTAATGAACATGGCTACCTCAAAACTTGACAAAGTATTTTATTTTCTTGAATCTACTCGCGATCCCAAATGGATAGGGGCAACTGCTAAGCAATTCGAGCTTTAACTCCAGCGAGTAAATGTGATTATTAAAACCGTCCAAAACTTCGTAAAGTTTTTAAATTGTTTACTAACCATAATTACAACAGTGTCCCAAATATCGCCTACCATCGACTGGACTTGGTTTCAAAATATTAAGACCATCATTATCGTTTTGGTTACAAGTGGTTACAACCACCAGAATTCTTTGTTAAGACTTGGTCACATACTTGCTTATGGGTGTACAAAACCTGGTCACAAAAGGTAACATTTAGTTTCTCACCCCTTATCAAATCTTTCGGTTAAGAGAACAACATTTCTCAAGTTAAAATGATTAAAAAATTTTCGGCCATCCTGGCCCTAGCCTAACGTCAAAATGACGTAAAAGTCCTATTTAGCTTGAAGAGTCCACATTTGTGAATTTGAACTAAGAGCTACTTATCTGGTAGAAGTTTGTCCCATCGAGGCCGCTGACTGACCCCGAACGAAGCAATTTACAGTCATTATATACACAGATCCGCCAACTAGCGCTACCAATGACATTATTTTCCTCAGACAAAAACGTAATTCCAAAAAATTGGTGTTAAGGCAATTTTTCAAGGGGGGGGGGGGGTCCCAATATTCACGACCAAAGGTGGTTGATGTTACCAAATAAGGTGAACCGATGCAGTGGACGCCTGTTTCCCTTAGGGGGTTTACATGATTGAAAAGTCAACCACCAATAATATTGCGATACGCAATCCCACTTCCGGCCTGTTGATCAAGTTGCCGGAACTGGCGTAATCAGACGTCATGCGCGGACATCAAGTGGTGACCAGATCCTAACGCTCACTACCGATAGTGCTGCCATCGGGTGACTAACCGTCGAAACAAACTCTGGGACTCAGTTTTCCGTCCTGGCTGGTCGCTGCTACACGTGAAAAAATAGCACGTGCAAAACATACGTCTTCGTGGTACCCTAGGTTTCCAAATGTCTTTTTAAGGTAACGTAAGGCTGGCGAGGACACTACAGGTTAGTTCTTTATTTTAGAAGTTGTTAACACCAAACAAACGTATTTAAAAGTTTGTGCGTGACGAGCTTCTCGCCGAAACAAAATGTCAGGTAACCACATACTGTAATTATTAGAATGGGTGACTGGCGACGTGACCCGGCCCGCTCTTTCAACAGTTCATTATTATTTGTACTAAGTTATAATTAATAATTATTGAAGAGCGTAAGGCGACGTGGTCTCGCCCATCACAACCCCCCTCCCTACGGGGGAGGACTCCCTAAGAAGAAGTCCAGCCAGGTTGAGAAGAAGATGCCATGAACTAAGACGAAGTGGCCAGCTCAAATTCGAACCAGCACTTTTCTCCCACTTCAGTCCAGGAACGAAATTCCACAGCATCACCATCAGGGTGGTTCCATGAACATCCAGTGGAACACCACCAAAAAGAGAAAACAACTTGCCCAAGTATATGTCGTCATCAGGAGAAAAAGAGCCCCATCTCTGCTCCATCGAAGAATAGGAATCCTCACGGGGAGCATCTTAAGTCTGTCACACAGACTCAAAGGGGTCAAAGGGATCGCTATTGTTACTTGATAATTGCCATGTTGGTCTCTTAGCAGAACATTTTTTTTTAAACCATACTACCATGTAAACTATAAGGTCAGTTACAAGACCAGAAATACAAAATATAAATCACACAACCCACAACCCTCTTCAAACTACATGAATACGGAAGAAAAAAAAAACTAAATGAGCACGAAAGGGTGGTCAGCAATGCCTCCGAGGGAGCCCACTACTCATTATACACATTTTAAAACTAAATGATCCATACTAGACTCAAAATGACAAGAAACCCACATGACATGACTACAGTGATTGGTCATTCACACCACATTATTGAGTGGTACATAATTTCAGTTGTGTCACATGACATTTCATCACAACCACTTTCTTTAACACATCTTCAAACACCACAGTGAAGGGGATCAAGAACCTGAGTATCCTGAATGGATTCTGGTACTTAGGAGTAAGCTTAGCACTGAACTGTGCGGCCTTATTACTAAGAAAATGCATTTCAACCATGACCTTATTTCCTATTTTGAAAGTCACCATATCACTAGAAAACGCCTTCCGTGTTGCCAACTTTCTATGGTACTTTTGAAGGCTTTGAGTGGCCTCAGCCCATACTCCTTCCAACGACCTCTTACTACCAACATCCCAGAAAAAGTTGTGTAAACCCCAAGAATGAATAAGGGGATGAAATGACCTCCGTCCGAAGAACACCTATGAAGGAACCTTATCAGTCGCGTCACGTACAACATTGTTGAGCGCAAGCAAAATTTTATACAAAACCTAATTGTATTCCTTATGTTCCCGGTTTGAAAAGCTCTCAGAGATACCTTCAAATTCCTGTTACATCTTTCCACCAGTTTGGCTTGTGGATAATAAAGGGTTATCTGCCCCAATTTTATACCCCAAGCAAAGGCAAAATTCTTCACCTCCACCGACAAAAAGGAGGCGGCATTATAGGTTACAATATTCATAGGAGATCCAAATACTGGTAAAAGGTGCTGACTCAATATCCTACAAATTTCTACCGACTTCATGGTGCGTAAATTAGAGAAAAATGCAAATTTACTGAAACTGTCAACAGCAACTAGTATAGAGGTGCAACCAGAAGTAGGGTGTGGCAAAGGACCAAACACATCCAGGTATAATCGCTCCCAGGGGAACGTAGCAATCTTTGAACTATATGGACTATTATTCTTGACATTATGGGGCTTCGCTCTCTGACAATCAAGACATTCCTTTACAAGATCTTTAATTTCACTGGCCATCCTAGGCCAGTAAAAAATTTCCATTTCCCTTGCCCTGAATACTGTTTTGTCCTGTCCCAGTTGTGCTCCAAAAAAGGTATTATGATAATATTGAAAACGTTGCACTTGCAAAACTGATGGAACAAATATACTAAATTTCCCCATCTTAGCATCCACAAAACCTATCAAATCCTTAAGGACCACGTTTAACAGAATCACTATCCATCTTGATCAGCCTACACTCAGGGTCAATTCCCTGATGGTGTTGTAACCTAATAACTGCCTGAGGAAAATCTCGGAGTGTCTCAACTTGTTCTCTCCCTCAGGAACATCCACATCCCCATCATTGGGGGTAGCCTCGTGTGTATCCACACAAGATACCCCTTTGCTTACCAGAAAAACTCCATGAACACTAGGAGAAACATAATCAACAACATAGTAGATACACTACTAGAACCTTTCGAAGCATCAAAAACACTACCACGGACACCATCAGTTGGGCAAAAAACAATAGACCTGTTGCAGGAGAATCGATACTCACGGAATCTGGTGGTCCCACACAGAATTCATCCTAGTCGAACATCCGAGATAGCACATCGGCAATCCCATTGTGTACTCCCTTTGTGTGCTGCACAGTAAATTTGAAGCATGTGAGTCACACTAGCCAATGAGCCTAGACGTCCAACTGGTTCATTTGTTGATGGAAACCAAATGAGCGCCTGGTTATCTGTGTGCATGGTGAACTCAGCACCTTCCAGATAATCTTTATACTTCTCCATGCCATATATGGCTGTCAACACCTCCTTTTCGTAAGCTAAGTAGCTTTTCTTAGCTGGAATAAGGAGTCAACTAGTGTAAGAAATATGCTATAGATTCCCCTCTACCTCTTGACACAGAACAGCCCCCAAAGCCTTGGAGCTAGCATCCACTTGCAAAATGAACCGCTGATTGAAACATAGCAATTGGAGAACAAGAGGAATAGCGATTTTTTTCTTTCAGCAAGCAAAAAGCATGCTTCTGAACATCTCTCCAAACGAACTCTAACATTTTTCTCTTTAAGGCATTTAGAGGATCAGCTATTTCGTAGGGGCAGATAAATTTACAACAGGACTAATCTTTTCATCAGGGTCCATCAGTAATGTCCCTTCAGAAATAACAAAACCTAGATATCTCACAAAGGTTTTAAGCCCACGTAATCTTATCGGGATCCACTGTCAGTCCAGCCTCTCTTAAAGCTATTAAAAACAGCCTCAGATGTTCTAAATGTTCCTCAAAAGCATTACTATACACACAAACATCATCGATGTAAGTGAACAGAAAATTATACTGGTATTTACCCAAAACCTGAAAAAGTACTATAGACATCGCCTGTGGCCACAATTCACACCCATAGGAAATCAATTCCATTGAAACTGCCTCAATGGGGTGACAAACGCTTAAATTCCACGAAAATCTGAATGCAAATCTACTTGTGATAAAGCCGAATTGAGGTCAAAAATGGAAAAATACTGAGCCTTCCCCACATCCTAGAAAACGCTTTCTATTGTGGGCAATGGATAAGGATCCACAAATAACTGTTTGTTTACCATTCTATAGTGACATAGAACCCGATAATCACCAGGTGTTTTCTTAGGAAGTAAAAATGCTGGACTAAAGAAATTGCTTTCCGAGGGCTCAACTACATCATCCTGCTGTAATTCTTAGACGATTTTCCTGAAAATCCTTAATTTTGGGGGCGCTACTCAATATGGTGCTGATGACACAGGCTCCTGATTCTTTAACCCCAAAACTATGGGGTGTTTACTATAATACCCCTATTTACTGGTTATGACATCCCTAAATTCCTGACGTAATAACTGTAAACTTTCTTCATCATTATTTCCCCTGACTGAACTATGTTTACAGAGAGATCAAAAGTGTGAAACCATTCTGATATTACTTCTATGGATTGAGAGCTACACAATGAAAACTTTAACGCTTTCTTGGCAACATCTAAAACTGCCTGTGTTATACCATAGAAATGAATTCCAAGAATAAGGTAATGCGAAATACCAAACAATATCCTAAAGGTAAATTTCCAGGAAATCTTAATCTTATATATCGCTATGCCATATGAAGTAATCATAACACCATTGGCCACGGAAAATCCTATTTCTTCCCCCTTACATACGCTAATGAGCCCTTTTGGTAGTTACCTGAGCAAAAAATTACAAAATTCTTGATCGATCAGTGAATATGATGCTCCTGAATCCAATAGTACAGCAATCACAACCTGCCCTGCTATTGCCACTGGGATATGCAGTAAACCATGCTGTCGCTCAAACGATATCACTTGCACTGCCAACTCTCCCATGACCTTGCTTTTTCCTAATGGACAATTACTTTTAATATGCCCTTTCTTATGACAACTGAAACAGGTATACTCATTAAATCGATCATCGTTCCTGGAATTTAACTCCCCTGCCTGAAATTCCCTTTGTCGTCCCTGCAAAGGTTGAGAATACCAAGATCTTTTTTGTACAAGCTGATTCCTAACTGCATCACCTTGAAGCAGCACAGCTAACACATCCTGTTTACTCTAGAAGTCCTTAGCAAAATGGTTGTTCAATCCACAAATGTACCTTACTCACACCCCTTTCCTAATACAAAGACTTATCCTAGGATACTACATCTACTATATAATCTTTAAGGGTCCTCTCAAGTTCAGACACCAACTTTAACAATTCTTTCAGAGTTATAGGTTCGCTGGCAAAACAAAAGAAACGACTATACCGCGGGTGGAGGTTAGAAAAATAATTTTCGTAAAATGGTCTTCGTCGCAAGGATATCCTACTACCCGCACTGTTCCTAGAATACACTTCACAAACTCCTGCATGGTCTGATAGGGTATCTGCCTATATTACAATAATTTCAAACGAAATTTGCCAATCTCAAGTTCACTCTTTTAGACATGCATTAATCAGCTTGGTCACTTCCCAGTTTTCCTCCCTAGTCAGCCAAATACTGGTTTTAAACTATCGGAAACTCTAAACAGTGCAACCACATATAAAACCTGTCACTCGCATAATTGAAGATTAATTTCTAAATTAAATTTGTATAAAAAATCTAGCACTGCTTCAATACTCAACTTGCGTAATTTAGGTATTTTGGCTACCAACTCTGTAGGCACGTGCTTCAATAATTTATAAATTGAAGTTGTCTCATCAGAAAGAGCCGAAATCCCCATGCCAACCTCATTGCTTTTCGCCCTCCTCACCAGGGCCCGAGCTACTACCATCAGTTCCTCTGTCCCGTCACTCTCTTCTACCGCAACCCCAGCCTCTCCTACCATTTGAAAATGGTACGAGGGCTGCTTTTGTAAGCTTTTGTATCCATGCAGTAGCCATAGTTGAAATTAATATAAACTCCATTAAAATTCCTACCAATCTTACCATAACCAATCTTCATGATAGTCATGCAATATATGGAATACCACACTTAAATATTTCTCTTGCTCAAAATTCACAAACCCGAAACTCACTGCACATAAGCAGAGTGCAAGCAGCCTTTCTGACCGAGAAAACACGCTGATCAGTGGCTTCCTCCAGCATGATGTCCACATGTGAATAACTGGGGGTGACCCCGTCTGAAATTTAACCTGGTTCGCCTCAGGGTTCTCCCGTTTTCCCCGCCCTTTAATTCCGGCGCAGCTCCATACTTATCTCAATCCCCCTTATCGGCTGTCAAGACCTCGCTATTACGTGCCGCCACGCACTCCTCATACATTCGGCGGGGAATCCCCACTGGAGTCCTCTGGGTGCGAGATGGGTTGCCTACTCACTAGGCCATGTTATTACTACCACTGTATCCTTCGTTTGCGATTTAACCGGAAATGGTGGGTTTTAGAGAGTTGCAACAAGTGGGGCATATATGCAACTTATGTCGTCCTGCTTCATATTATAGTATCCACAGTCAATTGAACATCACGATGTATGTTGCATGCAATCAAAGGGTGCCAACCCCTATTATTTACATTATGGGGGTGTGTACGACGGAACATACCTACCATGTATCCAAGATCTTGGTTTACTTGCTCCGTATACCAATTTGTGTTCTTCTAACGGAAGTACTTTGCCTAATATCCCACATAATGTCCTAGTCACCCACCACCTTTAGGAGCTGCTACAGCCCTTAATATTTCATATGGACCATGGGTGTCCTATATCAATCTTTCTCTTTAATGGTCATGAATCATGTGCCCGAGTTTGTACACATGTTCCCTATACACGCTGTAGGTTAAGATTTAGTAGGAAAACGGGGTGACTTGAGACAGCCAGAAACCAGGAGAAAAAAAGCATATATTTTCAGAAAATTTACAATGCAAAAAAAAAAATAATTTTTTGTTTGGGAAATGTATGTGCAAGAATCAGAATAATTAAGGTTTTTTCGGAGCGAAATTTATTATGTTAGAAGTTTATGTTGGTACCTCTGGCACAGTGTAAACAAAGATATTTATATGCAGTTAAATTTTGCCTCTGAAAAATCACATTTGGTTGTGCAGAAGTAATTCATGCAAAGTAAAACTATTTGCTGGTAAGTATAGATACATATTACACTAGCAACATACAAACTGTAATATATGTTATTACAATCCATATTTTCTCAGAGGATTAAAGTGTCTAACTTGGGATAAGTTGATACATTGCAGGAAATGCCGAGAGCATACATGGGGTGCCCAGATGTTAAGCCCTATGGCAATCGCTAACTAGACAACCTAGATGAAGCTCTCCATGAGGTAAGAAGAGGTTGTTTAAGTAATCGAGCTGCATCAGAAAAGAAGGCATTGATAAAATGAAGTTATTCAGAGCATAATGTGGTACGAATAATATGAACATTGGTGGCCAAACTGTTTTGACTCCTGAAGAAGAAATTCACTTAGTACAGACTATTCTGATGACAAGCAAATGGGGATATCCTCTTACTGTGTATGTTGTCAGAATATTTGTGGGAGGTTATTTTGAGAGAAAGAGTACGACTGCAAGACACTTAAAAAAAGACCATGCCAGGGATCGACTGAGAAAATTCTTTCTTCAGTCGTCCCAAGGAACTGTACGAAGGTTTGGCTGACAACCTAAAAAGATGCCTATAAATACATATTTTTATCATTTACAATACACATTACAAGGGGTCAAACCAGCATCAATAATAAACTATGACGAGCCTAACCTATCTGATGACCCTGGCAGTAAGAAAGTGGAAGTTAAAAAAGGTTGTATACATTAAGATTTAATTTTAAATACTTCTAAAGCATCCCCATCAATAATGATGGCCTGTGCTGATGATGGAATACGTCTGCCTCCTTCCGTCATCTATCGATCTCTACATTTGTGGGATACCTGGGCAACCAATCGTCCAAAAGGAGCACGTAATGGAAACAAAGTATCTGGATGGATGGTTCAGAAGACCTTTGAAGAATGGTTTACTTCAATAGCTCCCCCTTATCTCAAGAAGTAAGATGCACCTCGTGCTATGATAGATGATAATTTATCATCACAAACAGGATGAATATATAAGAATACCCCAAATTTGAAGGTCTATAATATCAAAACCAAATAACCTACAACATTTGTTGACCAATCAAATGAACTGTGGAACCGTGAGGTTTGTTTACCATATATTCATAAATATTCAATGTAACTACCACGAGCAGCTGGAAAATGAAATCCTCTGCTGACTCTTAGAACTGAGAAAACAACTACTCTGTAAGCATGTCCAAATCAAGGATTCCAGTAACAGTGGGCTCGTGAAAAAAGAAAAGGCCAAAAACCATGTCTTTGGGTACAGCGCAAAACACATTCGCTTTGGGGAAGTACGCTCGTGTTCGGTGGTTTCATGATGTTACGGTGTAGGCAAGTAATATAGTTAACACTTGCCAGAGACAGACCCCACACAGAGGCGACAAACAACAGTATTCAGGGCGAGGATATGAACAGCGAGAGGTTTGGAAAACAGCATCATAATTACTTTCTAGTGTTTTTACTGTGATGCCTTCTGTAAACAGTGCTAGTGTGTTTTGCTAAACCGATGTCTGTAATAGTGTTTCTTATGTTGTTGATAAAGTTTCTCTTAGTGTCCATGGATATATTCCAGTAAGTGAAAAGGTACCTTGTGTTGATACATGTTGGGATATCCGTGTTGACAGAGAATCAGGCTTGGTGTTATCCACCAATAATGAATGGAAATAGGAATTTGGATGTTACTGAGGGAGAATAGCTTTGGACTCTCCAAGATTTCCCTCAAGCATACCTAAGTTTGCAACACCATCAGGGAATCTACTCCGAATGTAAGAAAATCACAGTGGATATTAATGCAGGAAAAAGTAGTCCTTTTGAAGTTCGGAAAGGGCTGATGGGTTTTGTGGATGCTAAAACAGGGAAATTTTGCATATTTGTTCCTTCGGTTTTGCGGGGAAAATATTTCAATATTAACATATTACTTTCTTTGGAGCTCACTTGGGACAGGATAAAACAGTATCCAGTGATAAGAGAAATGTTTTAATGGCCTAGAATGACCAGTGAAATTGAAGATCTGGTAAAGGCATGTCTGGATTGTGAGAGAGCGAAGCCCCGCAATGTCAAGAATATTAGCCAATATAGTTCAAAGTTTTCTACTGTCCCTTGGGAGTGATTATACCTGGACGTGATTGGTCCTTTGCCCCGCACGACTTCTGATTTCACTTCCATACTTGTTGTGGACAGTTTCAGTAAATTTGTGTTTTTTTTTCCTTGGCACACTATGAAGTCAGTAGGAATTTGTAGGATATTGAGTCAGTACATTTTCGCAGTATTTGGATCTCCTATGAATATTGTAACCGACAATGCCACCTCCTTTGTGTCGGTGGGGGTGAAGAATTTAGCCTTTTCTTGGGGTATTAAGTTGGTGCAGACCACCCCTTATTATCCACACGCCAACCTGGTGGAAATATATAACCGGAAATTGAAGGTAGCACTGAGAGCTTTTTAGACAGGAACACATAAGGAATGGGATTTGGTTTTGTACCAAATTTCGCTTGTGTTCAACAATGTCTTATGTGATGCGACCCAGAATGGTTCCTTCGGAGGCATTTTTTGGATGAAGGTTATTCCACCCTCTTATACATGCTTGGGGCTTACACAGATTTTGCTGGGACGTGGGGAGTAAGAAATCCTCGAAGGAAGTATAGCCAGAGGCCACACAAAGTATTCAAAGATGGCATAGGAAGTTGGCAGCAAGGAGGGGATTTTCTAATGGTACAGTGGCCTTCGAAATAGAAGACAAAGCAATAGTCGAAACTCATTTCCTTAGTAATAAGGCCGCACAGTTCAGCTCAAAGCTCGCTCCTAAGTACCAGAGCCCCTTTAGTATACTCAGGTTCTTGGCCCCTGTCACAGTCATGTTGGAAGATATAGTTCAGAAAAAGGTTGTGATGGAGTGTCTGTCATGTGACACAGCTGAAATTGAGTATCACTCAATGATGTGGTTTTAAATAAACTATCACTAATTGTGGTCTTGTTGTATGGTTTTATTAGTGTTATTTAGAGTGTAGTTGAATCACCTTGTTTTTAAGGTTTTGGGCAGTACAAATGGACTCCCTCGGGGGTGTTGCTGACCACAATTCATGCTCATTTAATTTTTTTGTCCATGCTCATGAAGTTTTTAAGAGGATTAAATGAAGATTGTGTCTATTTTGTGTCTTATTGGTCTGGTAACAAATATTATTATTGTTTGTAATGCACTATGGTTTTGGAAAAAGAAAGATTTTGCTAAGAGCCCAACATGGCAACCTTAAAGAAAAAATACAGGGATCCCTTAGCCTCTTTGAGGTTTGCATGTCAGATTTGGGATATTCCCAATGGGGAATCCTATTCTTCGATAGAGCAGAGGTGGAGCTCTTTTTCTCATGATGATGACACATATTTGCGCAAGTTGTTTTCTCTTTTCGGTGTTGTTTCACTGGACGTTCCTGGAACCATTCTGATTGTGATGCTGTGAATTTTCTTCCCTGGAATGATGTGGGAGAAGAGTGCTTGTTCTGTTTCGAAGCTGGCCACTTCGTCTTGGTTTCTGGCATCATCTTCTCAACCTGGATGGACTTCTTCTTGGGGATTCCTCCACTTTAAGAAGGAGGGGGGATGTGGCGATCTGCACCATGTCAATTCACACCTTTGAATAATCATCAAACACACAACTAAAAACTCTTAAAGGTAATGGGCAGGACCACATGGCACAATCCCTCGAAAAATTAAAACTAATAAGTAATTAGCAGGCAGACCATGTTGCCAGTCACACATTCGAATACTTACTGTGTTTGGCTGCCTGATGATTTGAGTGGTGAACTGTCCAACACACACACACATTTGACCACACTTATTTTGTTGTGAAAATGCCTCAAAGTGACGGAAAAGTAATAAATAATTCCACTGTGATGTTCTCGCCAGGTTTACATTACCTTAAAAAGACTTCGAAAACTTGGGGTGCCAGGAAAAAAAAGTGGTACTGTATGTATGCATTTTCACGTGCAGCAGCAACCAGCTCTGGCAGACATTTGTGTGGTGGACCTATGTTTCAGCGGTTCGTCGCCTGAGCGCAGCACCGTCGACGGCGAGCGAGGAGAACTGCTGGTCCTGGTGAGTGGCAACCCCAAAACTGTGATGTATTGTTACTCTGTTTCCAGCAAATTGATCAAGAGGCCGGAAGTTTGATGGGGTTCTGTAATATTATTGGTGTTTGACTTTTCAATTGTGAAGACCCCCTAAGGATCTCCTGGTGTAGGAACAAAAGTTCGTATGTATTGTCAGGAGTAGATGTCGGTGTGTCATACATAAATCTGCCATTTTGTAACGATGATAATTTGGGGTGATTTGCCCAATAGATTTTGTGATAGCCTTCTGTATTTACTAACTGTATGCCAGTTAGAGGCATAAACATAACCTGTGTAGAATTTTACAAATATTAGCTGAATAGCTGCAAATTTATTGTACCAGAAATTTACAGTTTCATTTTACTCTACATTTGGCAACCTGATATTTTATGTAACCTCTGTCATAGATTTATTACTGAAGGCAGAGGAGATAGTGTTAGCTTTTCCACATGTATGTAAAATTGATACCAATATAAGTTTGTCCATATGTAAGATTAATGGTAAATGAAAAGAATTGAAAGACACATAACCAAAATAAAGAATACTACCACACTTCCTTGTTTCTTTTTCAAATCGTTTATCACTATCAACTTACCCTTATGCTATACAGAAAAAATGGTTTATGCATGGCTTTTGACTTTTTAGTGCTGTGTTGGTTTCGTTAGGTCTTTATGCAAATCCTGCCTTGCCACACTCTTGGTTTAGGACACAGCAAGTTCAGAGCATGTTTGGTACAGTGGGTTCGAATGGTTGGTTGGTATAGATGGATCGTATGGTTGTCTTGTACAGTTCGTATGGTTGACTGGAACGGTCGGTTCCTTTATTCAGCTGGTATGCCTGGTTCGTATGTCCGACTGGTTTGGCTGGTTCATATATTTGGCTTGTATGGTCGGATTGTATGACCGGCTGGTGTGGGTGGTGCATATTTGTATGTTTGGTAATTGTTTCGTATGCTTGGCATGGAAGGTTCTTATGAGTGGCTGATATTGAAGGTTGGTATTGTTCGTTGATATGGCTGCTTCGTACGATTATTGGTATGGATGACTTCTATTGATCGTTCGTACCGTTGTTCTTGCCGAGCTGTTAGCCTGCTTGGGTGAAATAGGTGTTTGGTGTTTTTTTTTAGTCAGTTCGAATGCCTAGTCTGTTTAATCGGGCTGTTGGCTTGGTTGGTATGGACGTTTGGAATGGATGACTCATGTTTAGCTTGATTGAATGGTTTGTATGGGAGACTGACAGGTAGAGACTGTTATGTAATAGTGCAGGTTGGTATGGTCGCTCCGAATGACCATTTGGTAAGGTTGGGCAAAGTTTTCGCAATGATTTGCGAAGATAAAACGAAGATTTTGCAAAGCATTAGAGAAGTATTCCAAATATTTAGTAAAGATTTTGCGAATGTTTGCAAATTTTTTGCGAGAAGATGTTACAAGTGAGATTCGAGTAATGTGACTTGTTCAGAGATTGGTGGTCCTTGTTCGTGTAAATGGTTGGTATGGCCAGTTGGTCTTGCTGTTTGGTCTTTTTCGCTGTTATGTCATATTTGGCAGGATTTGATCATGGCAGGAGCGAGTCTTGGCTGGAGTCAGTCTTGTTTATAGTCAGTCCTTGGTCAGTATGGTTGATCGGTATATTTGGTATGGATGACTTGCATGGTCATCTGGTTATGGCTATCTCTTAGTGGTCAGTCTGTATAGTTGTTCAGTTGGCATGGTCGGCTGGTATGATCCTTTGGTAAGGTTAGCTGTGGATGATATGTTTTGCAAAGATTCTGCGAAGATTTGCGAAGAATTTGCGAAGTTTTTGTTTTAAGAAGTTTATGTGCGAATAGGTTACCAATGAGATTCATATTAGGTGACTTGTTTCGAGATTGGTCGTTATTATTTGTTGGTATAGATGGGTGATGTGGACAGTTATTCTGACTGATTGGTCTTTCCCATTGTTCTGGTCAGTTTGGGAGCAGTTTGTTTGAGTAGGAGCAAGTCTTGGATGGAGTAGTCACGAGTTTTTGGTTTATAGTTAGTAGTTCGATTGAATGGTTGATCGCTATGATTGGCTGGTCTGGCTGGTTGGCCTGGTCAGTTCGTTGGCCTGGCCGGCTGGCATGGTCCTTTTGTATGGTCTGATAGTAATGGTCAGACTATCGGCTGTTTGGCATTATCAGTTGTTATGGTTGGCTGAGCTTAGTAGTCATTCGATTGGTTTGCTGGACTGATAATTTGCCATGGCTACTTCATATGGTTTGGATGTGCGGTTGGCTGGCATGGTTCGTTCGGAATTTAAGCCGTTATTGCTGGCTTATATTATTTATTATCTTTACTGCCCAGTATAGTTGGTTGTATGGGTGGCTGTGACAACTTGATATGGTTGTTTGGTATGGCTGGTTCATGTGATCAGCTAGTTTGGTTGGCTCGTGTGCTTTCTCTATATGGATTGTTTGTATGGTCCATTTGTATTCATGGGTGACATGGTCGGTTTGTTGGTATCGATCATTTGATTGTTCGGATAGTGTGGTGGTCTTGTATGTACGGTTTGTATGGTTATTCTTTCCTCAGGGGTCTGCCCAGTCTGTTTTACTGTGCTGTTGACCTGGTTGGGTGGAATGGGTCTTTGGTATGGAGGAATCATATGTTCGGCTTATATGGGCAGCTAGTATGGATGATTATTATGGTCGCATAGTATGTTTGGTTTGTATGGTCGGCTGGTATGGCCAGCTATTAATTGTTAGTTCGTATGGTTGGTTGGCCTGATGGGCTGGTATGGTCCTTTGGTATGGTCAGTTTTCAGTGATATGTTTCACGAGTTTTTGCTAAGTTTAGAGAAATGTTTGAGCAAAAAAGTTAGTATCAAGATTTGTTATAGGATACTTTTTTTTCCAGATTGATCGTCTTCATATATTGGTGCTGATGAATGATATTGTCAATTGTTCTAGTCAGTTTTGCAAAAGTTGGTCTCATTAGATGCCAGTCTTGGGTGGAGTCAGTCATTGGCCATGATGAGAGGGTGTGGAGGTCAGATGAAACAGCCAATGATTTATACTGGTGGGATTGAGGTGGTCGAACTGTGGTAGGTAAATGAAGCTAGCTTGTTTGATCGTAGTGTGAGGTCAATGGTATGGTACTATTTGGGAGATGGGGGACAAACGTATTAATTATACAACACCAAGTTTGGGGTCCTCATCATTGACAAGTTTGGAAGTGGATAGCATGGGAGCTGTCAGTTGGCAGATAATGAAAACACGAATTATCAGCATACAGTAGCGGTCAATACTAAAAACATGTGTAAAAGGCACAATCAAGTGGTCAACAGATGACACGATTTATTGGTGTGGGTGCAGGGATGATTTGTAATATAATGCCAATGATTGATTGATGCTGGGGGTTTGTAGAATGACCAACTGTACAGATAACGAAATATAGAGGTGGGGGTTCTGTCGTCTGATGCTCAGGAGGTATTATGGGCTCCTCCTGTACGAGAATCGAGCCCTGAAGTGAGAGAAGCAAAAGCGACAAACACTACATGTAGCCATATAGATTTAATAAATTATTTTTCACAAATGTTTAGTAATATTGTTTGATTTTCTGCGATATCTTTTCAATTATTTTATAAACATGTCCCATTAAAATTTTTTTTCGTAATTTCGAACACGTTTTTTAAGATTTCTTATATTTTTTTAGGGTTTAATTTTTGTTTTTATTAATGAGAGGGAATTTGAGGGGTTTGCTGCGAGGGGTAGGAGTGGGGTGGTGACAGGGAGTTAGGGAGGTTGAGGAGTGTGGTTGTGAGGGGGTTGACTGAATCGTGAGGTGTGGCAGAGGGGAGGGCGAGGAGGAAAGTGGAGGGGGGATGGAGCTCGGTGGCAGAAGGGATGGTTGGTGAAGGGGATGAAATTTGAATGGGTGGTGAGGGGGTGGAAGTTTTGTAATGGTGGAGGGTTGGGTTAAAGCGGTGGTTGGAGAAGAAGGGGTTTTAGTAGGGATGATGAGGAGTGTGGGAATGGTAGTGAGCAGTGAGGGAGTGTGCAGTATGTTGGTGCAGGATGGTAGTTAATGGTTATTTATGCTGATCCGCCTGATTCGCTGGACCTGGCTTTCAGCATCGAATCCGGTTTGCTGCTCCGAGGACTATGTGACTCATACACAGAGGAGCCTCAAATCCAATTTGGTTCATTTGAGGACTCATTTAATATATTTCCCCATTTGTTACTTTTTTGTTGGGGGGGGGGGGCGATATTTGGAAAAAAATCATCAATTTATAAAGAAATTATTTATCGGGCGTGACGAAATCAAACATTTCGGGTGGCTCCAGGCTCCGATACCTGTATCCGAAAGAGATCTATGCATCCCGTGCAACAGAATGAAGATAATTACAGTACTTACGATCGTATAATATTTTAGTTTAGTATGATATATATCTTGGAATAACTTACATGTGTCAGCCAAACTTATAATTGAGAGCGTACTTAATGCGATTATTGAAAACGATAATTCACAGCATCTTTCAGTCGCATTTTTATTATATTGTAACCTGGAGTAATGTATCTGTTACATCTCATCTCTGGGACCACTGACTATAAAGTTACCAAGTAATATTTAAGGAACATTAGCAACTTATTTTCAAAACAGGAGGTGGATAGAAATTTTATGTTAGTTTACCATAGCGATTAGACATTAGACTTTTTTCGTCAAATCGTTATATGCTGGTATAGTACCTATGTGACTGCTTTTTATTCTTATATTTGTACGCCATTTTGTAAACTAGAGAAAAATTGGAATTTGGAATTTTCATAATATCGTATTTCGTAATCTGTCGCAACTAATCTGAACAAACGCAGACACTAAAACTAAATTAAGTATTTTTTAATGATTATACTTATTTTATAATCAATAGCTTTGTTCCAATATGTGTTATGTATAATTTCTGTGGAACAATCAAACCCACCCAACCCAACTTAACACCGTGAGAGTTCTTACAGTGTGCATTAAACATTACATTAATATTTTTGTTTGCCATTTTTAAATTTGTGACCTGAAACTTGATTTCAAACGCCGTGTCTCAGTAATTGATTAACCTTTTCCGACCTCATTTCACATGTAATAGTTGACCTGAATATGTAACTAATTATCCTGTTCTTGTCAAAAGTTTGGTGTTATTTTTGTAGTTATGTTTTCGATATATATGTTGCTATTAAACTGTTTTAACTCATTCCTGCTTAAGTACCTAGTGTACGAAATTAATTCAGTAAGCAATTCCTACAATGGTCCACCATTTTGGATGGTACTCCGCCACAAAATATTTCATAGCCTTACTCATATCTCAGTATCTACTCAACAGGACACCGTCAAATATAGAGTAAAATTAACTATAGTTAAAACTTTTTACTGCATGTGTTCAATTAAAATGTCTTGTGTGTATGTGAAGAGGGGAGCATAACAATCAGTTAGAGGAGGCAGAACATGTTTTGTGAGTATCGACGGCAGGAGCAATGCCAGCTTCATTTGTTGTTAAATTCTCTGCACTGAAGACAACAAAGGCTCAGTAGTGGGCCGAGAATGCTGCACACATCGGCGTGTCCATTGTGGACCTCCTAAGGGGATGAATGGCAAACAAGGCAGGCTGGGGCGAGCCGAGGTGTACACGAGCGAGCAGCCTACTCCCGGCGGACGGCGCTCATCTCATAGGCTCCACACGGCTTTGTGTCGGGGCTGGTGGGAGGGATAGGTGTCGGCGCCCTGATGGATGTCGGACAAGCTAGCCGCTCCACGCTGTGAATTAGCTTTGCCGCGGGGCATGGGGGGGGGGGGGACAATCTGCTCCAGCCGACGTAGATAGAAACACTCGGGCGTTCACATGTGTACACGGTACCTCGCCTGAGAAGATTTGTTGTCGTAGCTTCTGACGTCCACGCAATGGTAAGATAACTGCATTCTTAAAAAGTGAACTTCACAAGTTATTCCCTTCTTTAAGGAAGGGTCGACATGGTCTATCGTGATCAGGGGAAGCTGCTGTCCAGCGTAGCCGGCTATCCAGGCCGAGGGACATGCGAGTCGCTCCCGGTCAACCTGGAGAATGAGCGAGGTTAGAAGTCGTGTGGGTGCCAAGGCGACAAATTACAACGGCGGAAGAATCGGGGCACATGGAGAAGACCGCGACCCCAGTAGCAACTTTTTGTTGGCCCAGGGTTGACCCAACGTCTGGTTCTGGCGTTGGCCGAAAGTTGGAAAATGTAAGTTCGCTACACATCAAAATGTCACTCAGGCAACGTCGGCCCAATGTGCACTTTTACGTTGGCTTCCAACTAAAATATGAAGTTCAACCTATGTTATCATTCCAATGAAAATTTATGGTTTTCTGCATGCTTTCCTTAATTCTCTTTCTTTCAAATATATGATATATCAATTAAAAAACCAAAATGCTGTTTGTTGGCTTAACGTTGGTTTATCACGCGTATACTACAGATCACCAATTTAATATGACAAAACCCAATCACTAACTAACGTTGACATTACGTTTGTTATTCGTGATATTTTGATAATTTACTAAATAATATTCCTTTCTCTTTCAGAAAGGCGTTCACGCAGTCATTTAGTCAGAGTTAGCAATGTTTTGCGAAGATGTGTTATTGCATACATAATGCCAACTAATAAACAGAATTCTGCCAACATTGGTTGCCATTGTTTAAATAAATTCTACTCAATAACAAAAAAAATAAATTAAAAACACAATTCCTCTATTTTAACTCATCAAATACCACTTTACATTAAAACCTGAAAATACATTGGCAGATACAAGATTCAAACCCGTGACCCTTTGAATAACAGCTCGACATCTTAATCACTATACTACTGCAACTTGTTATTCACTGGAGTACTGTACCGGGTTATCACCAAATCAGAAATAGGTATGTATTCCAGTTCGAATATACAAAATGTTGGCCCAACATACAAAGTGTATGCCAATTACCAACTATATCTACCAACGCGCAGCCAAAAATCAGCCATCCTTGACCATAAAATATATTTAAAACAAAAATAATATTTATTATTATCCTAACTGGTAATCAAACATGAACAATTATTGATAATTTTTTTATTCGATACATAATATTGAGTAATGTTGGAAATATTTTAGTTACACAATATTGGCCAAACCGGCCAATTAACTAAGGAAAAAAGTACTACATATCAACTGTTTACTCTCCAACAATATCCCAATATAAGACCAACAAAATCAATTTCAAAGAAAAATGGTCAGTTATATGAAAAACATTTGCAGTTCATTAAATACAGGAAAGGACCATTGTTTTCATTAATAATGCCTATTCCTTAATGTTTACTTAAAATGATGATTATACAGTACGTTGGCTGAACTATGCTTATTAGTTGACATTATGTATGCAATAACACATATTCGCAAAACATTGCTAACTGTGGATAAATGACTGTCAATGCCTTTCTGAAAGAGAAATTAACATTATTTATTTATACTATGAACAACCAACATAATACCAACGTTAGTTAGTAGTTGGGTTTCTGTCATATAAGATTGGTAATATGTATACACACAATAAAACAACATAAAGCCAAAAAACAGCATTTTGGTTTTTTTAATCCATATGCCATATATTTAAAAAAATTACGAAAGCGTTTAGAAAACCATAAATTTTCATTGGCCCAATAAAGTAGGTTGAGCATCATGTTTCAGTTGGCAGCCGAAGCAAAAATAAACCTTGGGCCAACGTTGCCCTGAGTGACATTTTGACATTGGGCCAACCTAAATTTTCCAATGTTGACCCTACGCCAGATCCAGACGTTAAGCCAATGTTGGACCAACAAACGTTTCTGCATGTTTACCAACTAGCTGCCAACAATCCAACAAATTCCATTAAAATATATTTTGAATACAATTAGTTTATGTATTAAAAAACCAACTGTTTAAGCAAACATGGAAAATTATGTTTTTTTTTTACTCATCCCAAACTTTCTATAGAGCACTGTTGAAATTATGTTTATTACATAACATTGGCCCAACTAACGAAAAGTAAACAAATACCAACCGTTTGGTTCCCAACATTGTTCCAACATAAAACCAACTGAACATTTCAAAAAGAAAAATGGTGAGTATCGTGAACAACATTTACGTCTCATACAATACAGGAAATAGGCATTTTATAAATTAAGAATAGCTATTCCCTATCTTCGACATTAAAGTGTTGGTTGTACAGTGTTGGCTCGCCATAAAAATGAATACCAATTACCAACTATATATCTACCAACTTATTTGCCGACATTCAGCCAACCTCGACCGTCAAATTAAATTAGAAACCAAAACTTTTATGAATTAAAAAACCTGAATTTTATGTAAACATTATAATATATGTTTTCTTTAATTCCAAAAATATTATTGAGATTTGTTGAAAATGTGTTAGTTTCACAATGTTGGCCCAACTAAAAAAAAATAACAATCGCCAACTGTTTGGTTTCGAACATTGACCCAACATAAAACGCATTCCACATATTTAAAAGAAAAATTGGTAATATCGTAAAAAACATTAGTATTTCATGTGCAGGAAACGAACATTGTTTGAATTAGTAATATATATTCCCTAATTTTGCTATAAAATTTTAGTTTTTTAACGTTGGCCCAACATAAATATACATGCACATTACCAACAGTATGTGTACCAACTTGTTGTCAACATTTAGCCAACTATTTTAAAGTTAAAAAAAAATCGCTCTTGCAACTTGTGACGTTTTTTGATAAAGTGAGGTGTTGATGTATGTTTTTATAAGGTATCTCACTAAAATATTCGATTAAAACTGTTTGGTTGCCATATTACGTTGTGCCAACGTTGTATTCACGTATGTTTTCTAGCCCAACAATTGGCAACCTTTCCAACCAAATGCCAACCGTCGGGCCAACGTATGTTGCTACTTGGCCATCGACGCTCATAGTCAACGGATAGACTCCTCCTCCAAAACGAGCAGAGATCGACAGTGTACTCAGGATCCTAAACCCAGTTAACTCTCAGGAATAAAATAACACACAATATTTCCTTAAAGAGCGTTGAATGTCTCAATATCAAGTGGCCTATCATCCCGGCAGCCATTACCGTTCTTGAACAGGCAGACCGCGGCGCCTGACTGGATATCTATAATGCATTCTAATCCAGAAACAGTGGCATCAGTCAGTGAAATGTCATTGACTGAAGGCGAGTGACGAATAACGCAAATGAATAACACAAATAAACTGGGAACCAAAAATAATGACAGTCAAATTCAGTCAGACTCACATATAGGTCTAAATCAATAAAATTCAGCCATCTTAATAATTATTTACCTGGTACTACCAGTGTAATCATTTCCACTGGTTTTCACTGTCTCGGCTCAGTTTTCACTATTTAAATTTAGAGTTTGTCTTTGTCCTTTCACAGCATTGAGAATATATCGTAATGTATAACTATCCGATAGTTTTACGGAATCCTTCAACTATATTCAAAACTATAATTTCAATCGTAACGGAAGCAAAAACATGTAATAAATTTTCTACGTATCAAGTTGTGGAGAAATCTGTTTCATTTGTATTTTCTCTTTTGCGAACTTAGTAAATACGTTATTAATCCTGATTTTACCTGACTGTGCAGCATACAAAAATTACCGCGCACTAGTATAAAGAAATTGCTGTTGAACATATTTGCAAAGTACAAGGGAAACAAACAGCTTTACACACAAGGGAAAATTACTGTAAAGATGTAAATTAAATAGCTACACTCGATAAGAAAGCGAATTCTCCCTTACTATAAGGGAGAATGACCAACAAAATTGTGAAGAAAGTCATTTAGATGAAAGGAAATACTCATTACACCATGCGAAAAAAAATTACAATGCAACAATTAGGAAAAGAGTCATAACATCTTACAGACCGATATCATGCAAAACCTTCAGAATAGGAAGTCCGAAAACACAAATAAAAAAATTAGCTAATTTTTTGGCTGAACCGTAGTTTCTTACTGTCATACGCCATTGTATTACCCATCCCACTACAATAAGTTCAGGAATGATTAAAATTTTTGTTGTAAATTTTGAAATATTCATAATCGCAGTCTTGCAGTACGTGATAGTTACCCTATAGAATAAAATTCTCTCAAAACTTATAAGTGTATTCCTTTGTTTAATGTGTAAGCGTTAGATATTATTTTATTACAAACTTTTGCTCAGAAATTTCAATTTTGTGTAAAATTAAATTTTTCGGTAGAAAACGACTAAATGTTAATCCAACATCAGAAAAAAAAAATTGTAACCAAATAATAAATAAGATTCTGGAAATTTCTTAAAACTATTTAAGCTTTCGTAAGCTCAATAAACTGTTTTGTTAAAAATATTACCTAGTATTTTCTGCGCACTGCAACACAAAGTATCTAGAGAACTTCTACTTCGACGTTCATTAGCTCATTACAACACAAAGTATTTAGAGAACTTATACTTTGAGTTTCATTAGCATGTTGCAACACAAGGTATCTAGAGAACTTCTACTTCGACGTTCATTAGCTCATTACAACACAAAGTATTTAGAGAACTTATACTTTGAGTTTCATTAGCATGTTGCAACACAAGGTATCTAGTGAACTTCTACTTCAACATTCATTAGCGCATTGCAACACAAAGTATCTATAGGACTTATGACTTTCATTAGCATGTTGCAACACAAGGTATCTAGTGAACTTCTACTTCAACATTCATTAGCGCATTGCAACACAAAGTATCTATAGGACTTATGACTTTCATTAGCATGTTGCAACAAAAAGTATCTAGAAAACTTCTACTTCGACTTTCATTAACGCATTGCAAAGAACAAACTTACCTTTACAGGTATTTTATTAATTCAGAGGACTGAAAAGTTCCGTAAGTAATGATAAAGGTGTAAAAAAATATCCCTTGTCGAGATATGAGCACACAAAAAACCAAAACAAAAAAAAATGACAATACTCACGAGTTGCCATGCTACGTTTATTGAATGTTTTATAAATTTTACATTTCATTGCGTAAGGGAATTGTCACATGTGATTTCATATTTTTAGTATATAGTGTTCCTCCTTACAATAAATGGATTTTTCTTAGTTTATATCTGTGTATTAACGAGATAAACCATGCAATACTTTCAACATGGAGTATAGTTTAGCTGTTGAGATAATTCTCAGAGTATGCGTAGAAAGTTTCTGCGCACGTCACAAAATAATTCTCTTATTCATGTACGCAATATTATCGCCGTCATGTAAGCAGCACGTTCACCTTACTTGTATAAAAATGTGTTTGCCATTAAACGTTCGCAGATGTAACAATTTCCAAGTCATCTCCCAATCGTCGTTGCTATGCACGTGTCAAAATGTAAATGCACATTCGAAAAATCACATACATACCGCACCATGTAAATCCACGCAGACATTTGGGCCTACTGTAAATATAAGATACACTACATGTCAATAAATATGACAGTACATGTTATTCAAGAAAGTACTACAATTAAGAGAAGAAATCCTTACTTTGAACTATAAGATTAATTCGTGAGTTATACGAGGAAACAGATAATGAGTCGATTTCTTGTATCTACCCAGACTTGCAGTGAAGTTATTCATTCGACATAAGAGGTCTTGTCACTTCATTTCCTGAATTTCACACGTATGCATTAAAACATTCTTTCTGATCAGAGTTATCAGTTCGCATCTGGCGCAGATATACACGCCAATAGCCTACAGGTTATATCATTGCTGATAATGCAGCCGCTTATTTTCTGGAAGAAATTTGTTTGCCAAAGGTAATGTAAACCAATAATTCGCTTTTATTTCGAAACATATTTTGTTCTACGGGCATGCAGTTGCCATGTGTAAACCGCTTGTCTGTGTTCCACGAAGGCGCCGGGTTCGACATCCGGCGTGGTCGCGGCAGAACTTAGCGTGTGGTGCACGTGGTGGGCGCTACTGTTGGCCAGCGGGTTTTCTCAAGGTACTCCAGTTCTCTCCGTCCTTGCATTCCAATGGCTGCTCGGCTTCCACCTCAATTCGCCCTATGGGCACTTATAGCTCAGCATCGTCAACTATGTCGGATTCCTTCATTCCTTGCAGCTGATGTAAATATTCGTGAAGAGAAATTTAAAAAAAGAATGCCATTATTGAAGTTTAGCTATTTGCCGCACTCTGCAGTACAGACTTGAAACATACAAGTTTGTTACAAATAGTGTAATATATACTTAAAAGTTTACACGACTACCAGATAACACGTAATAAAAATTAGATACAAACATATTAATTAACTTTTAAAATACTAATTTTCTTTGGTCAGGAATGCTCTGCAATTGCCCTAAAACTGTAATAATGAAACAAAAATGAAGCATTTCCGTATAAGAAGTGAAGTCGGGTGTTAAGACACATGTTATTGTCCATTCGCGGGTTTTTCCACACTTAACATGACATCTTAACATGCATAAAGTTTATTTTTATATTAAAAATGCAGTGTATTCTGTATAGATGTAAGAGAGTTTCCACACTTTTTAACTCTGGATTTTCGCATGTGAGAATCGTGTCGGACGACGCCGTAGGTCGGCCGGTTTTCTCGGGGATCTCCCGTTTCTCCCTCTCCTTCATTCCAGCGCTGCTACATACTCACCTCGCTTCATCCCCTTCTGCTCTCAAGACTACGCTGTTAACAGCCGCTAAAAATCTCTCCACTCACTCACTCACTCACTTCACACTTTTGGAATCTTACCTTTGAAAAATCACTTCATGTATGACTTGTTTGTTAAATCTGTTATGCATCACGAGTGCTTAATTATATTATACATATAACAATAATATTTAATTTATAATTAATATAAAAGAGCAGAATATATAGGCGTGTTAGTAAATGCCTAGTAAGAAATAGTTCTTATGAGAAATATAATCGAAATGGTTGCGCACGAATGCCATGTGTTGTCCCTCTGGTTTAACCTTTAGATGCGGTTAACCTTTGTTTACATTAGGCGGAGGAGTATCCTGGAAGTAAAACTTCGGCAGGACTTCGGAAAGTTGGAAGTAGCCGTGAATAGTCTATAATAGCCTTCCAACTACCTACCTATATCAAAAGCTTTTTTCTGTCCAAGACCTCTAGAACGTATTCCCATAATCACTGAACAGTTGTGGGCGGCGAACGAGCCAGAAGCGACGCGGTGGAAGGGAACTCGCCCTCCTCCATTGCCCTGCGCTGTTTCAATCAGGATGCGTGTGCGAGTGCGTGCCATTTGCCCCGGCACATGAATCTCCCGGCACAGCCGTGCAACAAAATGCTGATAGCAATCTGCGCATCGCTATTCGCTTATCGGAGAGTGACAGATGACTGCGGTGTAGAGCTCCAGCCGGCACCATGCTCCGCGGTGCGCGCACGAGCATCGCCGCCCTCCCTTGTTTCCTACAAACGCTGCTCACGATTAAGCCAGCACACCTTAGAAAACATCGCTACGCATAATAATACATCGTTGCAACTCATCTGGGAAACCTGAACAACAGCGAAACGTCGGGGAATATGAAAACTGTAAGAGAATTTCAAATAAATTAGCTAAATGTCAGGGGATCCTGTGATCTCCATGTTATACTTGGCAGTTCTATCAACAATCGTCCCCCACTACCAGAATAGTATAAAATTGTTTAGGTGATGGTGGACAAAATGCTTAGGTGTTTTCCTTTGCAATTTAGCAAATTTGTATGATCAGAGAAGTATTTTTGGTGTAAAATATTTTTATAATGCAAATGTATCAATCATTAACGAAAAAAAAATATTGGCAGGTCATGTCTCCTATGTATCTTTATCCATATGTAGGCGGTGTTGAATATATGTGCAATAGTATTTGTATAATACAGTATTATGCCAACATAATAGCGTCGTTACTTAAGGTATATTTCATCTCGTAAAGGTGATGTGTGGTCGGGTATAAATGTCTTGATAACGTTATAAGTATCTGTAATACAAGCGTTCCACAGCAATAACATATTCAGTAACACTTTCAATAAATATGGTTCCAAGAGGTGAGGTAATCTCGTTGTAATATTTAAATGTCTGGCAGCGGAAGTAAGTTTTCCAAGTTTTGCACACATAATAGTGTGAAATTGCATAGTTTAATATCAACACATGTGCTTTCTTTTAACTTCCGCGAATTTATTTAGAAGACGCATGAATAACACGAAACGGTCCATGACAATTTCACATGTGGGTGAAAAATACAAAATTAGTGTAAATAAGTCGATCCTAAGCTTTTGTTTTTGTGACAACATTTTGACCATCTGTACTGCGCAATTGGTACTATATGTGGTCTTGACTCTATTAAAAACGATGACACATTACACATTTCCATGACCAGCGATGTATAATTAACAACAAAATTTGTTTAAACAACGGTACTCTAGGTACGATAAAAGCAATTGTCGGGTAATTAAGTTATACTACATGGAAGTTGTTACAGCAAAAGAACATGGTGAGTTAATGTTAGGTTGCTTCGTACGCAGTATTTGCACAGACTGGAATATTACCTACCAAACATACAAGGGACGAAAAATAAATAATGTACGTTTGAGTTTGATATTTTGAGTACATGGTGTTGAAATATATAGATTAGAAACAAATTTAAATGAAATAATTTTAATGCATGGATGTAGTTGATGAAAGTGTATTTTGTATATTGTAAGCACTCTATCAAACACGCGCACTATTTTTTTGTCTATATAAATGAGGGTAAAAGTATTATTTTAAATATACGCCAAATACTGTGTGTACAAGTGGATAGATTTATTCACCAGTTTTGTGCTTTTAGAGCAGGCACCGCAACAGAAGCAGTATCTTCATGAAAGCAGTTTCTATTACTTTCTGAACTTATCTGTGCGTATTTAATGAAATTTGAGTTTGTCATCGTATTCAACACACAGTGGCCATCATAAACATAACATTTCGAGGCAAACCCATGGCGGATTTTGCTTTACATATGTGTTATTTGACAGCGTGGCGATGCACGCATATTGGAAATGAATTTTTAACTTTAGTTTTGTGCAGAATACCAGCTGAAACAAAATAATAACTACTACCTAATTTAGCACTGTACGACACTTAAAAGTTTTTCAGTGTATGAAGTATGTTCGTGTGGAAATACATGGTATGTTGTTACCTGTACTGTGTGTAATTTGTGTGGCAGCAGCAATGTTGTAGTCCATTTTATAACCACAAATTTAAAATGATCAGGACTCACTGTCCCAGTTCCGGCGGATGAAAGAGATAATAATGTAGTTAGCATTTCATTGGTCAAGACAGCACATTAATCTACAGTTTTCCTGAGTTGATGTTATGTGTTCGCTCAAGAATCACAAACGACTGAAGTTACCTAAAGTGGACTTGGACTGCAGCCACACAATGCTTTTCGACTTCTCTGTCGCTTCCCTAAAACATCCGCAAGTTGACATTGCACTAGCCACGTTTAACCACTTTCCTTTAGCTAAGAAGTTCTTCGGGGTTATTTTAAGTGACACCGTTTCGGTTTAGTTTCGCTGTTGCCCTACACTAAAAGTACGAGAGCGATACATAACTACATAACTAAACGTTTTCCCTTGTGTCATGATCTCATATCACAGTACTCATTGGAACCCCGTGTGAACATAAAGATCGTGGATTCGAGCTCGACTACGAAAATGGTGTAAGTGGAATTTTCGGATAAGTTGAAATGTATTAGTTCGTGGGCAGTTTTCCTAAGAGCCTTCTAAATGTCACGCGCGAAGAAATTAAAACTACAAAATATAACTAAAAATCGCTGAAGTTAACATTACTGTATCTAGACGTATTCATATTAAGACAACTGTGGGAGTCATTAACACATAAACTTGTTTTCCCGACAGAGTGAATTCCAGGTGGTTTATTTATCGATGCAAAAGAGAGTTTGATTGTTAATTTTTGGAGTGTTCTCAAACTTTTCCTCTGCCACAATTTTGGCGAGAATACATTGTATGCTTAATAAAAGCGTTGTATTTAGTTTACGTCTACATAAGCGGAAGACTAATAAAGATTTTATATTTCCCCTGAAGCTATTTCGTCGAAACTTAAGGGATACTACTTCTAGTATGTGGGCATGAACCTCCCGGTCTCTCGACCCAAATAACAATTCTGAACTCACATTTAACTAACGTTTAGAACGTGTCATATATTCCTTCAAGCAATTTAACTCTCAACTTTAATTTATGTTCTTTGCAAATGTCTGTTGTCTATTAAGATGCACGTTGATACACATTTAGAGGAAGTGGGGTGACTTATCGACCAGTCTATTTGTTTGGTAATAGTATAAGAATCTTCTGACGTACATTCTAAATGTGAATAAATAAATATATATATATACATATTTGCAGCAAATTTTTCTGGAAGAAGTTGGTTATTTATTTCTATAGTCCACAATTTTTTTTGTAATAATGAATGAAAGACTTGATCGTTTCTGATCTCTGTTAGTATATTCCAAAGTCATTATTTATTTCGTAATGCAGTAATAAACATTCATAAAATATTCATCATCAAAAAAGAACTGTTTTCCTAAAACTGCAATACTTTAAAATATAAAGTAATTGACAATTGCTTATAACATGACATCTTAACATGCATAAAGTTTATTTTTATATTAAAAATGCAGTGTATTCTGTATAGATGTAAGAGAGTTTTTAGTTACAGCGGCTTTTACTTAGTCTCTCACGCAATTTTTTATATCCTCTTCGAAGGACGTACTTTGCTACGTGAGCACCGTAAGAGTTTCTTTGCTGAGGAAGAGGGGCGAGGGGGAAAGAGTCGTTTCGTCACACTACAGCAGGGAGGTTATTACACTTTTATAGCCACCCAGATCGGTTTTCTTCGATACTGCGCCCCAAGTTGTTATTCTGGATCACCTGTCGTCGAGCGACCGTCTTCATTCCGGAGAAGACCATCTATCTGAAGTTTTTCCATACTACTAACTTCAAATACGTAGTACGAGAAAAGATTCTCACGGAAGTACCAGCTAAAAAAAACTCAAGTGAAACAGCCGCCTTTCAAAAGTGCCCCAAATGTAAACGAAACATGGACTGAATACGAGTGCTAACGGCTGCATCACAAAACACGCACAATCCAACTGGGCATACGAGTTTCCATATAAGCCTAGCTAAGAAACGACAACTTTCATCACACCATCACGGAATTCTTTCCTTTTCGTCGGCTAAATAAAGTAACAAACAATTCCCACTTAACTGTCCTCACAACGAGCAACAAATACTGCAATGTGGTAGTTGTGAAGTAACTACCATTTAACATTTTTATGCGTCCATGTGCTATCTGTGTACAAACACAATTTATATGAGTCGAACATAAGGTGAAAATGTATCCCCCTACTGAATTTTCAGTATGTATGTGCACACACATAGACGTATGTTTACATGTATGTGTTTATATACTTATAAAGCTGATAAGTAGTTAATTATATCTTGTAAGTATATTTAACATAAAACTATGATTCACAAATAAATTGTTTCTTAACGATGACTTGTACACGATGAACTGAAGTTTCATTTTGAGCACTTCAAAACAAACCCTTATCAAACAGCCAGTGTAGAACATCACATGTTGAGTATATCACGCACTGAGTACATGTTATAAGTCTCTTCAGTACTTTTATTTATGAATTTTATATTCTATCTTTGATTATAACATTTGTACAAATAAACAAAAATGTTATGCTTAGTAAACGTATTAATTTTAATAGTCAGTTTAAGTGAATGCCGGACTCGCACTTGCATTATGCGTCAAATTGCAAACAGATTTCGTGGTCCGCCCACCACTGGATGGTACATTGATTCTCGAGATGGACTGAACACTGATGCAGCACAAGTACGTGACGCGAGTGAAGCTTACTGTTGCAACATGGCTGGCTGTTCCCTCCCGTTCCGCGGGGCCGATGTGGTGTAGCGGCTAGGGCACTTGCCTCGCATTAAGGGGACTATGTAGCTACACATCCAAGGTCAGGGAGCGATACGGGCGACACTAACACGCACGCCTAGCGCCTCATCGCTCCTACGCGCAAGGCGCGCAGTGTTTCAGTCGTAACGCTTTACCGTGTCAATTACATCTGCGACAGTGTGATTTTATTACACGCGATAAAAGTCCACACATCAAACCACCTGCCTATAATCTTACTTTTCTCTCAACGATTAAAGAAACTGCATAGGCGAGCTTTAAAAATGCTATATTTTAGCACTTTCACGAATTGTTTTCTCCATTGATACACTTAACATGATAAAATTACAAATATAGGAACATAGACAATAGTTTTATATCCTTTCTGGCAAAACCGAGATGCGCGTTTAGGCGCGAACAACGATTTCACAGAAAACGTTTCAGTATATAGGAGCTTTGAGGTGAACTACTTTCGATTCCTGGCAGGGTTGTTCCCGGAACTTCGCACGCGGGAATCGTGGCGGTCGATGCTGCTGGTTGGCGGGTTTTCTCTGGGCACTCCCGTTTGCCCTGCCCTTGCGTTCCAGTGCTGCCACATATTCACCTCGCTTCACCCTCCTAACCTCTCACGCTTAGTGAAGCTCGCGGCTGCTTGCGAACTAATAGCGCTAGTGCAGGCTGACCCACTTTTAACATTGCGGTATATAGGAGTTTCAGAGATATTTGAATAATATTAAATAACACCTTTATATTTTCATATGCCCGTTCGGCATAAAGAATTGTGATATATTTTGGTGCGTCAGAAGTTGGTTTCGTTTACGATAATGTTTTGCTGCGCGCAGTATACCGAGTTCGTAAAAACCTCTGCATAGCATTTTTTCCTTGCACCATGTTTATTGTTTTGTTTAGTGTTATGAAGGTTATGGTTTGACAAGTTCAAGTTAATTTTGTTCAGTAATATTCTACATTGTGCCTAGCAGCACAACATTATAGAACATGTAAATAAATATTGTATAAAAATATGTTGTAGTATAAAGAAAAAATGCAATTATGTACATAGTACAAATATATACTACTGCATTGTCATCACGTCCGTTTAACAACTTTTCAAAAGAAGACTCTCAGCTGAAGATATTTAATATATTTCTTAAAGTTATTTAAGTTTATTAAGATGATCGAGTCTGGTAGCTTATTGTGTATAATGTATTACTATCAACTCAATAGATACTTCTCTTATACAAATTTGTCTGGTGAAAATATACTATATAGGTACTTATTTATATTCCTTGTGGAATAGTGGTGGATATAAATTTTTTTTTAAGATATTCGTTTTTGTTTGAGTGAATAAATGAAGTTCAAAAATGTAGATTGATGTGAATAATAATTGTAATTTTTTTAATAAAGGCCTGCAACTTGTATTATAACTATTTACTGTAGAGGTTATTCTAATGACCCTTTTCCTAGCTACAAATTATTTGTTAGCATAGTTACAGATCCCCAACATAATATACCGTATGAAGATAATGCATTGCCCAAGCCAAAATACACTGGTTTAAGGTATTGGGGTTGTAATACTTCTGCTAGTATGTGTGATGCATAACTATTTCATTCTGATGTATTATTATTTGCCATTTTTAGGATAGCGGCAATATTTACAAAACAGTTATTAAATTCATTAGCAACATAGTGGTCCCGATCTAATTTTATTGTTTCAAAACTACTGTATTTTTATATTTCCACTATACTGAACCCATCAAATTTTTCGCGTTTTTATTGTTCCAAATGTTCCACTTAAAGAGCGAAGTGGTAATCTGCGATACCGCAAAATAATTTCGAGTTGAAATTGGTACAAGCAGCTGGGCTATGTGAAAAACATTTCGTACCAGAAAATATTATGTAAAAAGGTAGGGTATATCTATCTGAAGATAGCAGCGGAGCGTTATGGCCAAAGAAAAACCTGAAAACCAAAGCCAAGCTCGAGAAAACTGACGACATTCAAATCTGCACCAATTAGATTGCCGAGTACAGTTAAGTGATTGCGGGAGGCGGGGGGGGGGGAGGGGCCATTACGTGCTTCATATGTGCCCCCTCTATGCTCTCTTCTCTATAGCTCGGGGAATCAGAGTGGTGTATATTTGTATGCACACCAAGTGATTCGCCATACAGTTAATTAGTAACGTATGGTTAAATAGAATAAATGTGCACATTTGCGCTGCACATTATTAAAGGTTTCTAACAGACAGCTGACTAAGAAAATATGCTCTGTCGTTGGCCAATTCAACAGCTGTCATACGAGTCACACTTCACCTTACATGAGAAAAAAACCTGCAATATAACAAATATTATAAAATACCTGGCCAGGAGTGCACCACCAAATTCATAAATGCATAGCTGATGCACGACCTGTGAAGCTGTTTAACTTGTAGCCTTCATTTAATATTCACAAATATCAACACATTAACTGTTAATTTTTTGTACTGAAAACTATTTTTCAGCTAATTGTTACTCGTTAGTCCACAACACAGGGAAAATCACAAACATTGTCGAACACAAACAGATATGATCCAGAATGCATGGTAATTTCCTGCAGTCAAAAAAACTAACAATTTTCACAACAGGGAACTGTGTAAACCTAGGAAAATTTTGTAACTGCATACACAGAATTTTTGTTGCTAAAGTTAATTAATTAATTAGTTTATTTATCTACTATCAAATCTGTCCAGCGATCCTATAATGAGCAGGAGCTCTGAAATATAGCATTAGTCGAAAATGTTAAACACAAACATATACCTACACAAAATATTTGTTAATATTTTCTATGGCTCTTTTCGAAATCTGAAAACTTTATGTAGTTTGAGAAGAAGGTGCCCACTGAATGATACAATACAATATAAAAGCCCGAAAATATGAAAAATTAATTTGTTTAAGGGAGGATGCCTTTAGACGATATGATAAATTATGTAAAGTGTAACACGCTGCGCTTAGTTTCGGGACTATGTTATCAATGTCAGTATTCCCATAAAGATGACTGTCAATATGTAAGCCTAAAATATTATAGGATGACTTTCTTTAATCATAGTTTATATATTTTATTAAAAAGTTATTATAGCCCTATTGTTTTTATGTGGAGAATTCCATTAAAACTATTTGATACCCGTTTGAAGAAAGATTATTTGCTGTAAACAATTTATCTAGTTATGAATAGTCTCATTTAATGACACTCATAAGTGCTGTCAGATTCTCATCTTTAAATAAAATTTAGTTAGCATCATCCACAATAGAATGTTGGAATACAGATAATTTATATATATTATATTAAAAGTAAATTAATATAACAGAGGGCAGCGGATGAAACCTTTGGGAACAAGGTTTGATTACCTTACCCTTTTTTTAGACTTGTATTTATACCTTCAGAAGTTATTGCAACTAACTGATATCTATGACACTAATCAGATGTAAACCATGATAAAGTACGTGCCTTCTTGGAGGGAATTCAGTGAGTTAAAATCAATTCAGTGGAAAGTGGTTCTATTAATTTCACTGCAGGCCGCTTTACAGTCGTATAACTCTTTTTGGATCTTCTACCCGCTGCATCACTGCAACCTCCTGACAGCGTCTTAACTTAACTTATTTTGTGTGTGCCTGGCGTGTGATATAGCCATTCAACAGTCTCACTCAATATTTAGTAGGTTTATTGCGTCATTGCAGCGATGTCACCTCATCGCAGGGTGAACTGAGGAGAGCCACGTGGGCGAACGATCCACACCCGGGATGAGTATCTCGTGCTCTGGCAACCTCCGCAACTCTACAAATACAGTAGAAAGTAAATTATCCCGACTAATAGGCACCAAAGGCAATTCAAATAGGTTTCCGAAAATTTGGATTACGGAAATATGTTGAAAATGAAGATAAAATAATTTATAAAAGAAAATCACAAAACAGAAATTGTACAAAAATTTAAAAAATAAATCTGTTAACAATAACCACCCTCCTGCCAGACGTGTTCACTGTGAACAACACGTGAAAGGACACATCACAAGAGCACACACAAGTGCTTGTGTCTTCCCCATAGGTAAGGGAAACACTGTGACAAAAGAGACTTCCATATTTTTACTATTCTTTTTATTTTTCAAACATGTCCCGGTAATCCACTTTCTACTGTAGTCTAGAACCTGGAATTGTAAGTCAAACCTCCCTCCTCCCCGCTTCTGAGACCACGTCATACTATCAATGTGGATAATTTCTTGATCTGTGGTGGGGAACATAAATATAGTGTCACAATTGGCTTCTTGTTTCCGTCAATTGTGATATTGCATTTGTAATGGTTCGGTATTGTTTGAGTATAATATGTTTTAAGTACAGTAAATAGTTTATTGAATAAATATGTGTATAAAACACATATGTACAGATGAACGAAAACTGTTCTGGCTCACATGACCTGCAAGTGGCCATAGCTGCGAAAAAAAAAAAGCCAGAATGGCACAAACAAGATCACTTGACACAAAATTAAAAATATAAAGCCTGTGAGTCGACGGAGGAATGCTGTGAACACTGAAGGTTAAACAAAAACAAAGTTCAGGTTACTAACGTTTAAACGACTATGGAACACAAAAATTATCAGAACAAACGTAGATCACCATCCGTGACGCAATTCGTGTGCAACACATACGGTCAGCTGGATCCGACCAACTAGGCCACACTTTGACTGGAGCAATCCAGTTAAAACAAACACTGAAAATAATCCCACATATGAACTGACTTGCTACATCCATTAACACTTGTTAATTGCTATAACACATTGTACAACATGCAGTCTACTCAAATGCGTTGTGCCTTATATGCTGATTCTAACATTTGCCCGTAGGCTTTAAACTACGCATGATTAAAAAAATATTTTGAAATAATTACTGAGTTTTCTCTACGTGACAAAGAGACATTGCACTGACTAGCGCATTCCGTTAGCGAATACAGTTACAGGACCTGTGCATGCATGCACGTTTCTATCAAGCGTGCATCAATAAAAGGCACGGGAATATATGCACTAGATCTGAGTCTCCACAAGTTGAATGACACAACATCAAAATACAATAATCTCTCAAATTCATTTTACTGTAAACGGTTACAGAACTCTGGCAGAGCTGGCAGAGAGATAATCTGAATATAACAACAAATATCAAAGTACATGAATAGTGTCTCGCTGGTGAATATTGTGTCACCCGTATAAGGATGTAGTAGCCCTTGCCATTCCTACTGAAAAAACTCAATGATAATGGTATGAAAACAGTTTTGTGTTGTGTTTTTAATAGTTTCTTAGCCGTTAGATAGGAGTTTGTGTCTGTCTGAATAGTATCCATAATGATTTTATACTGTCCTCAAATTGTAAGCTCAGTTCCATACTTTTCAAACTTTCATAATATACTTACTGTTCAGTCATTATCAACTTGACAAAACAAACATTTATTTAAAAAAATGTAACAACGTACTGACCATAGTGTTTTCATACTGTGCTGAAAGTATTATTACACAATAAAATCTCTTGCTTTCCTGGACAGTTTTACAAACATACTGTTACCTAATACTTCAATACAGTCAAGTAATTTCATTATTTGGTACAAACAGCGTCAGTACAGCTGATGTTTACTGATGTGGTATACTTTATTACAATATTTAGTAATTAAAAAAAAAAGGTATGGTGTGTAAGGAAGACTACTTTTAGTGTACTTGTATTTAACATGGTTCAGGTCCTAATGATGATGAGTTTTGGTTGTCTTCAAACTACAACAGTCTTGACTATCGGAACTTTACAAATTCTTAGCCTATTTAACTTTGAAAAGTTATATCTTATGAAATCTCCACTTTTGTATGTTGTGGATCAAGATTTGGATGAAACACAATTTTATGAACTGAATAGTCAGCCCAGAAACTGAATTTTGTTTAAAATTGTTGGTCTGAGACCAGCGCTTATCTGTATGATCTAAATGATAGTGGAATATCAGCTCTTACTTAGAAATTTGTAAGCCAATATCACAATTTTTGTTCTTTATATTATTTTTGAAGCTACTTCGATGCTGTAGATTCAGATTGTTGGGAAATATCCTTCCTATTCTGCTCATTTGCTACACTTTTGTCTATTGTTTCTGTCTCTGGTAGATAAAAGTGAATTTCTATCAAAAACGGTAGGCATAATTTGCAGTCCACAATGCCTACTGGAAACCATTCTCCAAACCCATCGTAGGTCTACCACTGGCCATGCACACTGTAAAATCTTGAACTTAAGTGATGATCCAAATTTCACACTCATTTTTACAATACAACTATTTAAATGTGTTTTACTAGTGATTAATCACATGGTTAGTAAATCCTACTAGCAATTTCTAGACATTAATGGAAAATAACATGCAAATTATGCATCAGATAATAAACCTGTTGGCGCAATGTTTATATAGTTTTTTTTTTCTTTCTTCCTTCCCCATTATGAGGACTAAAGAAATTATTTTGGCGAAAATCTACATCTCAAGTTTTAAAAATTAGATTTAAGGTTAAAATATTTAACCATGGCATTTTGGACTTTGTGAATGGCTGACGAGAGGTCTCCATATTCTGACGCCAGTGTCACGTGACTGTAATATGTGGAACATGAGCAAGCTCACTGAACGCTGCCATGCATTCATAAATTGGTAACTTCTTACCTGATTTGGATTCAGTAATTGTATAACATAGAGCTTTTAACGTAGCAATATTTAATTGTATTAAAATTTTGTCCATGTTTACAAAATCAAAACTATTTATCGCTGTGGAACAAACATTTGCTTGGCCAATCACGTATGAAAGTTGCATTTTGTCATATATGCAGGTATGTTTATACATCTAAGAATTTTCATTATAGAACAGTGCCAAATTGTGGTGGATTTTGCAGTCAATAAATAAATGGTGTTCCTAAGGAGTCGTATTACTTTCTCAAATAAAAATGAAACTTTTACACAAAAATAGTTTTGTTACGCAAAATAATGCCTGTACAGCTGTAATGTACATGTACACAACATGCTGATATTTACTTTAATGTATGTTGAAAAACCATCCTGTCCAACACCACTAGCAGGATACGAGGCCTAGGGTATAAGGAGAATCCAGAATTGGAAAGTGACAACTGTGGTGAATCAGAGCATGAACTGGGGCCATGGTGGTGTAGTGGTCAGACTACTTACCTCCCCCCTAAGGTGAACCAGGTTCGATTCCCGGCGGGGTTATTCCAGAATTTCTACATGTGGGAACTGTGCTGACCAGCAGGTTTTCTCTGGGATTTCTTATTTCCCCTGCCCTTGTATTCTGGCACTGCTCCATTCTCACCTGCTCTCAAGACCACAATGTTAAGGGCTGCACAAATCTCACTACTCCATTGCATGAAATCTTGTCTTAGGAAGACCAAATATAGGCCTATATTCTGTGTTCGAAATTTTCTGTTGAGTGTCTTAATTATTTATTTTTGTGTAGCATCGGTAATTTTTATACGGGTCTCTGAAAATTTTAAAAGTTACATTTGTGACAACTTAAACTGTTTCTTTCGCTTTCTGTTTTTTTAATACACCTAAATGTAAAAATGAGCGGATTTGAAAAATATTTTCTTTTTTAATAATACCACAGTTTTACTTGACCGACGCACGCACAAGGCGATGAGGCCTATGGCAATATTAATTTTACATAAGGCGGAAGAATATACAAGGTGCACACAAGTAGATCTTCAGCAGGGCTTTCAAAAGTGCTTATTTTACCGTGAACGACCTATACTTACCCTTGATCGCTTAAGCATTCACACTTCTAAGCATTCCCTTGATCCCTTTTTGAGGAAGTGGATATAATTTCAAATACCCATCTTTATTTTGAAATTTTTAACTTCCAATGCATAAGCGATTGAATAATCAATGAGCTGAACACATTTTCTTATGTAGTCTTGGTTTTTCTACGAACAAGTGTTCAGTAAACGACAGGAATAAGCTGCATAATTGTTATGAACAATTAAACTTACAGTGTAGGGCACGTGCAGAGGACATCGCTCTTGGCCCTAGTCAAATGGGATATTCAAGGTGCATTCTTGCCCCTACCACAAATTCAGACGGTGACAATTCAACGTCACACCCATGATACACTTTTCAGGGACACACAGCTAGACAAGGGCTCTTCGCTCCGTAAATTAGAACACATATTAAGTTAGTTTAAATAAACACGTTACTTTGTGAATGAACACTGAAATAAGGCAAACTTTTTTTTTTTATTTTTTTTTTTTAATACAGCTTTGTAGGTATGAGTATTTGAAAATTAAATATGTTTACTTCAGTGTAAATAAACTTTTTCAGAAGGGGCACCGTTTAGTGTGGATGACAATAGTTTGTAGTTTCGACATTTTTTTAATAAATGATTCCAATATATTTTTAAAAGTTTTACTTCATAATTTCTCTAATCTTTGTACATATCGTTACTATGTGGAATTTTTGGTTATAATTTAATCTTAATTCAAAAATGAAACGTCAGGGCATGACTGAGCAATTTATGTACTTCTCAAATATGCTATTTTCCAATTTTTTATAATCTTATTTTAGTTACACTACTAATTGGATAACAAATTTTGACTCGATTCCAAGTACATTCTTTGGACAAAAACCAAATATTAACTATAGTTGCTATGAAAACTTGTCATATGGAAAGGAGGACATTAAGTAATTTAATGGGTTCAACGTTATCTTTAAAAGGCACCTTTTATTTACGTTAAATCGCAATATTACAACACAACTCATACGTTATGGAAATTAATTCATGTCCCAATGTCACATATAAACACCACATCAAAGATTAAAAAATAAAAAAACACGAACTTAAGCTAATTACTATTACAACTAGTTTGTCACTTGCTAGCACGCATGTATTCATTCGGAATAAACACGATTGTTTTCGTTAAATCGGTATACTTTTCCACAAAAATCATTGTATTACACAAATTTTATCTTCTTTTACTTGTCACGCAAACATTATTACGATCTGAGAAATATTAAAAGCGAAATTGCGTTAATTACAACTAATTTGACACTTGCTAGACAATGTAGTATGTTTTCATTCGGAATAAACACAATTGTTTTCGTTAAATCGGAATACCATTACACAAAAATCATTGCATTAAACAAATTTAGTCTTCTTTTAATTGTCATGCAAAAATTATTACAATTTAAGAAATTTAAAACACGAAATTACGATGATTTTTACACGTATGACACTTGCAGCGCATGCATTTTTATGGGAGAAACCCCGATTGTTTCGGGTCACACTTCTACTATTACTATTTCTACTCAAGCTTCACTAAGCGTACGCAAAACACGGCAGGTGTCCAGACCTATCTTTATGACCGTGCAGTAGGCTGCACATTTCCACTTCGCCATATTGTGCAGCCACCATGCCAGCTCAGCAGCAATGCGGGTTGCAGGTCTGCCAGGGGCGGTGGGTCGGGAGGAGCTAGAGGCGCGCGATACACCAAGGAGCGTGTTCCATTTCGCGCTTCAACACGCACGTTCTCGGCCAGGGGCGCAGCAGCTCAGCGTTCACGCCCCGGAGGAAATAAACACAAAACCCCTAGCCGTAGCGCCGAGTGTAGAAGAACAAAGAGCGCTCCTGCGGGGCAACTCGCCGGAATATGAAATTCGCTTTGCCTGGGCTCGACTGCGTAACGCAGCTTCGCTAGGCGTGGAGCGCTCCAGCTCTTTTCCAGCGTGGTGACGATAAATATTGCCTTGAAAACGCAGCACTCTCCACCTACACGAGCCATCACTTAGTTGCATGGATAAAGGATAAGGTAAACTAAAATACGCATTGCACCAATATTATAATCAAACAATAAACAGCATGTAAATTAATATGCTAAACATGCCTGGTAAATGCATAAGGGACTAAAAGAGGGACGAGGAATTCCATTTATGTAATCTGTTAAGTATGCAATTCTCAAGGCTGCAATTTACTTTGGTACCTTAACACTAAAGGAATGGTGGGCGCAGTATTTGTCCCGTTTGTCGTAAAGCCATTTTTCGAAATTTCCTTCATCTGAATTCGTTTGTTCTAAATTCGTTCGCCTAAAGTACATTTTCTTCAATATCGTTTGTCCTAAAGTCGTTCGACTTAAAATATGTTTCTTCTAAAATCGTTTGTCGTAAAATAATTTATTCTAAAATAGGTTTACTTTAAAATCGTTCGTCCTAAAATAGTTTGTGCTTAAATCGTTTGTCCTAAAGTCGTTTGTCATAAAATATGTATTCTATAAAATCGTTTGTCCTAAAATTGTTTATCCTAAAATTAGGAAAAACGATTTTAAGACGAATAATAAACGAACTATTAACAGGAGTCGTATTAACTCACAAATAGATAATACCAGATAGCAATGGGACTGATGGATGGAAATATAACATCATGTAGCCTACAAATGAAATTCTTGCGTGTATCGATTACTTTCAAAGCTGCGACAACAAAAAGAGAAAATGATATCAACGTAACAACGATAATCTTAGACGTAAAGAAGGCATTTGTATTTTTGAAAATTTGTTGAATGCACTTTACACAAAATAATGTGTTATCACTGTTTATTAATTCGGGATGGTTGTACCCCGCAGATGACTTACAAATATATTTATTAATCATTGCACAACAAATCTTAAATCGCTACTAGTGCACAGAATTTAAACCCAGTGTTGATCGAAGTGTTCCTAGCTACTCAGCTGGCCAGTAGCAGACAAAAAAAATTTACTCTACATTTGAATGTATTTATTTCGTTAGTCTCTGACGTACAGTGACTCGATAGAATTGTAGCATATTCAAAAATATGTTACAGACGATTTATGTGTAATAGGCCAAATAGTTTGCGCTAAGAAATGTGATGTGAAATAGATAGTTATTCGGTTTTCTAAGTATTTACCATGCGAGCGCTTTAAAACACTCAAACTTCTTTTATTTTCTTTCTCAACAGCTTAGCTATGAATGGCAGCTGTAAACACTTATTATGCAGCCACGCCAACAAATGACAAGTTTTCCGCGTGTGCTGTCGAACAATTCGGAATATTGGAGTGGCATCCAGGAGAAAACGAATGAATTAGTGAAAATCAAAATTAGTCTAGCCAAAAATTTAACAAGAAATTACGTATTAGATTAATTTTACCTTAAAAAATAGAAATTTCATTTCCAATTTTTCAACATGAAACCGTAATGTGATGCCAGTATTCCGAAATGAATTTTCTTTGTAAACTCGCTGTTCTACTTTTAGTCAGCCTCTCTCCAAATAGCATCACTGAACTCCATAGCAGTAAACAGCGAGTAGCAAATCCATACAAAACTTTAACTCAAGATCACTTATACCAACCATTCTACGAAAGCTGGTCTACCTGTTAATTGTATTAAGGGGAAGTGATAACTAAAATTGTTTTTTTTTTTTTTTTTTTCGTAGAACGACCATTTTAGCAGGACGGTAGCGAAATAATAATATATCTTACTATATTCTAATTTTATTGCTCGATTTCATTATTTTATGTATTACACGCAGGCATTCCGCCAATAAAAAGCCATTTTAGAATTACTACAAAATGATTCACATACATTTCGTCATCTCAGAGATAATTTAAAAAGTGATTCATAGATGCATTTAGAAAAATCTGTTAAAACAGTGGCACTTTACTTGGATTCACGTAGTGTACTGACGCGTCAACGTCTATTTTACGCGCTCAATGAGTCTCGCCATCTGCCAGCCTTGGACAATTACACATTTATCCTGTCTAATTACCGTCTTCATGAACCCCTAGGGAAATATTCAAGCGAACTTGGGACGGGAAACTACGCTAGTCGTGGAAAGCGACCACCGCAGACAATTCAACGTTCACCTAATGTTCTGTTCACGTGCTGTCAAACATGGACGCCAAAGTGATCTGTGGCGCCGTATTGTTCGTACTACAATCGAGGCTGTAAATATATCAATTACCTCGCGTCCAGTATCTGGGTCAAAGCTTACTTTAAATGTTGTTCGCTTGAGATGGAATCACACATAGCGCGATTCTGAATAAGGATTATTCAAATTAAACCTGTTGGTTATTCGCACACAAATTTTTGTTGGTGGATATTAACAACAGAGTGCATCAAAATTTTGTGTGCCCGTCGTTACCAACCGTGTTAGTTCATGCCGTAGACTGAGTATGAGGGAGACTGCACATGCCAACTGCAGAACAAAGAAACTTTCGAATTCCAACAACGGACTTTTTTTTTTGCCTGTGTAAATGTTACAACCACGCAGTGCCGACTGAGAGCTCTTTATTTACGTAAACATGTTCCGAAATTTTTTCTGTTCAAGTTTTAGTGTAACTAGGCTACATTTCAGCCAAACAAAATAATAATTTTCTTTTTATTAAAACACTTTTCTGTTGGGGAAATATTAAGTATACAAAAATGCACACTGCTGTTTTAAAAAGTGATTTTACAGCTCTATAGGCATTTTGTGGGCCAGTTTTGTAGGAATATGCAGAACACAAGAATCAGTCTAGTTGATCGTACGTGTAGTTGTGGCTCACATTCCTTACCAACTTTTGAGTTATTTTCCACTTTGTGTTCCATTCTCATTGCAACTGAATGTTGGCGAAATATTTTAACAATTAATTTGCATGATTTATCCCCGACTATGTGCTCTCCCTGATTGGGAAGGCTGTGCGGTGTTTATATGAAAAATTTCCGTATCGTGCAGAACACGTTTCTCCACAGGACAAACTAAAATTCAGAAAAGAAGACTTTGAACTGATGTTTACGGATAAATACGAAATAACTGAACTAAAGTAGGGAAATCTTCAACTCTCATTACGTAAACCTCCTATAAATTTACCTCATATAACATTTCGGTTAGACACGCGTTGGGAGGTAACTATGTTTACTCTGGCGTGATGCTTGTGGACGCAAGACGCATTTCTTGAAACTGGGCGTGAGAAAAGTAACACCGAATATATATAGCGAGATGCCGGGAATTGCAGGGCATTAAATATGGATCGCAAATCTTAACATCTGCCTGAGATATCCACCACACACGAATCGCTGTTAACATGGCCGCGACGGCCAGGTACCTCCCAGTATAGCCTGCGACATCGGAAATTCGAAGTCGATATCGACATCAGTCAATTGTCGATAAACGTTTCGCATGTTTGTTTCGACAATACGAAATATGGTATAGACGATGTCGCCCACATGTCTGCGTCGTCCTGAGTATGCAAATGACGACGCTGGAATTTTAATAACGGTTATGCCCCTGCTGCTATGTTACTGCGACCATTTATAACGGAACAAAATGATCGCTGAAGACTCGTATTTGCCTCACAGCAATAAAAATAACAACAACGATGACGATTATTTTTCGCATAAGTTGATGAGTGTTTGAAAAAAACTAATGCGATCATGGGAAAAATCTGTATGGAAGAAGGATCAGAAATCCGATTTCTGCGTGTCTTTTTACTGTTGGTCTCAGTACGCCAACCTTGTCAATTCAACCTCAAAAAATACAAAAAGTTCCTCAAATATTATCGACCCATTGATATTCGTTTTACGCCCACGATTATTTGAGCATAACTGCACTCTAAAGAACTTTTTGCTTAACTTCCTACATTTCAATGCAAATTTCTAACGACGTATACACCGTTTAGAAATAATACCACACATCAAACTGCAGATATAGGAATGGTCAGCGTTGCTACTATACAAAGTTGGGAACTTTCCTACGCATTGACTGCTTCCTGAGCAAATGTAGGAACGCAACGATGAATGTATGGGTGAAAAAATTACCATTCCAAATTTCTGACTAAGCGTATACACTGGTAAAGGTCGTTCACCGTAAAGTGAGAACTTTTGAAACTCTAGTTACTTATTTCTTTAAACCAAGTTATATCCTTCCATCACTTGTTAATGTAAACCCTGCCACGTGAGTAATAAACACAGTGTATACATTCACCATACCCAAAACCGAAAGTCCGAAGATACAATTAAATGTATTTATCGGTTTTTATGTCTGACGAAACAGCTTCAAAAAGTGCTCACTTCACCGTGAACGGCCTATATGGTAGATTACCGAACGATTTCTAAGGGTGTAAATGTCGCACCAGCTCCGCGCACAGACCCCGCGCGGCTCTGGGAACTGTCGTTGCTTGCGCAGAGCACACACGACATTAGCGTGTTTCTGTTCCTCCCTTGCGCCGCACTACATTACAGCCCGACACAAATGCGCTCCGCACTGCACGGAAACAATTCGTTTTCAATGTCAGCGGTCCGAAACAATGAGCCCCGCAGCCCGTCTCCTGTGCTACCCTCGCGCCGTGCAACCCTGAACGTCGACAAACACGAGAGTTACTGTTTCGGCGCCCGCTGAAGCAAGCTGCGGCCAGCGACATCCCTGCGCTGCAACCGTTGTTTATTTAAAGGCGATGCACTTCACTGCGTGTCTGTACGCAGAGCGACGCGAAAAAAAAAAGGATCTTGGTTTTTCCGAGATAGGCATATTATGGATACAATGTTTTTTTTTTGCTGCCCTTTGTACACTCCGTGAATTCATTAGCAATTTCACCTAATAGGACTTAGGACTGTGCCATTCAACGACACTACATACAAGTAGTACATACAATATACAAAAATGATAACAATACTAATAATAATAATGGTGACGTACCACTTGTTACTCAAATTAAAGAAATGAATATTAAGTTGCAGAATGTGTTGAACGTAACGCTGATCTGGTGTACGTCATTAGCTTACCGTGTTGGGAGACACCGGCCATCGTAATTTTTAGAGCACTTTTTTTTTAAAGGAAAGAGTAGATTTATTTATATGTCCATATTTGAAGGAGCACAGGAGAACAAATAAGGTAATTTTAATGAAATTACCTCAAATCTGATTTCGTCTACGAGACCTCTGAAACAAAATGGATTTTGTCAGTACCATATGCTATCAAGTGAGATAGTAATAAGAGTATTGGGAAAATGGCGAGATATTTTATGTTTATTTATTTGCATATGCCAAAATGAAGGCCTAACCATTTACCATTTTTAAAAAAAACCCATGTAGCAAGCCACAGTCGGCCGACTGTGGTTTTACTGCTGGCACTGAATACTTATGGGTTTACACATCTGGCCCTGCTATGGTTAACAGCTCGCACCAAGACACTTGGCATTCCATTAATGGCCCACTGATGGAATGCTAATGGAAATTAAAATGATGTCCGAGAGTAAGTGGCCTATAAATGGTCATTCTGAAAGTAAGTGCCCACTGTGGTTGAAAACTATACAATTCTGGTGTCATTGCTTAGTTATATATGTGTGCGGAGTTCGGTGAAATTCGGTTCACCCGTTCAAAAACTAAAGGAGGGAAACACACACACAGACAGGAAAGTGATCTCATAATCCTTTCTTTCCTTCGGAAAATAGGCTAAAGAAAGCCAACTTGGTTCCTATTGAATGTAAACGTGAAACTTGTAATACAATTTCAAGATGTAGGAAATTTTTTTTCCGTAAATCGCTGCCAACCTGACAGTGAAGAGTGAAGAATTTCGGCGGCTCTTAACAGCGATGTCTCGAGAGCCGATAAGGGTAATTTAAATGAACATGGAGCAGCGCCGGAATGAAGGGGCGGGGTAAACGGGAGATCACCGAGAAAACCCGCCGACCGACAGCATCGTCCGGCACGACTCCCACTTGCGAAGATCCGTTGACCCGGCGGGGGATTGAACCCGGTCCGCCTCGGTGGGAGGCGAGCGTGCTAATCGCTCAGCCGCCGTGGCCCCGCCAACCTAACAAGGAGCCCGTAATGGCTGTATGTGCGGTAGCATACGTGCGGCTAATGAACAGTGAATTATTTTAAAGGTTAATAAAAAAAAAACTCTCGTCTTACCGTGAAGAGCATACAGTTGCCGGTCATGCAGTCAAACTAGCACTTTTCCAAGTTTGGTTTCGAGTAGTTAATATCTGGTTATCTGGTTTACAGACATAATTTTTCATATTATTAAAGCATTTACCAACTAATTTGAAACTAAACTACATTAAATTAGAAACGTAAAAAAAATTAGATTTAAATATTTGAATTAAAAATTTGCTTTAGTGATGAATATATATATATATAATTCAATTCCGACGGTACACATTGCGGAGGTAAATTTCAAAATCATATTTACAATCTAAATATAAAGATAAACTAAATGGCCAAAGGCTACCTCCCTTCAATAATTATAAAATAAATTATAAATTTAAGTTATAAACGTGAATTAAATATTTTTTTATATTATGTGATGAAATTTACAAAATAAATACTACGAACAAATTCATTGTTTTTATTCAATGATTTATTATAATACGACATTAAAAAATATTTTTATTTAAAATGGTTACATTTATTAATTGAAAATTGATCTAAATAGTTGTATTTTAGTTTGAGTTAGTTAATAAAGATCTTAACAATATGAAAAACGGTCCTGACGAAACCAGATCTTAACTACTCTTAGTAATTAAGTAGAGAATAGTGAGTTTGGTGTTCTGGTTTCCACAAATGTATGAGTTCTCCAGGGGGTAGGTGGCTCAAGTAAACACATTTCAGTACGCTTTGAGTGAGAAAAAAAGGAGTGAACAGGGGAAAGTAGGGGGGAGGGTGAAAGACACAAGCCATTATCTCTGACTTCTATCGCTCGCACTTGGTGTCCATGACGTCTCCATGTATCCCGGAGAGAAGTGTGTGTGTGTGTGCGCGCGTTTACCCCACACACCCTCCGAGAGCCCAGGCGCGTGCATTAGAGCGGGTGTTTGGCGAGAGGGGGGGGGGAGGGACACCACCCTCCTGTTCCGGAGCGGAAAAAGCCGCCATTAACTGCCACCTAGCTCGGCACCCCCCCCCCCCTCGGCAACCCTCAAGCCCTCCTCACACTGTCAAGTTCCCGCCTACAAACATATCTGACGATGCAAGTTGAAGACGAAATAGAACCAACACAAATTTACTGTCTGAAAATATGTGAAAATTTTTATTCAGAAATTATTTTCTGCGAGACACTACTGTCGTTGTGTTTTTCCGCAGTGCACTGCAGGAATGAGTGAAGAGATTTGGGCGGCTCTTAACATGTAGGTCTTGAGAGCCGATGAGGGTGAAGCGAGGTGGCTGTGGCAACGACTAGCGGCATCGTCCGGCACGATTCCCACGTGCGAGAATCTGGAGTGAACCGGCCGGGTATTGAACCCGGTTCGCCTAGGTGGGAGGCGAGTAGTCTAACAACAACGCAACCGCGATCCCTCGAACTGCAAGAAGAAATGTACGCCTAATTAATCTTGTGATTTGCTCTCACTTCTTTGCTTAATTTAAATTCTATTTATCCTCCGCAAAGATGTTTAATATATCTAGATTCTTAATATTATTTCTAATTAATAACTTGAGATAGCACGCATGTCCAGAGAGCTTTTGTATAAACTATCTTCATAACTTCATGAGGGCCACGGAGGTTGAGCGGTCAGACTGCTCGCCTCCCACCAAGGCGAACCGGGTTCAATACCCGGCCGGTTCACTCCGGATTTCCGCAAGTGGCAATCGTGCCGCACGATTTTGCTGGTCTGCAGGTTTCTCACGTGGATCTGACGTTTTCCCGCTCTTTCATTCCGACGCTGCTCCATACTCACCTCACGTCACCCTTATCGACTCTGAAGGCCTCTTCACTCACTCATTCACAACGTCATTTCGTTTCCCGCAGTTGCTGGACATTTTCAAGTTTCGTAACGTTGAAAACGACCTTTTTTTTTCCCCCATGCACGATTCTGATTGGCTGGGGGCGTCTAATATCGAAGAAATTTTAGAACCTGTCAACCGTCCAATGTTCCAAATGTTTGATGGAAACAAGAACCATTCAAATTTTCCAGACGAACATGGCGACGACAATGGCGTTTTGGTGACGCCATAACCACCCAATTCTAATTGAGCAAGTTTATGTGGAGAGAGAGAGATATGAGATTGTAAGAGGTCGTTGGGACAAGGCCGGGTCTGACTGTGAGGGCCGTGCGCCTCCACAGCCGTGTAATTATTTAGCAATCAGCTGGGCCGAGGTATGGTGGGTGGGTGAGAGAGAAGGGAGGAGGTGGGGAGGGCGGGGGGAAAAAACACGGGTCGCAACACGCGTCCGGCCCGAGGATTTATTACACGCGTAATGACGCGCCGGCCTTAATGTCATATCCGCGAGCTGCGATCCCCGCGGCCCTCTCCCCGCGTTGGCGATCCCCTTTAGCCGTGCCCTTCAGCCACAAAACCAAGCGTTCTGCACTCGAATTAACTTTTCCAGAAAGCGACATTTCTTCGCCATCATCAATGCAAGGGTGGAATATATATTCTTTGTTTGTCAAAATAAGAAAATACGCTACACTGTAAAAAAAAAAACTTAGTTTTTTACTAACAATTTTTTGAAACTTGGTGCCAAAATTATTGTTCTAACACTGCAAGTGAATAAGAACCATTTTTGGATCAGGTTACTGTGAAATGTTAAAACAAAATTTAGTTTTCACAAGCAACTGCTGTAGACTTCAAATTTATTCTAAGCATGGAGTTTGTAAAGGAACATTTGTATGTTTAATAAAAGGGTGTGATTTAAAGATGCATTGTTTTATATGTAGTGATACAAGAAAAAAAGTTTACGTCCATAGTTCCCAAACAAGCTAGAGTTTGTAAAACATACAAAAATATTTTACTGCGTATATGAAAGATGGACAGAGGATTTAATGATTTTACAGTCGTAAAGCGGTATCTCACTTAATTTTTGCCACATATATTTATTTTAAACTGCAGTCATTCGTAACGTCAACAAACTGTGCCAAAGCAATACCCGTTCTCTTCAGGAGTTCATTATTTCACCTGAATACGAAAACGGTATAGCATTTTCTGAGAAAATACCAAGGAAAAATATACCTAGCATGCGGTATGAACTATTGGTTGCATAATTGTATGATATCTATACTTGTAGACTGACCTGCAGTTTGCAGTTCGATTTTTGATTATATTATCTATGAACATAAGAACACTGACTTTTAGTGCTCAACAGGAAGCATTTCTTTGGCTCATTATATGAAAAAACCCAAAGTAGTAAACAATAATAGGAACACCAGCGGATTACCGTGTAGTAAAATATCATACTCTGGAATGTCGGTAGATATTGCAATTCCCATCTTTGAAGGCGAGTTCGGACCATACAGCTTGTGACTGTTAACTTAATAATGAGAAATTTAGCGTCCACAGAAACTTCACTGCTTCAACACAATTTTGTGCATAAATTAACGAAAATCATCACCATAAAACCAGTGAATTGACATTTATGTAAGATGAATTAAAGACACGCACTATCCCCACACAACCAAAAATATAGTACTTTCTACTTGCACACACAAGATACTATGGAACTATATTTCTGGGAACTTAATGTTTCCGGAAAAAATATTTGCAGTAAAATACTAATAAAAATGGCCAGAAATATTTATTTTCTAGTAACTAACACAGACCATAAAATTATAATCATCCAGTCTAGGTCAATTTAACACATTGAAGCTGATGAGAAAAGCGAATGAGATTTAAAAAATACCCTTCACTTTTTGGAGTGTGCATTAGTATTTTATGTTTACAAGTCAGAAAAATTAATTCAGTGCAGAGATTATGTCTAACGTCACACAAATTTAAATTTATGCAACCCATCAGGAAGATTCGAACCAGCTTGCGGAAAATAATTTAAAAAATCTAAAATTAAACAACGTTAAACACGTATTTGTTTTACAGGAATGTGAAAACATCAATGCTTAAATTTCCCAGAAATTTCGAATTTATACATATATAATTAAAATAAGTAAGAAACAAAAAGAGTGCCAACAGAAAATAATGTACTATTTAAGGTATAATTTTCCTAACTCAACAGCCTTTTTTTTTTAAATTAAATGACTAGGTTCTTCGTAGATATTAACGGTTAATTGTGAAGTTTCGGCAGAAAACTTATCTAGTGGCCTGTACTCGACTTTTCATTCGTATCCGAATATATGCCTTACCGTTCTAAATATGCTTTTGTTATGCTTAACCACTTCCAACGCCTTCGTATACGACCTGGTACTCGTCAAGCGGCCGGCACTTGAATTAGGAATCACGTATACAAAAAGGAAAATAAAGATTACAGGATAAGATCTTGACAACAACATATTCTTAGAAATATTTATAAACGTTTAAAACGAAGAAATATTTGTAATAATTATATTTTATAATTCTTATGTATGAACAGTAATTGAATTACATACATAAATTCGTTGACTCGCGTCTGTCTGCATTTTATCAAACAGATCAACATTTTTTCAATGTTTTATTTATTTTTTTTATCATTTTGGTCAATTATGGACAACGCTATTTTTCAACTGTTCCCTTCTTCCCTTCACGTTTGCCCAGTATTCATGCATTCTTTTCCTGTGAGCTCCCCTCCGTTCTTCGGTCCACATCTTGCCTGTCTTCATTTTGGGTTTTGGCTGGAATCCCTGAACGAACTTATTCATTGGGTCACGTTCCAAGATGTCATCATTTGAGATCCCCAGTTCTTGCAAGTCTTTTTCCACTTCGGTCAACCAGACCCCTTTGGTCTTCTTAATCAAAAAGTAGATGAAAATTTGATTGGATAGTCTTTCTGAACTCATTCGCGTCAATCGCCCATAGTACGCAATCCTCCTTTTCCGAATTGTATCCCTTATTTCCTCTACTTGTAAATATAGCTCATGGTTGTGTCTACTTCTGTACTCACTATTTTCTTTGACCGGGTCCAGGATCTTTCTCAGAATCTTCCTCCCTTTGTCCTCTAGTTGTTCCATCAGGCCTTTCTTATTCATTGCAAGGCATTCTGCTGCGTATAAAGCCTCCGCTCAAATGACTGTACAGAAGTGTCTTTCAATATAATTATTTAACTTAATTTTGTATGAGCACTTATTGTGAAGCATGTTAAAACATGATTGATTTTAAAGAAAAAGAAAAATAGTTGTGCATTTTATGTAAATACGAAATACGAAGGAAACCTTAGTAAATATAAACATAATAATAAATAAAAAGCCTTATAACTTTCCGGAACTTGAACTGCATTCATAAATTTTGAAGTAAAGATGACTGTTGAATTGTAAAAACTCGTTTCATCACAATTTTTAAACGCATTCTTTTATGTTGTATGCCTCTGCATTAAAGCGTCGAAAAATCACTTTTCAGAACATTAGTTATATTTGGTCGTAAGTTTGCAATTGGTATCGATTTTATACACACTATTTAAGCATGTAAGTATGTGAAATACTTAATATGAACAAAAAAAACTATAAAAACTTAGCAAACAAAATTATTTTATTCCTCCCCCTACTACCATGGTTTTATTGGTCTTACACACATTGAAGAATTGCGTTAAACCGTAGAATATAATCAAGTCTGAGATAATTTACTCAGTAGGTAGAGTTACAAAATTCCCTGTGTTATACACCGTTCGGGTAGACTGTGTTTACTTGTATGAATCAGACCTACATATTACAGTAGACTACTACACGACAACATATATTAACGCGCTGATTGCTGAATTAATATATATTTCCTGAATATTACTAACCGATTGTTATTGAAATGTAAATAATTAACGTTTCGTGTAGCTTTGGTGCCTCTATTTTGTATTTGTTTGCTGGGCCTTACTCAAATTAAATATACCATCAATGTATTTAACGATGGATTATGATAAATATAATTATATTTCAAAAAGCTACAGTTATGTTGGGCTTTTATGCGTTATGTGCACAAATATAAAGAAATTTGTCTGAGTCGACCAAGATTCGAACTCGCTAGGTTTTATTAACAAGCCACTGCCATACTCATTGCTCTACTGCAGCCATATGAAAGACTAGAGAGAAAACCTGAAAATCAAGAATATTTCACTTTTCTGCCGTTTCTTTTCATGTTTGGTTGACTTAGTCTCGGTATTATAGTTTACATAAACATTAAGATTTATTACTCACGATGATAAACGGTTTTGAAGCCCTAATTGTCACGTAAACTGATATTTTTAAGTCGACGTGGCCATTCGAATATCCGGCATTTTAACGGCCAAGGCTTCTGAACGCGAGCCCTCGTTTCGTATTCGAGCTCTAGCGTGTGAAGCATACTGTTTTCTGGATTCGAATGCGAAAATGACCATTCGAATTTTGTTCGTATTCAATCACTCGAGGTGTATTTTCGAGCATAGGCCCCCTGGAACTCAATTAGACCATAACTATTATTTGATGATGTTCGTATGAAATCGGTATTCAATTGGTTTGGGGGCTTCTATCTACATTTAGCTTCTTGTTCAGCTACTTTCCAAAGAAAAGTAATGCTTATGAAATCCCTTTCCTGCCTGAGTGACTCTGTATGTTTGTGCATGTGTGTGTCTCCCCTTTTCATTCTTTTAACGCGATAATCGAATATCACCAAACTTGCTACACATATAATACTTAGTAAAAACACCTGACTTTTGTATTTTTCGACCACATTAGGCACTTATTTTCAAAATGGCCGCTATTTTAAAACAAAAGGTGATTTATCATATATCAAAAACATTCAACCGATTTAAACCAAATTATGTATGCTGGCAGAGTATCACGTAGGTATTACATTTTGAGATGGATATTGTTGTTGGAAGGCTATCTTGGAAGATAGCATCAAATGAATAAATAAAGATTTTTTAAATTATATCTCGAGAATTATTAAACCAATTCCCACCCGATTTGGCAGGTAGTAATACTGTGATAGGCAAAGTAAACGGAAGTTAATAACATTGATTATGTACGAATTTTCAAAATGGCGATCATACACATTCTTTGAACGATTTCAAGGAAATTTTGTATACGGAAAGTATCTGTTACAAGCAACATATATACAACACATAAACACTTTTATCGGCCATTTTGGAAGATATCGCCTTACGAATAAATAAAGTTACTATGTCATATCTCGGTAAAAAAATTAACCAATTCTTACAAAATATGGCAAACAAGAGGTACTGATGTAGATGATGATAACTGGTGTTTTAAGCATGTCAGAGTCTTATTTTTGAAATGGTTGTCATATAGCAATTTCAGATAAAAATGCGATAACGTCGAAATTATATATTTAACAAATTCCAACATAACTTTGTATACTGTCAGTAGATATTAAAACTACCAACTCAATATACGTGGAGCAAATTTTGTTCACCATTTTGTTTTATAGCCCCGTGTGAATGGATAAAGTTTTTATGTCATATCTCGCGAAACAATTGACCAATTCCTATCAAATTTTTCAAAGAAGTAATACTGCGGTATATGATGTAAAATTTAATGTAGGTATTAGTACGCCAGATATTTATTTTTTAAATGGTGGACATTAAATTATTTTAGCTATAAACGTTATATGATCTAAACCATCTCATCAATGTCAAGTTATCATTATATGCTGGCAGTAGAAATTACAAATATGAACTGTGTTTACACGTAGCATCTTTTCTCGACTACTCTGTAAGAAACACCATGCTAACAAATAAAGCTTTCATGTCATATCTCAGGAAACAATTGACTGATTCCTACCAAATTCGTCAAAGGTTAGTACTAATACAGATGATGTTACGTAGTATTAAGCATATAAGACACTTATGTTCAAAATGGCGGGCATATAGCAGTTTTTAGCATATGATGTTATATTGTCGAAACCATGTAATCAATTGTAACTTAACTTTGTATTCTGGCTGTAGTTGTTACAACTATCAACTGTAACATATTTCGTCCTCCATTTTGTAAGATAGAGACGAGCAATTTAATAAAGTTTTTGTCAAATCTTGGGAAACAACTGACAGATTCCTGCCAAATTTGGCAAACAAATAGCACTGCAGTAGGTGGCGTAAACTGGTACGTTTTAAGTAAGTCAGGCACTTATTTTCAAAATGGTGGCTATAAGTATTTTAGCTCGTTATATTTTCTCAACGAAACAAATTACAACTTAGCATTGTATGCTGGCAGTGCCTATTACAACCATGAAATATGTATATACAGAGTCTCATTTCGTTGCCATTTTGTAAGATAGCCCTGCCAATAAAAATAAAGTTTTGCAATGTTTTGTAAGCACACTTTATATCTCATGTCTTGGGAAAAAACCAACCTACTCTTACAAAATTTGGTGAAGATGTGGTACTGTGTTAGGCCATATTAATTATTAATATATGTATTTTTTTTTAAGTATGAGACACTTATTTTCAGAATAGCGGCTATGAAATCATTTAATTTTCGTGTTCTTTATCTACAAAGCTGTGTAATCTGTTTTATATTAATGTTGTATAATGTTTTATACAATTATCGAACGTGCTACTACGGTACTTTTTTGACCTCCATTTATAAATATCGCCATTTGAAATTTAAGGAGGTTTATTGCCCTTTCTCGAGCATCAATCATTCGATTCCCACCAAAAGTTACGCTGCAAAATTTCAGTTAATCTGTACCAAATTGTGCGCACCAGAAATGACACAGAAGACCACATAAACGTTGATGGTTTAAATGTTAATTTTTAAACGGTTTTCAAAATGGCGGCGTCATAAATAATTTAGGTAGGATTGCCACATATATTAAACAAATTTAACGAAATTCAAGCAAAATTTGTATGTAGTCAGTATACATTAGCAATATCGTATATAGAGGTTCGTTTTTTGTTTTTCTTTTCAAAAATTTTTACGATAGCAAACAAATAAGAAAATAAAGTTTTTTTGAGCCGTATCTCAGGAACCAATCAACCGCTGGCCACCAACTTCTTCACACAACTAGCGCCACGGTAATTAAGGTGGATGTCTTAAGTGGCTCAGTCACTTATTTCCAAAACAACGCCCCTCTAAATATCTTCGATTGGCAAATCCTATCATTCGAAACGTTAGACTAATTAAATCCGAATGCAGTGCATTGAACGCTATCTAATTGTACGAGGTTGTATGAGTTCGAGTCCCGTGTAAGGCACGTGTGTATTTGTAATTGTCTCACTACGGTTTCATCTGTTTCTGGTTCCATTTATAATGTTATTGCTTAAGTCAAGTCGTACCTTACAACTCAGCTTTTAGAGGACTTATTTAAAAATTAATTGGACCCATGTTGAGGAAAATAGGCTTACTGGTTATATAAGTTACGTCTTGGTCATTACATTACGACACAACCGAAAACCGTTTCACACAAAAATTTAAAAACTTTAATAACAAATTAGATATTTAATTTAACATGGTTTTAATTTTTTATTATATAATCCCTAGTAGCACCCTACGTTGGCCCAACGTTGGTATTTGGTTGGAAAGGTTGGCTATATACTGTGCTGGAGCGTACACATTAATACAACGTTGGCTTAATGTAAAATGCCGACAGAATTTTGCTATCACAAACATGTTATGATATTATTTATCACCCCGCAGACAATGAAGTCACTATATCTTAAAATACCATATCCTTTCGCAAGAGCATTTGTTTTTAATTTTAAATGATAGATGACGGTTGGTAATAAGTTGATAAATATACTGTTGGCAATATGCGTGTATTTTTCTGATAGGCCAACTTTGCGCAACCAATATTTTATGTAAAATTGTGGAATAACCTTTTTAAATTAAAACAATGCAACTGTCTTGTATTATATATAGCATGAAGGTTCTATTACATAAAATTTCTCTTCAAGATTTTGTTTTGTTCGTTATATGTTGTGTCAATGATGGGAACACAACATTAGGTAATTGGTTATATTTGATAAGTTGGGCCAGAAACGTGTAACCAACAATATGCCAACACTAAATAGGATAATATTTGTTATGCGATAACTACATGATAGTAATGTTCTAACACACAGACTATGACTGATATAAAATTTAATTTTTGGTAGTGTGTTGATTACTTGTTGGAAAACATACTGCGACATTTGGTATGCAAATTTATGTTGCATCAACATTGTGTAATCAACATTGTGCAAAAACGGCAATCGCCACATTTAAAATGAAACAAAACAATACATTTTATGACTGTTCAAAAGCTATGTTTTTAACACACAACCCATGTCTTATTAAAAATTTTAAATTATTGACGTGTTGGTAACATATGAGAAAACATATTGCGGACATTTGGAACGTAAACTATTGTTCGGCAGGCATTGTGTAACAAATATTATGCCAGTAATGGTAACTGACATATTTGTGATGAAACAACGCCATAATTTCGTATAGGATAGTGTTAAAAATCTCATTTTTAACAAACACGTCATGTTTTATTTTAAATTGACTTCGACGACGAGGGTGAAGCGAAGTGAGTATACAGCAGCGCCGGAATGTAAGGGTGAGGGAAACGGGAGATCCTCGAGAAAACTAGCCAAATAGTGGCATCATCAGGCGCGATTCCCGCAAGCAAAAATCCGGGGGCGAACCCGCCGGGATTGAAGCCGGTTCGCCTCGGTGGGAGGCGAATATTCTAAATAATACACCACCACTGGCCCTCATAACAGTTGGTGATGAACACTTTGTGTTGCGTTGGGCCAATGTTGCGCTGTAAACACTATGTTCATATAGGATAATATTAATATTTTCAAAATAAAAACATATATTATTTATTTTATTTACTTCACGGTTCAAATTATTTTAGCACAGACACTTTTTTTTAAAACTGCCTTTTGTTGATTGCGTATGGGTTATTTATTGGAAAATATACTATTGTAGCTGGTAGTTTTTAAATACAGTTTCAAAGTAGTACAATCTTACTTTAGAACATAAAAAATATAACACAGTGTATTGAAATGAAATACTCAGGCATGTGCTTATTGCTTTGCCTGTCGGATGAAGCCACAATAGTGTATTGGATAACACGTCAAGCTGATAACCGAACGGACGCGAATTCGAATCTAACATCCATCACCGAAACTATCAGATAATGGGAAGGGGAAGGTGGCGTATACTAGTAGCGTTAACAAACTTTTTTTGATTAGTGAGCAAAATTTAGTTAAACCACTGATAATCAACGTTGGCATATTTTTGTTTACTGGTTGGCATTATGTATGTAATGACACAGCTCGCCAACACATTTACAACATCAAAACATGTTAGTAAATCTTTGGTTGGTAAATTATTGTGTCAATGTTTTTTTTTTTTTATGAAAGTAAAACACACTACTATTAAAAGTGTGCACAACTGTAACATTATTTTTTATCATATATATATATAGCCTATATATTACTAACTTATATACTTATATATGTATCTATTTTATATATATTTAAATATATATTCCTATCTTATACATATATGTATTTTCCTATCATATATGATAGTACATGCGTGTTTTCTTCGGGGGTTAACGAGTATTTGGCTTTTTTCAGAGTGCTCACATACAGTGAAGATGAATTGCGAATACAAAGGTGTGCATTTGACCTCGACGACTATGGAGCTGCGACCTGCATTATCGCTAACTAATAACCTATATTAATGGTTGTCTCCTACAACAAAAGTAAATTTTACAAGTTCTGACGTGGGGTAGAATGGATCTGACTAAGTTAAAAATATATTCTAAGTCCTACACAAGGTGGATAGGGTTAAAAACATTTTTCTAAGTTCAGTGTGAGTAACAAAGACCATGTTGCGCATCGACCAATAGCAAAGTAAGCTGGGAGAATGCTGTAGTTCTAGGCACTTCTCGTCATCATATGTAGCCCCTATCCTGGGTATATAAGGCGGACAGAATCGCGTACCAGGTTCTTCATCTGATGCGACAGGTGAAGTTCATCTTCCCTCTCCTGACCTCCTTAGAATTCTGAGTGGTAAGCATTTTTTTTATGTTCTACTCTTCCATTAAATTCTGTGGGGAATTATCGTTCGTGCTCATAATAATACTTGTGTTCCGTTTTGTATGATGCTGATCCCTTATAATTTTCAATTATCAGAGGTATTAATTCTGTTATTTTTTTTTTTTTCCGCGCAGTGATCAAGATGAAGAGTGTATTTAATGACGTGTGTGTAAGCAACACCCCGACTTCTTCTTTGGTTGTGCAATCGGCGGCCCCAGATGAGCTACATATATCGCCGTCGATGACATTCGCAATACCCTCATCAGCATCTTCAATTACATCGGTGCCATCTACTTGTCCATTATATCGTCAACCACGTCGCTTCTGCGGTAGAGCATTTACAGCTTTGCGAAATTTACGAAGACACGAAATAAAGACCTGCAAGATGAATACTTCGAATGTGATATTTGAATGTGGTTTATGCCATGGACAGTTTTCTCGGAGTGATGCATTAAAGAAATATTCTAAAACTTGTAGTGCTGGTTCTCAGCAACCACAATCGGCTCCATATGCTCCATTTGCTTCATCTAATCCATCTGCTCCATTTGCCCCAGAAGACTGTAGTGGTAACATACAGGTTGTTAAGCAAGATGTTACTCTACCCATACGCATTCATGCTGAAGATGAAGATATCGTCCACGAATCGCGACATGGGAGCTTATTTCCGAATACAGTAAGGTGCATCGTCGCAGGACCATCGAGTTGCGGCAAGACATGCGTCCTACTGAGCCTGCTGGAAGAATCTAACGGCCTTCGGTTTGAGAATGTGTACCTGTACTCCAAATCGCTCCAGCAATCGAAACACCAGCCACTGGCACGAGTACTGCAGGCCGTGGAAGGCATGGGTTATTTCCCATGCAGCGATAACGAAGCCGTCGTTTCACCGAGCGAAGCACTGTCATACTCTATATTTGTCTTTGATGAAATTACCTACGAGAAACCGACTTGTATTCAGGAATACTTTAGCATGGGACGACATGCATATGTTACTGCGTGTACTTCGGACAGACTTATTTGCGCATACCCAAACAACTGCTTCGCGATAATGCTAATGTGTTGGTGCTGTTTCACATGGATGATACGAATTTACGTCATGTTTACGATGATCATGTTGTTATGCCCCGTTAGGGCGTAGCAGGGCTAAAGGAAGGCAAGGAGAAGGACACACACCACGAAAAAAAAAAAAAGCATGGACACAAAAATTCCAACATCAATACAAACATAGTGAAGCCCATCTATACATCATCATCAAGAATCACAACTTTGCAACTTGATTTGGAAAATATAAATTGCATCTAGAAATATATATTGTTTGCTACCAATCGGTGAACTAGAGGAAAGAGAGAACACACATGCACTGGAACAAACAGAAAAACAGCAATATTATATGTTCTAATAAATCACCCCACCGTAATAAACCCTTGTGAAATCCCATTAAAAAAGGTAAAATGACTCCCTGAGTAATGTAAGCACCATTACAACTTTAAAAGTAAAGTACGCCTGATGATTCACTAAAAAGTACAACATGGAGTACTAATTTCAAGAATACCTTTGAGAAGGAACAAAAACCCTCATTACACATAACCATGAGCATAAAGGCACGCCATACACTATCAAGCTCTTTGGCATTAAAATTCTTTTGGAAAATTGTAGTCCAGGAGACCATTACTACAGCACGCTAAAAAAAAAAAAAAGAAGAATCCACCTCTTATAAACATTTCCATAAAATACCATATTGAAAATGCGTACAATCAAAACAGTGAAGAAACACTTCCCTGCAAAAATCCATATTTAAAAAAAAAAAAAAAAAAAAAAAACGAAACACTACCCCCGGCATAACAAAAACTAGGTTCACTGCAATATTTAACTTATGTACTCATATTACGCGAAAACGCGTCTAGCATGCTGAAGCCTCGAAGTACGAAATGGTGTAGATATCTATCGTCGGCCAGCCCGCGCAAATCGAAGAGGAACACTGCACACTTGCTCGGGCTGGGGACGAACATTTACATGCGAAAACGTGGCTCGGGAAGGTTAAGGAGGCGGCGGGAATAGCGGAGAGGCGTATGGAAGGTTCCAGAGTGTGCGAGGCTGAACTCGTTGCTAGTAGTAGCCACCATAAAGCGCTCGGCCGCGCCAGGAGCGCTACGTGCCTCTCTTCAGTATAGCTCGGCGCTTGGAAGCGTTCAGACGTGGCAAATAACCAAGCAGACTTGCTAACCAAGTTCATTAACGTCATGCAGTTCTGTAAACACACCAACCCCATAATATCAGCCTTAAATCGTACTCCGGGAAATTGTAGGCACTATACATTTCACCAGCTGGCGGGACGAAAAATAAATCGTTCAGGTGGGACAGTCTTTGGCAGGACAGGAGTACTAACATAAAATTGCTCGAGATTGCTAATTGACACACGTGTCAGACTTGAAGCAGGGCTTCAATGTTAATGCGGACATGACTATCAGATTTCAAAGATATGTGTTCCTTGTGCTGGAAAGAGAAATATGTATTTTTGACGATTGTTAAGGACTGTCTGCTACATAAGGGAAGGTACAGGCGTGAGTTCGATCAGTTCATCACTGTCTGTCGAGAGTGTTTGTCTACGGGGAACCAGCAAGTGATGTCATCAATACCTCCTGCTACATCTATGGGTACCGTTTCCGCAGACTATTATGACGCAACAGTTAATGCTAATGTCGGAATGAGTGCAGTACAGTCGATTTGTGCGGAAGGAACACTTGCAAGATGTTCGTGTGTAGTCGAAAAACTTCAAAATAAACGACCATCATCTCTAAATACTGATGAGCATACAACTCCTGCTACACAGAAATTTAAACTTGATATTGAGGATGCAACAGGAAGTGAAGTCGAGCATGAAGAGAGCTTTGATGATGACTATGGAGGCAGTGATTGTGTTGAAGACGATGATGATTCTCTCGACGTTCCCGCATATTTCTACAACGAGTTTCCTTCGACAAGTGAAGTGAAGAAGGCAGAAGATGCTGCGAATACTCACTATATGTTTACTGAAGATCCCCACAAACTTGTTGATAGACTCGAATATTTGCTTGACTTTCATAAACACGGCGATTTCTCGAACATGAAAGAGGTAGTTTCGATCTTTGAAGAACTCAAGAGCCGGGGTTATATCAGATGATGTGATGAACTGATTTGTTCTGAAAATGTATTTACATAATAATAATAAATTACTATAAAATTGATTTTTATTTAAATTTTAGCATGCCGTATCCTCCTGTTGGCCTCTACATGTACATACTTAAGTCTGGGATATTAAAACAATTAATATTATATATATAAATAAAAATCGAAAATGTGCGAAAAATCAACGTTCATAATATAAAATTCTTGACAAATATTTACTAAAAACAGTTTCTATATATGCTTATAAAATCAAATATGGTGCTTGTCATAGTGACGCAATCATATATTCTGACGACATATTCCTGTCTGCCTGAAAAATATGTATCTGTATACACGTCACTCATTACACTTTAAAGATTAATAAAAAATATTATATATAAAAAATAAAATACTTAAAAAGTATATAAGTTAAATATAAGAAATATATATGTAAAATAAACAAAAGAATATAAATAATACAATGAAAAATAAATACTTAAAAAACACTTAGAATGAAAAATAAGTTACTTAAAAATTATATAAGAAATAAATATTATATAGTAAAAAATATATACTTAAAATATTATTGTTATGTAAACAAAAAAAACGTAAGAAATACAAATGTAATGTCGTTAATGAGAGGCAAAATATTATTTATTCGTCTGCAAGCTATATATTACTTATAAACTCTTGCACGATAGCCGAGTGGTCTAAGGAAGTCTGGCGACCCAAGGTCTAGCAGTTAGATCCCGCAATATTCCAGATGGTATTGAGTTCTTAAAAAAGCAGCGCCCCTAGCAGCCAATTCCAGAACAAATGTGGCAGTGGAGCGCAAGCAACAGGACAGACGCGAGATCGACTGATCGAACGAGCGCTCCTAGCGGCCAATGCCAGAACCAATATCACTGTCGATCAAATGTGAGCAATCAGTTGAGCGAAAGCAACACGAGCGCCCCTTGTGGCCAAAGCCAGAACTAATGGGAGAAACAAATGACAAACGAAAAACCAAGATGGCGGGTCGAATGGAGGAGAGAGACAAATGTAAACAAACATGGCGCCCTCCAGTAACAGCCGATGCAAACAAATGATGAACGAATGGGAGAGAAAGAGAAAATGGAAGAGAAAGTAAAGAAGAAGAGAGAAAGAGAGAAACAAGTGGGAGCACTCGGATAAAACACTTATAGAAGAAGAGATAAGGAAGAGAGAGGAGAGAAGAAGAGATAAAGGAAGAAAGAGAATTAAAAATAAAGAACATTAAAGAAAAAATTGGAGCACTCGGAGAAAACCCTCAGAATGCAAGATAATGAAATAGTGACTTACTGGTTACCGAGATGGCAGTCGAACGAATGTAAGTATCAATATGGTGACATACTGGCTACAAAGATGGCGGTCAAATATGACAGCGTACTGGCTTAAAATATGGCGGCATACTGACTAGCAACATGACGGAATCCAAGATAGCGGGCGCGTGACCGGAACGACAGAGCGGGACGTCCGGAATCCAAGATGGCAATTCCCAATCCCAAATCGTGCAACATTTCTCTATGCCTTAATACACGATTACTGGTGTGTGTGTGTGTGTGTGTGTGTGTGTGTATATATATATATATACATACATACATATATGTATATATATATATATATATACACATACATATATATATACACACTAGTACTCGTGTGTCCCTAGGGTGGAGATGGCATGATACGGTCAGATCTGTCCGGCGAGTGATGACTTTGACATTAAGCATGGAGCGGTAGTCACCTGCACACCGTGCATTATATGACCTCAACATCGACCTTGCAAACGTTTATTTCCATCAAGATGGAGCCACAGCACACACATCTCGCATGTCAATGGACACTTTACGAACAATAATTCAGCATAAAATAATTTCGCGCGTTGGAGACATTCCATGGCCTGCCCACCCGCCCGATAAGTCGGTTTGCGATCATGTCCTGTGGGGATTCCTCAAGAGTCGCGTTTTTTAAATACGCCCTCCAGATCTGAACACACTCTAAAAATTGTAAATTTTACAGAAAGTATTTGAAATGGAACGACATCCATGATAATGTGTAGCTGAACGAATATCAGCAACCACAGAAAAACTTATGAATGCCATTAATTATATCATAGAGAAACTGAGGGTTGCAACCCTATTGTCGTATAAAATTCAGTACCGCCGAAGCCTAATTGGGTTTCCAATGACAAGTTATTAAAGAGCACGTTAATATTAACAACAAATTTCGTAATGTGTCATCACGCTGAACCCTATCGTTTGCGTGAACTTAAAGCATGAAGGCCGGAACCATTGCGTTACTGCGCCTGCACATAATGAGATCGTGTGTGTCCTGGCATAACACATGGTTATGGTCTCCAAACTGTTTGAACAGACTTCGTTGATATGTACGACGTATGTGTGATGCGTGTTGCGTGCGTATGAGGCGCCTATGCTTACGACATTGGTGCGTGAATTCCTCGCAAACGGTGGGGTTTAGCGCGTCAACGTAAGACGATATCTTTCATAAATTTTAATGTGCTGTTTTATATTCCGTAATTGTAAGCCTAATTAGGCTTCGGCATCACAGGATTTTATGCGGCAATAGAGCTACAACCTGTAAGTTCTCTATAAAGTAATGTAATGTGCTGTTTTATATTCCGTAATTGTAAGCCTAATTAGGCTTCGGCATCACAGGATTTTATGCGGCAATAGAGCTACAACCTGTAAGTTCTCTATAAAGTAATGTAATGACTGTGATTTTTCTGTGGTTGCTGAAATTCCTTCATCTAAGCATCATCATGGATGTCATTTTTCTATTTCAAGTACTTTCCATAAAATTTACAATAATCATCATCTCCGCCTTCAATGGCGCATACCAAATAAACGAAGCATCATACACCATATTTTGCATATATGTATTGAGCGTAATTTTTCATAATGAATATGCAGGTGGAGTTTGTGGGTGTTTTTCAAAGTCATTACGCATTACTTATAATTTTTTTTGCCTGGTACCAGTTGAAAATACAATTTTGCTTGTCACATGTTGCAGGTCAAAGTTAGCTTTCACTCAACAATCCTAGATAATACAAAGCTTTTATAACGAGGTTTGCAGAATACTCATTTCAATAGAAGATAAAACACATCCACGACGTATCAACCAAAACAACTATGTGTGCGTGATATTAAATACAATTTTTTTTATGTTGCGCGGTTCGTAATAAATGTTTGAAGAATGAAGAAGGAATCAGAGACTTATTTGCGTGTGTCCCTAAGTGCCTAATCATTTACTCGAAAAATTGGTGGTGAGTATATCAGTTGATTTTTTATAAAAGTCTTAATTCTATATATGCCGCTCTGCAGTTCAAAAACATCAAGGAAGGCTTTAATGCATATGAAATTGTTTCTTGTGAAACGTATATCACAGTTTTTAAGGGTTAAATAAGTCGATATCTAGGGAAGAACAAACAATTAAAACCGAATTTTGCCATGTAGAAGTGTAATAAAAATATTCATTTCTAGTGAAATAAAAAAAAGTTAGGAATACTGACATAAGAAAACGAATATTTATCATAGATCTTAGCACACGCCAATGGCAGTAAAAACCTCTTTCAAGAAAATACTATAACGCGTGTAAAGAACACAATATCGCTTTACGAAATTACATCAAATACGCAGTATTTTGTACAAAGTTGGTTCACAGTCGTTCCATACGCTCGGTTTACTATCTAGCAATTCGTGTTATTTACATTGTTTTACACTAATATTATTTAACTGGGAATTTTACTTATTCAGTTTTGATTTTGTCACAGAAATAGTGCTCAATAAAACCCCCTTATATCCAATACCGTGAGGATTTTGCCTTTGGCCATTATCTTTCGAAATAGAAAAGCGTGTAAACATAACCACAAGCAGATTATTATTGCAACGATTGTTTATCTAGTTTTCTCAGTACGTGTTAATATACGGCATAAAAAGTGCCCTGCTCAATATATATGAATTTAAAAAAAAATTCAATACATAAGCAGAAATTAGAAAATTAGATAAATCCATCCTATATTATAATTCCCTGATTTCTGAATGAATGAATAAAAGCTAGAGTTTGACTACAGGCGAGTGTATTTGTCGATAGCTAGGCCCCGTCGCCTTTTGATTTTCTGCTCAAGAAAGTAAGATAGAAAACTCATACAAGAAACTGAAACGAAGGCTATGCTGGACCAACGAACGTCAAGCATCGCGAAGAGTTCAAAATACAAGTTTCAAGCGTACATTACCGACATTGTGATATGTAGTTTATGACGTTTGTTAAACGCCAGAAATATCGTAACTCAACCAGTGACTGAAACGTTTATCATCAGGTATTCTTCCAGCAGCCCCGCACTTTAGCGAACATTCATTTCTATTTGCATGGAAATATTTGAAGCACGCATGTGCCTACCACGAGTCCAAGTGGGCGGTTTTGAAAATTCTGCGGATAAAAATATTCTAATTCATAACACCAGTTAACTGAGCAGTTTTGTAAACGCTTTCAGTTGCTTTAGGTGCGAATATGTGTTTAAAACCAGACCGACATATGGCGCACCAGGGCGCAGACAGCGATGCAACGTTTACAGGATGCGCCATTTCTTCATTATAACTTCGTGAATAAATATAAGATTTAAATAAATGTGGTCTCATTCTATCGGATATACAACTAAGATGCGAGAGTGATCTTAAGTTGGTGCCGCGCAGATGCGAGGAGTAGGTGGGGGCTCGCGGCGATTGGCGGCAACTTTGGGCATGGAGGAACATTCCTGGGCAATATATCTATAACGAACAAACAAGACTTCGACTGGCCCAAATGTAACAACAAAGCTGTCTGTGTCGACGAAGCCGTGGTAGTTTGTGTGGCTAGCGCACCAGTCATGTATCAAAGGGATCCATTTTCGCACGTGGGAAACATGGAGGACGGTGCAATCTGCCGGAGGGTTTTTCTCTGGGCACTGCCGTTTCCTCCCGGCGCTTGTATTCCATCGCAACTGCAACTCGATTTCACTTCGACCCATGGCCGATGAAACCTTCAAGAGGCTCGTCTACCTATCCTTTGGACTGAGTTGCAGAGAGTTTGAAATCCGTTTTTTTTTTTGTACGGAAATGTTATAGCTGAACCCTGTGTGCTATTCTACGAAAAGAACACATACTTACAACTATCGCTAGAAATTACTTTCAATGCATCACGCACATTATAAACACCATAAAACCGGCTTTTGAGAAAACGCTGTAACTCAAAATATTTGGGCTACATTAATAAAAAAGGTATTGGAGGGTCCGGAATTCTTGCTACTGACTTTTCGGCAATGAACCCTTGAAGTTCAGTAGGTAGAGGCAGCACAATACACGGCATCTCAGAGTCCTGCACGGAGGGGCGATGGCGCACTGCATGTGCATGGCAGTGTCGTCCTTATCGCACCCGCGCTGCTAGGCCTTGAGGTTGCATTAAAGCAACAGCCCATGGAGCACTCCATCCGACTATACAATGTGAAGAACTCATAAAAAAAGTAGTACAGAAATCATAAAAATTGTCACAAATGTGCGATTTATGCTGCACATGGAAGTAGAATGTGTATATATATTGCAACATCATAAAATATTTTACTAAAATATACTTTCTAAATCTAGAAAAATAATCGATTAAAAGAGTCTGTATTTTTAACAAGATTTAAGTGAATTTCCATTCTGGATGCTTCAGAAAGCAGACTTTGCAAGAAAATCTTCTTAAGATAGTTAGTCATAATATATACTATGAGTGTGTGTAAAAAATTGTACACAATTGTGTACATCGCGGACGTGTAGGTAATTCTCGATCTGACCTGCAAACTGCGAAGCTCAGTCAGTAGAGACCTGCAAAATTCGCGTCATTATTTAAAGACAGATACACTTCAAATATTTGTGCTTTTGTTTTGCGTTTTCATTGGACTACAGTTTGTTCGGACTCGTCCTGGCCGCATTTGGACTAATATCAAGCAAATGACGAGAGGATAGCCCAATGACATCCAACCGAGTCAAAATAAAATGTATGTTCTCACTACTGCACAAGACTATATAATCAAATGGACTCAAGACTCGAATATGTATAGGACTGTGAATGTTTTGTTTGCTTTCTAACATAAGACATGGCATTATAAATACATGCAAAGACGCCAGTTTGAAAATGACGCAAGTGAATGTCTGGTACTGAATTACAAATTGCATAAATTAGAAGTACTAGAAAGAAGAATTGCACGTAACATATTTGGTCTACTAAAAGCTACAGAATTCTGGAAATTAAGAAGTAATGATGAAATATATCGCAACACAGACAACGTAACACAAACAATACGGAAGAGGCGACTACTATTTTTTGGACATTTATATTGCAGAATGGATGGCAACAGGTTAACCAAACAAATCTTCATATACCTTTGGAACAAGAAATCAAACAGAGAGAGAAATTTTTAAGAAAAAGTGTTAACAGTGGAAGGATTCCAAGGCAGGAAGAAAAGAAAACAGGCTCGAAATGGTCCGAGGAGAGAAAAAGATACATAGTGAGAAGATGGAGGAATACTGGAGTAAGAAGAAGGGACAGCAAAAAACGAAGCATTGAAATTGGGTCGTGGTCCCTACAAGACCGTAAAGGAAAACGAAGAAAGTAGGAAATAATTTTATAACTATTTTTATGTTCGTCCATTTGTCACAAACATTAATGGCTGAAACTACAAACATAACCATTATATATGCTGACACGTAACACTTTTGTCCGGCATTTTGTCAGATAACGTCACGTCATGAAATATGCATTTGTTTTGTCATGTCTCGGGAAACAATCAACCGATATACAAAATGTGCCATACGAGAAATACGACGTTATGTCATATAAAATAATATGTTTTAAAAGGGCCAAAAACTTATTTTCAAAAAGGCGGCCATATAAATAACTGCTGTTACCATGCTGTATCTACGAAACTATGTAGCCAATTTCAAACAAACTTTGTATGCTGGCAGGTAATTATATTTTCTATGGTGTGTCTTGTTAACTTATGCGAATTAAAAGGCTAAGACGCTTGTTTTCTGGTGGCCATAAAAATATTTTATGTTAATTTTTTATACATACAATAACATTTGACAAATTCCGAGTAAAGATAGTATACTGAAAGTATCAACTGCAAGCACCAAATATGTTAATATGTAGCCTCTTTTGTCCGCGGGGCCACGATGGCTGAGCGGTTAGCACGCTCGCCTCCGACCAAGGCCGGGTCACTGGGTTTTCGCAAGTGAGAATCGTGCCGGACGGTGCCGTTGGTCGGCGGGTTTTCTAGGGGATCTCTTGTTTCCCCCGCCCTTTCATTCTGGCGCTGCTCCATACTCGCCTAAATCACCAAAGTCGGCGACCAAAATCTCTCCACTATAATTTTCATGTTAGCTGCAATTTTATTTGGTATTTATATTTATTTTTAAACAATACTTGTTTTCTAATTCTATCATTTTCTATTCTAAATGATACCTTGGCTATAAAATTTTTGAAAACATATTCCTTTTCTCTTAGTTTTAAAGCAGGTCTTCTTTATCAAATTTATTCGCATATATATATATATATATATATATATATATATATATATATATATATATATATATATATATAGAGGAAAGTGGGCCATGATTAATATGTTATAGTTTGGAAACTTATCGTTTAAACCTTTGGCACTAGGCTGGGATAGTTGGTTTCGTAGGAGCGTATTACGTTTGATAAACTGAGTATAAACCAATGTGCCTTTAAAGAGTTGCAAATTCTACGAAGAATAATCATTCCCTGGTTTGTATTGGCCTTTTTTACCTTGGCGTTGTTTACAAAGCGCAAATTGTTTTCATATTTGCTTGGCTGTATCATTACTTACAACAAAGATAATAGAGAAATGCATTTTCCCAGTTTTACTGTTTTACAGCGTAGCCAATATATGTACATTTGTTACAAAGTTTCTTTTACCACTATTCTACACTGTCTTTTTAATCCGTGCTATTTACTAACAACAATTTTCATTAATATGAGAATATACAGAAAAGGTCCTTGTTCATTTTAGATGTCAATGCTCTGAAATTTTCGTCGATCTTCGTCTGAAACATATTTGTAACGCCTCATTTGGTTTTGAATTTTGATAACTTTTATTACAAGACTAAACATTAGTACACACGATCAATTCATTAATAACCCCCGAAACTTTGCAATAAAACTCATACACGAAATTGTAAATCATCACGTTTTGTGAAATTATTTCGCTGTATAATTTAACGTAATTCGATTTATTTATTTTTTACTCTTCCTTCCATAATACCATTACAATTACTTTTATTTTTACTTTAAAGGTAGTTCTCATGTTATTTTTAATCCGTGCAACAATTTTCTGACATAATTATTTAAACTGTGATACTCACAATGTGTTTATAGAGATTAATTACTTTTAACTTTTGAGATATTCTCGAAAACCAAATCGTGACTGTTAAACGTATATAAAAACACGTTCGAGCATTAAAAAAAATTGTCCTTTAGCCAAGACGTGGTTTTTTGAAAAATGTACATGTTTACGACCTTACACCACAGCTCAAATACTAGATAGACATGAATAGTTTCTGAGATAGTTAATGTAAATACGTTTAAAGATATAAATCCACAATCAACTATTTTAGGCCTAAAGTCTACGGGAAATTTTCATGATTTAAGTGACTCAGTAACAGTATTCACGAGATCGTTCTCGTGATAAACCTCCAAGGATTCGTATACATTTCCGCCAACGAAAAAGTTTATATTGGATGTTTACACCCGCGTATAAGCTGTAGGCTACACATTTATGCATGTATATGCTATTCACGGTAAAGTGAGCACTTTTTAAGGCCCGTATAAATGTTTCCTTTCCTCCAATTTCCATCTTCCTGCTGCTTTTTAATATAAACATTGCAATGTGACCAATAAACACAGCGTGTACATTTCACCTCCATAAAAATTTAATGCCTGAGGCTGCAATAAGATATATTTATTAGTGGTTAATGCCTGTTGGGAGAGCCTTAAAAAGTTCTCACTTTAACGTGAACAGCCTATACTGAAATGTATATTGACATTCATGCATTCCCATTTACTCAGATTGTTTATAATGTTGAAATTTGGTTGTTTTCCAGGACAAATGGCTGTTATTCGGCAAAATCGCATTGTAGTTCTGCTCCGTAGCTCATGGGTGTTTTCCAGGTTATAAAACCGTCGACGGAAACAGTTTTTTCCCTTTGTATTGGAAAATTGTGGCCCACTGGCAAAACAATATGGAAACACCAAAATTACAGAAAAGAGTAAAATGCAGAAATTGAATGATAAAATAATAACACAGTACACATTCACTGCAAGTTCAGTTAACTTCGGAGTGATCCGATCTTTGAAAGCGAAAATTAAATGTTGCTTTTGAACAACATATTTTAAAATATCAATACATCTTCAGCATATTATACCTACCTCACGACTTAGGCAATTAAAACACATATTCTTTAAAAGCAGAAATTAAAAAAAAAAAAAAAAAAAAATGTGGCGAAACATTGACTCCAGTGACAAAAGTGTATAATTATTTTTACACGTAGTGAATATATGGTTCTTCAATTACTCATTGATAAGCAAACTGTCAGGTGTTAGCAATAAGTATGTGGAAAGATATCTGTTTTTTTCCTCACTTATTGGCTCGTTAATGAGCTGAAAAATAAATGTTTCTTCAGTACTAAGGGTTGGTATTTTGTAAATCTTCCATCACCACCAAAAATTATTGTGATTGCAGGTGCAATTTTAGATGACAGAAAGTAATTGTCAGTGTTTTAATATTAAGTTTAAAAAAAATAATGCATGCCTAAGTTGGCTGCAATGAGGTATTCGAGGATGGTGAAACAGAACGATTCCTGTTGGATTTTGGAAAATAATTTTTTGTTTAATAATTACATTGTTTTTGAGATTACGTGCACAAAATGAACTTTTCATGAAGTTTAAATAATTTCAATTAATGACTTATATCTGTGTGGAATAATTAATTAAAAAGGAAACACAATTTTAGCAAAATACATCACGACTCACCGTTTTCCTGGTATCACATGCCCTTACAATACTCACGTCAGGACTAAATGTCTTACCCTATCGCTTCGTGACTCTTGGTGATTGAATTCGTAAACATGGAAGCGGACGTAGCTTTTGAGACGGAACAAGCGAGTCAGAGATAAATCTATTGCTAGCGAAGTATCATTCTCATTTTAAAATATCCTCCAAAATATATTAACTTGAGCTTCTGACAGTATATTAGGAAGATATTGATGTTAAGAATAGTTTTGAGTAAACGAAAAAACATATAAATAACCAAGATTTAAATTCAGTTGAAAAGTTGACTTCAATAGTCCAAATGTCTGCAGAATTATTCCACGGCATACATTGTGTTTGTTTAATTTTACTATCCATGTTGTGTACTGAGGTGTACGAATGTTCATTTTATTAGTAGGTGTTACGCGCACAGAACTGAAATTCCGTAATTCACACAAGTTAATATCCTGTGACACAGCCAAACTTCCTCTTCTAATATTTATTTTTCCATATAATTTTAGAACTCAACTCTAGATTTTTCATCGAGACAAAAGATACATACTAAAGTCAATTAAGGCAGTAGGCCTACGCTTAAAATACAGTCTAACCACCGCAAGAAGAAGTGTTTATTAAATTTGCACACCTTACTGAGAGGATAATTGGTATAGTCTAACATAGTTTTCTTTTTTAACTTTTACATATAGTTTTTTTGCGAACTTGTTACCACTTATTTTGTAATCTAAAAATGTGTACGTTTGAAACATTGTTATATGTAACATTGAAAATTAATAATTCATGTTAAACATGAGGTATTCTATATCAGCTTGTTAAAATAGAACATTAGCAAGGTGTTATAAAATTTGCTTTAGCTTAATTGTATCGTTACAAAATCAATTTGCCGACTACTAAGTCGAACCAAAATATAATGACCAACTGATAATATAATAAATATAAGCCCAGTCTATAATGTGTGTAATTATGTATTTATCGTTCATTGTGTTATTGGAATCTCCTCATTTGTATTTTATCTACTTAAAGTTTCGTTGTTATGTCGCCTTCTGTGCCACTCCATTTGTTTGTTTTCTTCAAATATAACTTAACAACTCCTATCCAAGAGGCTTTACTAACAAAAACCTGAGTAAACGCCTTGGCTAGCATGCTCAGAAGCTAGATGGCCTAGGAAGGAGTGATTCTATAATTTAATGGAAGGTTTCGAAGAGCATTTGGAAACATACTGACTACGGTGTAGCTGACACCTGCTAAACGGTTTATTGCGAAGGATCCATACAGAAAACATCGCGATCGAAATTGGTTCAATTTGGGAGGCCAGAGAAGTACTTGAAGGTTTTGGTCGTGCTCCTCCAACACCCCCCCCCCCCCACCGCGAAATTACCGCCCGTTCCTCCCCACAATTCTGGCCTTATGACACGTCGCATTGTCCTGCTGGAAAAATTCCCTTTCGCCAGTGGCGTGTGGTGAAGCGTTGTAAGGTAAGCCGGTGCTTGCTCACTGCTGTGCATTCTCGGCGCACGCATCAGGAACCAGAAACCACAGTGCAGCCCATGGAAACGGAATACATTCCGACCACTCACAGGCGAGCAGCAAGGGACCCATTACACACGTGCCCTGTGCCGTCACCTGCCGAACTACTGGAGGGAGTGGTTAACTAGCAAGCGACAGGGTGCAGCACAGAGCTAACGCCAGCTTACCTTGCAGCAGTTCACCGCAGACAACTGCCCTTCTCACTGGAGGAGACAGTCAACATGTGTGGGTTTACATGATCTCCAAAGGACTACAGATAACAATGTCTGTTAAGAATGCGAAACAACATCCTGAAAACATTCTCTCGGCTATTTTGCCGCCACCAGTTTGCGTTCTTATAATAATTACCTATTGCAGCTTGTTCGTTTTCGGAAGCTCCTCGCCTTACTCGCCCTCGGCCATTCGTTCGTCGCAGCGGAAAACGTGATTGAACGTAGATGGAAACCCTTTGCCGATGAGAAGCGGCCCAACTCTGGTATTGCCGTGCATACTGGAGCTGTTTACGCTGATGAACCGTCGACAGCATCGTTGTAGTGCATCAAAGCGCCATACGCAACAGGGATCGCTGATCTTCTATTGTTCAAGGGACATACCTACCTGGTGCTATTGTTCCCGTCTGAGGCCGAGAAGCGTAGGAGCGATAAGATCGACAATGCCACGCCCTTCAAGTACGGCATCGCCACTAGTATCTACTATTGGACTTAAAGCGGCGACCCTATCATTTTATTGGTGGGAAGTCTGTGGCAAGTTTCAGCGCAGCGCCCTCGAATAGTTGTGAATGTAGCTGACGCGTGTATTTTGAAATCGCCTTTTTTCTTTAGCTACGATGGAGAGCTCTGGAATTGTAGTTCCAGTGTGCGCGAGACGTCTTGAAATACTCAACAGGCCTCTTATGAAGTGTGTGATCTTGCCGTATATCAGCACATTAAGCGGCGGTTTTACCACGCGAGATAATGATAGTTACTCGAGATTAACTGACAAATTATCTCGATTATCTGTATTTTGTGTTTCACCACGCATATTATTCTCGATTTTACCTGACTATATAGATAAAATATTAACCGGCGATTTTGGTCGTTTAAGTCATATTATCGGGATTAAACAGTAAAATATAAACAAAAAATATTTTGGGAAGGTGACGAGAGGACAGAGATATTTCATCGAGAATAAAGAGAAAATGGCTCAGGCAATGTACAATTTAATTTTTTAAGAGGAAAGTGATGATGAGGATATTATTGTTCGTTGCCCACGATGTTCACGTGAAAGAATAAACTATTTTGAACTTTATGGTGGAGGCGATTTTAAAGTACACTTTCGCCTTACGTCGAACACTTGATTGTCTGTTTAAGTCAAACACATGATTGTCAAACAGACTTTTAATATATTACCTGATCCAGTAACTATTGGCACACGTTCGTCTGCATGTGTTTTTCGCGCAAGTTATTTTAGGTTATCCATCGCCGCCTTCATGAGATGAACAATTAATACTATTCACAATCGTTTACCATTGTTTCGCTCTACTTTGTTGTGTCACGGCATCAGTTTGTTTATTTTCAATTATATTGAAAAATTGCAATGTTCTGTTATTAACTCTAACAAAATGGGTTTTCCAAGGATGAGAAATTTCTGCTTCGCTGTTTTCTTACTACCCAAATTCCTTCACAAGTTGCCATAATTGTCTCAAACAGATTTCTCCATACAAGCCCAATGCAAAATTCCTTCACAAGTTGCCATAATTGTCTCAAACAGATTTCTCCATACAAACTCAATGCAAAAGCTCTAATGTTTACCAAGAGAAAATTGAGATTAAGTCAGAATATCGACATCATTTTAACGCGATATTCGTTACGGCGATTAAACATTGTGAAACATGCTCAACGCTATCGAGATTTAAATCGAAGTTAGACCTTTCATCTGGATGAGATTATCTCGATATTCCGAAAAGTTAAATTTCTTTGTTGAAACTGTCCCTTAATAGTTTCGTGGAAACACGTGTGTTTCAAGCGTTCTGAAACGCAGTTGAAGCACCAGCTAGGCAAAAGACTCCAGTACATAGACCCGAAATTATTACTATTATTATTTTAGTTTTTTTAGCTTTAGATGGGTACAGCGATACGGGCGACAATAAGGCGCGCGACCAGCGCCTTGTCGCTCCTACGCGCAAGGCGCTGAACCTGCGTGCAATGAGTCCACTGTTAAGCTTTCCTGTGCAAAGGAGTGGGATTTTAATAAGCATGATGAAAATTCATAGATTAAACTACGAACGTACAGTTTTAATTTTCGCCTACGTATTAAGCAAACTGCGCAGGAAAGTTATGAAAATGTAATTTTTCACCAGTTTTACGGTTTTTTCTACCTAGAATAAACTTAATATTATAAAAACAAAACTGTACGGGCTTAGAAAATGGTTTACTTTTCTTTCTATTCTGGTAAAAATAGTATTCCCAGGACACCTATGTGCTGAGAAACGTGCGAGTATACAAACAACGTTGTACAGAAAATACGCCCGTGCTACTAACTCAAGCCACATGTCTGCTCTACTTCGGACGGCGAGTTACTCGTCTGCCTCACCCCGACACCTGCACAGCTGGCGTTTACCTCTCGCATCAGTGGCACGTGATGATCCCTTGTTTCCACGCTGTTTATTCCCTGTGGTACAATTTGTCTAGTCACGGCACACTGTGCGCGACTAGAACAGTTCACGAACTGCGCTGTTTCAGAAATACTGCTGGTCTTGGTACGGAAAGTCGAAGATTTTCACTTTTTAGTGTCTTATAAATCACGTATTTTACCCACGGCATTAGTGTTTGTCGCTAAATTACGTGTTTTTGTACCTGGGACAGGTCAAAGTAATAATAGCAGAGACTAATTAAAAAATATATATTATTCCTGTTAGTGCAGAAAAAAAGTTGAAAATAGCGATATGATTTTACTTGAAATAAGAAAACTTTGGAATAAGTTATGTAGCAAAGAACCACTAACTAAATAATAATTATACAATTAATAACTTGTTTTACTGAACTTTTAAATTATTACGTAATTATATATTTACACAAAACGAATTGTAAGTTATAACAAGACTTCTAAAATTCTTTGGATGCGTTCATTTCAAACCGATATCGAGAATTTATATACCAACGGAGATAAAAATATGTGCAAAGTTTTCCAAAAATGGAATCTTAGTTTCACAATTCACGGACATTCCCAGACAGTTTACGACAGTTAGCGGAACGATCGTGTCTTTTGTACTGAGCCATGGGAAAGGGACGAAGCTCGGGTTGTCGTACTCGGTCAATTAATGACTTCGTTGTCAAAACGAGCGTTCGTGCTGTTTTTTTTCCCTTCAACCACAAGAGAAAAACATTTTCCACCACAACTCTCATCACGTTCCGCTAGCGTTTCATGCAGTTTGCGAGTATACCGCTAGAGGACAACCGAGCAAATTTCTCCATTATCTTCCTGCTGTTTTTAGGCCTTGCTTCGCTGGTAAAGTCTTTGTCAGAAACTATTTACGATTCATTTAGCACTATGAAACCCCACGTATGATATACTTTTGGACATATTGTATCATTCCACCATTTTTAAATTACCTTTTCCAATGAAAAAGGTTAGTAAGCCTGTGAAATTGTCAGGAACATAATACCAATTCTTATTCTCGTGTTCAAAAACGAGCATAAAGTTAATAAAATAAATCCAGCAACAGCTAATTAACGAGCAATACTTTAATCCAACATAAAGAAACTTAACTTCTTTTCCCACAGTGCTGCCAACGTTACTGGAAGAATCCTGGTCTATCAAAGCTTCTGACTACCGGTCCCGCCCGATACTTTGCGGCATGCTCTTGGTCGCGCAATAAGAAAGCCTCCAATCACTCGCAAGCACTCGATGTCGACAAGAACCAATCGGAGGATGCTAGAGAATCAGGAACAGACCTCCGCCCTCGTACCAGTTAGCTACCTACTCGTTATAGCTCACATTTATGCGTTCCTCCTCTGTCATAGCGCATGCATGGTGACGGAGTAGTCAGAGCTCGTCATAGCAAAATAATTACGTTCTGCGATATCTAAACAGTGTACGCCAAACGTATAAGAATTCTCGGGCATGTAAATGTACTTAGGGTTTGTATACAATGTACAATGCCGTACCCTGTTGTCAGAATATCTTTGGAACTCAACCTGTCGACATCAATGATCAAATGCACTGCATATCGTGTTAAATTAGTTCTTAAAATAATGCATAATATACCATTGTTCCCATAAACATAACTTCTTTAATTCTGTTCACTTTTATGTTTTTTAACAGCCTAGATTAAACATGTGTACTTTTTCCTTTCAATTTTTAAACACTAAATAAAACTGCTAAGATTATAAAAATAATAAGAATAATTATTTCAATGAAAGCTATGATCACATTATAGCATCAACACTTTCCCTCACTGAATAATTGTTAAACAAGAATAACCACCACCCTGTTACACAAACTTAGAAGTCTTGTCTTTGACACGTGAATTGGTTTAGTCGTCACATCTGCCACTTGATGCTCAGTTGTTACTTTTCTACTAATGCCAATCTCGTCTTTAGTAACCAGTTCTCTCACAAATTATGTGTTAAGTTCGGCGATGGTATTATGGGTTCTCCGCAAGTCTGATAGTTGGCGCATTGTCTACCTGCATATCTGAAAGTCTAGTCAGTTCCACTATTCCTGAGGAGAGACATTTAGGTCAAGCCAATTCTCTTGCGGCTTCACAAGCTGCAACCACCTCTGCTTCAGTCTTAGAGAGTGATAGTTATGTCTGCCTTTGACTCAACCAGGAGCTAGCTCCGTCTGCATAGTAAGAAACAACTCCTGTTACATATCTTCCAATCGTCTGATCACCATATAGACTTGCATCACTGTAGCTCTCTAGGATCCTTCTTTTGTAGCTCCTCTTGTATATTATGCCATAGTCCATATTACCTCTGATGTATCGCAATATTCTTTTTACCAAAAGTATGTCACTATATGTTGTTTCCAATGTACGCGACGCTACTCCAACTGCACGAGCAAAATAAAGCTTTGTTCCTTTCATAAGGTAGGCCTACATCAAAGCGCCCACAACTTTTTATAGGGAAATTTACTTTTATCAGTGCTTACCACGTCGTCTATTTTAACCTTAATCTCGCTTTGTAAAATTGTTATAAATTCATCCAGTTAGTTTACATTATTTAGCAGTCACAAGTCCCTCATTAACATACAGATCATTTATGATTTCTGTACATCCAATATTTATTGTGAACAAACAAGTATCACCATCACTAATTTTAAAAACTTGTTTCTCTAGTTAGCTGCCAAATTTTTTGTTCCAACATCTGAAAGCTTGCTTCAGTCCATATAGGTCTTCGTGAAGTCTTCCTACTCGACCTCACTCATCGTTATATACTTCAGGCAGCTCCGTTTAGATTCAATGTTCAAGCTCACCATAAAAGAACGCAGTCGAGACATAGAAATATCTTAAAGAAATGCCTTCACTCGTAGCTATACTAAGCAATAATTGGATAGTGCCTGATTTAGCAACTGGGCTAATTAATATGTCATAGCCATAACCTTTACATTGGGAGTAGCCCTTGATGACTAGTCTTATCTTGTACCTCTCCCATGAATAATCATGATTTGTCTTGATTCTGTAAACCCATTTGCATGGAATAGCTTTCTTCCCTGTTAGTAACATTTCCAGAGGTTATGTCTTATTTTCTTGCAATACGTACATGGTTCCTTCAGTTCGTCACATAATTAATTGCTTTTATTACTTTGTCATCAAGTCTTGTGGGATAGTGAATATTCGAATGATCTCAAAGCTCCATCCTATCTTCCTCTTTCCTATTATTGTGGTCCAGGTCTTGCTCTCTCGATTTCTCTAGTTCTTCAATGTCTTTGAATTTTTATTCTGGTAAGTCTTTGTCATTTTCACTTTCATTCTTCAGTTGTCTAAGATTTCCTGTGGTAGTACCCTTACCAGTTAATGGCTTCTCTTCAAAACCATGTTGTAATCGAAAGAAACTGTTGTTTTTTTTTTTCACTATATTCTGTAGCCATTAACTACTTCATATCCAGTTAGAATACTTTTCTCAGCCTTCTTTTCATTTTCCTTCTCTGCTGCATTAAAATACAACCATAGCTAGGAGAACCAATAATACTTAGGTGTTTAACTTCAGGCTTCTTTTCCACAAATTTTTCTTGGTTTGATTATCCAGTTTTTTTGTAATAATGTCGAAGCATGTTTTTTTCCCCCCGATATAGTGGTACTTGCTTCTTAGCAAAACTTTTAAAAGACCACCATATATATTTCGAATTCCAATCCAGTTCAAATTTCCGGTGTTTTGGAAATAGCACTTCTTGAAAGTAGAAATAAACTCTTTATCTGCATTTCTATCTTGCACAACTAAATATGAAAATATACTTCTACTTAACTTTGCGACGTAGCGAACATCACAGAGTTGTATTTTCTCGATGTTCCATTGACATAAACTTATATTATAACTGTACCCTTGCCTGCAGCTCTAACAGAGTTTTCATCGGCTGTGTTGACACATTATAGGCTGTCAAACCTTTTAAAATATGTAAACACATCCTTCTGATTCGTAACATAATAAGGGGCTCCATTACCTACCTACCAATTATATTTATCAGTGCTATTAGACTGTAGGCATGCAGTTGCGGTCATAAGAGATATGCTAACCTTGGCTGTGTCTACATTATTACAAGATTTAAGCTTAGGTGATTTTTCATCTACTATCCACTTTGGACTTTTTCGAACTACGCGTACAACTTCTTTACAGTAATACAGCGAATACTTGACTTGACAACTCTTTCTACATCTACAGATGTTGAATAACTTTTAGCTATCTTAATATTTACAGCTAAAGTCTCATGGCATGACTTAGTGCTTTTTATTATTATCACACTTTTGAAAGCACAAAGCTGATAAGTGAGATTTTCAACAGTCCTTTCACTTTTATTTATTAACTTCCAACTTGATGTGAAAGAAAAATTCTTCTGGCAAAGCTTCCAGAATTTTGCAAACAATAAGAAACTTGGAAGCTCACAAATTTCTCGATTTTGACATATATGTAGCTACATCATTACTACTTTCTTCTTAACCTGAAAAATTCCAAGCAGATTTTATATATTTTATTTTCACTTAGTCCATCAAAGAGTTTGTGAAGTTCCAACCACACTTCACAAGCTGTTAAAAGTCACATTACTTTGTCCAGAGCCACTTCAGGTATACGTGTAGCAAAAACTAATAAAGTAATACTAATGGCTTGTTTGAATTTGTCTAAATTAATATTATACAGTCACTTCATCTTGTTTAGCATTTGGACCTGCGACATATGGTCTTGTTAAACTTCCTTCAATGTCTTCCATTGCACTTTGTACTTCCATGTGGCCGAAACGTCGATTTCCCCCTCCCCGAACCCCAGCATTTTAATATACACTAAGCAAAGTCTTGATAATGTTCAGACGTAAAGAAAAGTAAAAAATTGGCCAGATTATTGTTGATTAACTGGTATTAATTAAAATGAATGTGAAGTTTTCGTTACTGTAGATATTTTTAACGCGTTTTAATTAATTAAGTTAGAATATTTTAACGTACGAGATATTTGGAGTGCAGTATGATATTTATATAGTTATTTGGTACCAGAATTAAACAACACTCACCGCAATAATAGAATCGGATGACCTCATCCAACATCCCAGTGGGTAATAGTAACAAATAATAGAACAAAAACACTTAAATTACGCGTGTCCACAAAAATAAAAATTAAACAACAATTCCCCAGAATGTCTGGTGTTTTATTTAATTACTTCAGCGGCCAAAAATATACGCAATGATGTAACATTTCCTTTTGTTTTCGCGTTTTGCAATCTGGTATTGATATACGATTAAATTTTTTAGTAAGCTATTGCTGAAAATTTTTTTGGTATTGATTTCGTAATAACATATTTAACGTTCTGCTGTTACATTTCAAGTTTCGCGTAATAAGAACATCAGTTATAAATATTACAATCTGGCATATCAATGCAAATACCATTTTGAAAAAAAAAAATAGGCTATATATAAACCTTTAATTCTCTTTGCAAAATATTCACTACTATATAAATTAGAATTATTTTGACTAAATCCAACGCTTTTGAAGTTATTTGTTAATGCCGTGCGTAGCTTCATAAGAGTTAAAACTATTTCGTAAACATTCACTTCACATAACCATTTTAAATGAATTTTGTTACAAAACGCCTAAGGGGCGTATCTGAGTTCGTGAGGGATGGAGGACTTAATATAAATAAATGAACTAAATTTAATTTCTAATTTAATCACAGAGCTATTATTTACAGCATTAAATTACCTATTTCCACTTTTACACTTTCTCAGAGAGTGCAACATTTAATGTCTATTTCAACTCTAATTAACGTCCAGCTTAATGTCTCTGTTTGGTTACAGTTACGGAGACTCATCATTAACTCGTGTTCAGTTTATCTGTTATCATCATCTGCAATGTCTTTCACTCACGCATCTAGTCCAATAGTCCAGCCTGCCAGCCGTACACTTCACTGCTTGATACTCGCAGTCGCAGATTTCCCTTCCGCAGGTCACTTCTCTCGCCGCTCGTCGTCTAGCTATAGGAACTCAGCCACTCATCCATTCAACAACTGCAATCTGGAGGCCCGTCGCTTTATTTATACTCTGTTGGTCTTGACCTGGAAAGTTCGACGCACCCAGAGACACGTTTAGAGATACTAGGGCAGCACACCATTAGAAAATTCTTCAGATAAATGAAGAAACTCAATACAACCAGGGTCAGTAACAAGCGCTGCAAAATGATTATCGCGTGAACTTCCTTTTTGTAACAGGCGGTTCGCTCGCATGTCATTAAAAAAAATTATTTTGACTTGCCGCCGCCGCCGCTATCATATAACTACGTTGTCTTCCACTTTTACTCGCTCGCGCGGGATGCGCATCAGCGAGAGCATAAAAACATAATTATTGCATATATATTTTGTAACAATATGGATAATGTTCTGTTTCACTACTAATTCTGTGATTCTGTAAAATGGGGATTCACTATATTTGTAATAATGGTTCAAACGCGTAGGCAATCCAGAGTTAAGTAAAGTTGTATGTATGCATCCAAATCGTAACAGATATTACATTTTCTTTACAAGGACGTGTTTATTTCAGTGTGACATGTGCTACTGTAAGGCATATGATGTATGAACGACATGCAGTAGACTTAGCTGTTCAGATAATTGAGTATTATTACACTTAGACGAAGAGACGCCAGACATAACCAGTTACTAACAGATATGAAATTTACGTAATTTACTAACATGTATATAAGTTACATAAGGTGATAATAAATTGTTTTAAAGACTTTAAAACAGAATATTTGGAGTATTGGACTTTTTCCTTGGTGAACATACACACGTCTGTAACTGCCAGTTACGGACCCTAGTGGAAAATAAAGTAAATCTACAATTATTGTCCTTGTGGCCTTACGTAAACAAGGACATCCACACCAAAATAACCGTCAAACGATCGGGGACAAAGACACCTGTCCACAATTGCGATGTTTGCGGCAGAGCTTTCCAATACCTCCACCAGACAGCAGTATATTCACTGTTTTATATTCAGCAACGGTTTTCGTGTTGCTATACTTGAGATTTAATAGTGGGCTCCTAGTTTGTGATAATTAAATTAGCGAGATTGTCTAGTTTGGATGTTTAGTCATGGTACTTAGACTTAAAAAATAGATACCATGGGTTATTAGCGAAGCTGCTTTTCTACGAATGGTATTTCTTATGTTTACATGCGCGTTTACGTTTCTGAAACTGAAGGGGAGTATGTCACTCTATTCCCTCACTGCCTGTCGTCAACTGTGCTATACAAAACAATTTACAATTTCCTTACTGTAGGAACCCACCATCTCACCGACTTATTCCCGTGCTTTTACTTTGCATTCAGTTTTATTTTATGTTTACATGTTTGATATAAAAAAATTGATTGTTTAATGCGGACCATAGTAATTAACATTTCATCTCGGTTTTCTTGTATACATTCGAGGGTGTTTTCATTTTTGTTTGACATTATTTTTAATTTGTGCGCGCGAGCAAATGTTATTCTTTTTCCTGTTTTCTTCTCATGAGTAGCAAAGACAGCGGGCGCCGAACGCGGACAATAGTTGATGAAGTTATTGAACTTTGTGAGGACTGAGGACACGGGGACACTGATCCGCGGACCAGTGACGTCAGAGGCTCACGTGCACCAATCAGCGTTGGGTGTCCTCGTTCATGTCCTCGTAAAATGTTAAATGTACGTAAAACCAATGTTACAAGGTCACGTCGGCGTACTTTCAAAGTTATATTAATTGTCTTATTATTAATATTTTGAGCTACTAGAAGAGAGTTTATTTATTCAGACAAATATTAAATTTAATTTAGTAAAGAAATACATTATACAGACCCTTAAACGAATATTTATACGTTGTTATTTTACTCGCGTTTGCGCTATCTTGATTGTTTATGTCATGAAAATACGATCAATTAAGCTAAAATAAGAGTAAAGTTATTAAAATTCAATGAACACGGACATGTGATGACGTAGGCTAATGACTTCAATCGGTTTTCCAGCGATCTTCCCGTCGTATTAAGATCGTTTAAACAACTAGGACATTGATCTATTGCATGACTACTATTAGCTCAGTGTTATCGATGGCTTGTGTAATAAACTACGATCCAATTGCAAACGTAACAGAAACGTAAATGCGTTTGAAGTCTGGCATGTCGTTCAAAGAAGAGGGAAATTTTCTGTCGCCTAGTGATACGCCATATCTCAGGAAACGTAGAACAATATGAACAAAGAGGAGTTTGCCTCCAGGAAGTAATACACGACCACTTAATTATATATTAGCCTATTCCAGCTGCTTCGCTTGGGGATAGTGCAGTCTTAAAACTAATGCTATATATTATATCTCAGGAACTGTTAAAATGATCCCACCCAATTTGGCGTAACAGTAACACTACGGATGATTAATAATATTTGTACCATTTAAACACAGCTGACACATTTTCTCATAATGGAAAACCTATGCATTTTAAAAATTAATGTGCCGTATCTGAGGAGCCATTCAACTGACAAAAGCTAAACTGAGTACGTTCGCAGTAGATGATGACAGCAATACATTTACTTATTCATAATCTTTCGCATAAGTTATATAATTTTGAGGGATATAGTGCCTCCTAAATATTTAGGCTGTAAGTCATATATCTTAGGAACTATTTAACTTAGCCCCACTAAATTTGGTACAAAGGACATGTTAAGGAAGAAATATAATGTGAAATTTTCATGATTTGCACTTCATTTTTTTAGAATGGTGGGCTTAGGAATAAGTATTTATTGTGAGGCAATAGACCTACAGCTATAAAACAATACGACCAATCTACTGAAAACGTTACATATTAGGTGCAAAAACCGATATAAAAGTTATTTTAAGATCCTAAGCCTCAGCTCTTGTTGTTTCATGATAGGACGGAAAGAAATAAAACGTAAACAATACAAATCTTTTGGACTTAGTCCTGCCGAATGACCGCATGGTGGCACAATGGTAAGACACTATGCTCGCAGTCGGCCGTCCTGATGCCGGTATACCATGGTTTTCCAAATTCCATCCAGGCAATGTCGGAGTTGGATATTTACTACAAGTCATAGCCACTTCAAACCCCGTTCCTGATTCAGTGAGCCATTGGTTCCGTTTACAGGCGAGACGTGAACACATCCCACCCTCCCTTCCTCCCGCCACATCCAGCACACAAATAGTACTACTGAGTACAACAAGTAGCTTTTAATTACAGTTTTCATAGACCTGAAACCAATTAACTGATAGGAGACAAGATATTTGGGTTTCCTTTCCAATGCATAATCAATGCACAAAAATTTCCGTTTGGTTTACTTTGTGTGTTTTCTAAAGTAATGGTTACGTATACTTATATGTCTTGACAGCCGATTTTTCAAGACCGCTGTAATTTCATATGCCGTGTTTCGGGTTTCAGTGTTGCTGTGAGTATTGCTTTTCTGAGAAAAATAAGTTTGTGTCATGGTGTACTAACGTACGGTCAGCGGCTACTGGGTGGCCGTTACACAGCTCACTACCGTGTCGTTGACTGAGACCGTCCTCACTTCACGCTCAGGAAGCTGTCCCCTTGTCCTCACTAAGCTAGTTTAACTACGCGACACTCCACGCCTATACAAAACATAAACCCACATTGGGCGGCGGTAATCGGACTGCAGCTCCGCACGAGAAAGGCAAGCAGGCGGAATGTGTTATTGATCTACTGGTTTTAAAATTCCTTGTATAGAGTGAAACAAATGTGTTTATAAAATTTCGAGGCTAATAAGTTAAGTAATGTCTTTAAAAGTAGTGGGATAGTTTTAACCCGTTAAACTTTGTCACAATTTGACAATTTACTCTGCTGGTTGATGCAATTCCAAGACAATACGAAACACTGCATGTAGCAGAATTCGTGATGGGCTGAAAACAGAAACTAGGGAGAGATTCCAAAAGCGCGATCGCTATCTACATACACCTGGCTTTCCAACAGCGAAAACCCGAACATCGGAGGATTGGAAGAGTAAGGGAGCGAGGAGATAGAAGAATGGCCGGCCACTTCATTAGGTGCAGAAGCTGGTGTGCTGAAATGAAATCTCTTGCCCTCAATGACTAAAATGCCCTGGGGAGGCTCGGGGAAGAATACCGTTTCCCCGTGATCAATACGGCGCCCCCGCCGTCCCTGGCCCTGGGGCTTCGAGTGGCTGGACACGGCCTCTCCGGGGAGGCGGGCCGTACCCAAGAAATGGAGCTGCGGGCTGGGGAGGGAGTCATGACGACCAAGCTCTCGCTGCCCGTCGCGGAGCGCGCCGCGGGCCATAGTTACTCCGCTCCCAGAGTCGCCTCCTCGCCGTACCACGAGGCCCGGGTCACGAGTACCGACCAGCTTAACCAGTATGATCAAATATCTGTGACAACTGTTTGTTCATGCGACACATAGATATCTGTGACTTATATCTGCGATTTTGTCACAGTAACAAAAAATTGATACAATATATATATATTTTTAAACGGCACGTATATAACAGTGGTAATGGTTGCATTACCAGTGTTGATTTTAAAACATCTATATCTATGTGCAACTTATCATGAAGGTCCATTTTGTGACGTGTTGTCATTTTTTCATTGTAATTTATCCTTCCCTGAAAAATTTCACGATGGTCTACCAATTATCAGATACTAATAATTAAACTAAAATGTTCAATTTTAAATAGTGAGACCACCAGATAACGCGCAAGAAAATACAATTCGCGGAAAATTGTTTTATGCTGTCGGGATCTTCAGCGTAAGAGCAAATGCACAGTTGTAACAATCCCCGTTACGGAAATAACAGAGGCGGCCACCCTCTTATTGCCGGCAATTTCGTTACCTTCGGGAATGATTAACATTTGATGCTAGTGTATTGAGTAGTATGATCTACTAAACAAAAGTGGTCCCTTTGTTGCAACTGCCTAGGACTCACCGTTTTCGTTTACAATGCACACAAAGATTCCGCTAGATTCCGCTGCAGCGGTACAGCGCCTCGTAAGTTCACAATACGCCCTTGTCATTGGCCTCATCACTTTATTCAAGCATCCGTCAATTGAAACTGCGAAATTAATATTTTACAAATCTGTTAATTTTTACACTTCGATGGATAAAAAAAAAGGCAACGAAAGAAATAATTTGTTTTCACAAATGGTTGCCAAGCTCTTTTTATTTGACGTTAAGATATGGAACTACTTTCCCTCCATCATTACCAACTTTACTGGGCGCATGTCACTCAGTGAGCCAGTTAAAATATAGGCAGTTAAGAACCGCGACTTCTATTTGTTTGATTTCAAAAGTGCTCACTTTACCACGAACAGCCTTTAATATAGAAGAAGCTAAGCGTCAAGAGAACATGACGCATCGAGCAACAGGCTGTCCAACTTGTTGCCTGTCGTTCTGCTGAATGATGGTTCGTCTATAGTTCGTAGTTAATGGTTGTTCATTGAATTGGGATTTATCTGGTTTTTTGTTTCTTTGCTCCGTTCTAAGGCTTATATTCGACAATGGATAAAGTCAATGTAAATGCCCAGAGAAGTCCTTTACGGCCAGACGAGGTCGTGTGTGGACTCACGATATGGTTGCCCGCAGATTCTACTGATAGAAAAGTGATAAAAACTTCACTCATCGTCTACTAGCCCCATGAAGTCTTCGTGGTCAGAGTCAGTAAAGCGGAACATGTACGATCCCCAGTTCCCTAACAGTTCTCATGGCAGTTACCTTGTAGTGTTTCTCCTTTAGTGTACATAAAAAGCTAACATACACAAGGACATATCAACAATTGTAACAGGATGCTTTACAAATTAACGATAAATCAATAAGCCTAAACAAGCTGGCGGAGAGTCAGGTGTCCACCTTTTACCACGTATTTTCGTTATGCGAAATCTAAGAGACGAGTTAAAAGTATTCCTTTAAAGTCTGTATAAAAAGTTCCTCTCTCTCTCTCCCTCTCTCTTTCAAAGGCGTTTCTACAGATGCCTAAACATGGTGAGTGCCATAAATAAATGCAGTAACACTAAAGTAAACGCACAAAGGATTGGCACCTAAGGCAAACCATCATGTATTCACCCCTGTGGTCTGTGCAATAATCTTAAATGTATATATGGCCCTTCAGAGCAAGATGAGGCTGTCTTGTAAATATGTAAGGGAATAAAATATATCGTTATGTTGTGTTAATCAACTGGAACTGCAGAAATTATATTATTTAAAATTGTAAATATTTTTGTAAAATAATAAAGGCAGGCAATGACGCGTATATCGATTAGGCCTAGAGAAAATTTCCTCTCTTGCTTTATTAAGATTTAGTCGTGACTCAAACATCTGCTCATAAAACAGTATAGTTCTTTCTGATCATATACAGAAGATAGTACACGGTGTGTGTAATAATTATAATCATACTTTCCCTTGTTTGCTAGTCTACTGGGTTTTATTATAAAGAGACAGAGCAGAATGTGCCTGGCGTCCTCAGTTGCAATTCAGTTCGGATTTTTGAACCGAAATTAATTTTACCTCTTTAAGTGCACTTAAACTGCGTAACTAAGATCTCATTAGTGAGCAACTGGGAATGTTTCGTATTCAGCTATTTTACTAGGACTAGAGAACCATTTGGATTTTAACATCCCGAGCGCAGTCAGTCGGGATCAAAGCAACAGCCTCCGAAATGCGACTAAGGTATGGGACCACGTAGTCTAGCACAATTGGTTTGAATTGTTTTAGAAATCTGCGCATTAATCGACCCGCACAGCGTACACACATGAAAATTTATTCTGCAGATATGAGAAATGCTTGGTTACAATGAGATATTCCGATTTACGTTTATTCATAACATATTTTATATAAAAAAAAAATTATATCTCTAGATCCTATTAATTAACAACATAAACCTTCGCGAACATTATATTGTAATAACTACACTTAAGACGGTAATGAAAATTACTAACATTTGAGTGTGGAGTGGAGTGGAGAGATTTCGACGGCTCTTAACATCTAGGTCGGAGGGTGAAGCGAGGTGAGTATGGAGCAGCGCTGGAATGCAAGGGCGGGGAAAACGAAATAACCCCGAGAAAACCCGCTGACCAGTGGAATCGTCCAGCACGATCGATACATGCGGAAATAAGGAAGTGACCCCCACGGAAATCGAATCCAGTTCGCCTTGGTGGGAGGCGAGTAGTCTGACCACTATATTACCGCGGCCCCTTACGAACATTAGAATTTCACATGATAATTTATCGTCTGCTCTATATTATAACAGAATATTTGTTTAATAGAATCACGAATCAGCTCTTAAATCAGCTTTGACTTCCATCATTCTGAAATAGTGTAATTTGTGATATAATTTCCTTTGCGTACTTCATGCAAAATGTAACGACAATATTAAAATTAAAGTACCTACTTTGAGATTATTAGTACCGTATGGAGAATATTTGTTTTTGTTTTGTAAATGTAACACATTTCAATATAATTTATAACCTTTTCGTACACTAAAACAGTAGGCTTGACCACAAAAAATGTTGGGCTTGCTAACGAACATGTAGGGATTCCCACACCGACTGTTGCCTGGAGTACAATGCCGGATGCCGTATCGTAGACTTCTTAATGCACGGTAATGGTGGTTTACAGTACGAAATAAATGTCCTCCGCCATTGTTTGTACTGTGGTGACAACAGCTTACCATACAGGCATGTAAAGACTGTTCACAATTAAGTGAGCACTTTTGAAATCAACATTAGAAAAAAGTCACTGCCTCTACCTGCATATATTTTAACGGACGCAATGAGTGACGTGTGTCCAGTAAAATTTGTAACGTTGGAGAAGAAAGTAGTTACATGTATTAACGTCAAGCAAATAGTGTTAGATAACCATTTGTGATAACTTAAATCATTTCTCTCGCTTTCTGTATTTTTTTAATGCATGCAAGTGTAAAAATGAGCAGATTTGTACAGTATTAGTTTTCAAATAATTTCTCAGTTTGACATGATCAACGCATGAATAATGTGATGAGGCCCATAGCAATGTTAATTTTACATAAGGCGGAAGAACACACAACGTGTATACAAGCAGATCTTAAGCAGGGCTTTCAAAAGTGCTCATTTTACCGTGAACAGCCTGTAAACGTATTACCTACGTACGAGGCGCTGTATCGCTGCAGCGGAATCTTTATGTGCACTTTAAACTTTAAACGGCAGTTGCAACAAGGAGGCCACTTTTGTTAAGTAGGTCATACTGCTCAATAAAGCAGTATCAAACGATAATAATTCCCAACGGTAACGAAGTTGCCGGCAATAAGATGGTTGCCACACCTGTTATTTTCGTAACGGGGAGTGTTATTTTGATGCATTTGCTCTTAGGTTGAAGATCCCGATAACATAAAATAATTTTCCGCGAATTGTATTTCCATCTCACCTGGTTTACGATATTTCGCAAAAATACATTCCAAAATCTCCACATTCGGGGAATTATTTCGCCGTTAATATTTAGTTTAGGTACAAAATTTCTTATATATTGCCACTTGACTTTGCGTAAGGAATCACCTCGCGAAGTTTGTCGGTCGAATTCAGTCCCATTCTGTATATAAATATGTATAGGCGTTTATTATGTAATATTTGCAGCGTGTTAAGAATTGCATACGTCTGAAAATCTAATTAAAATTGTACTTTTTAAATCCAAGTATTAAAATTGATTACAGTTTTGTATTTACATGTTTAACTAAGCAGTCGAATATGATTAGTACTTTCATAATTCAAACATATTTAGCATGTCACTAGATGTACACTAGGTCGTCGTCATTAATTTCAAGACGATGTTAAATTGTACTAATTTCGAGTGTACTCACAGAGCATATACGGGGCAAGACTATCGAAAGGATTGAAATGACCGTACACTGAGAGGAAGTTGTATTAGAGCCAACAAAATACTTGCTCGTATAGGGCGAAATATATTTTTGAGTAAGTAAAACTTTAAAAGCAACAAATTTGATTTCAAGACATGCTTCAATAAACAAACATTCTATGTTGTTCACAAAAGTGTTCAATCAACTGTTGATATTTGTTTGGCCACCCATTTGATTGCCTTCGCTCGAAAATACATCTCTGAAGTTTGTTTGTAATTTTTGTGACAATTAGAGTAGGAATATTGTTTATTAGTACATTTATTGATACCTAACAATTGTATAGAAGTTAAACAATTTCAACAGGAAACTAGTAGGTAAAGACACCAAACTTGAAATATCAAGTTACGCACCTTGTCAAGTATTTGAAGACATTCAAGTTCCATTGCTAGTCTCTTCAGTTGAGTTTTCTAGAGCGTAGCGCTCGGCGTAAACGATTGCGTTTCGAATCTCGATCGAGCTTTCACTTTATTTGATATTAACCGAGTCTGTATATTGTACGTAGAGCCAAACCTATATTTAGTTCCTCCAAGCAAGTCTTTAGTTGCACCAACCATATCTCGCAGTTTGTGGCAACTAAATATGAACAACTAAATAATTTGTTCTCAACAACAATATAATTTATTGCCTCTGTACAAATAATTAACTTGGTTGCTGCAAACAAACCTTGTTTGAATCAATAAAAACTTTTTTTCTCAGTGTGACAATAAATCCTACATAAGGACACAGATAAAGACTGTTCGCGGTTTCTTCGCACTTTAGACGCGAATACGTCTTTATATGTGCAACCAAAGTGGGAGGCAATCCAGAAAATCCGATGATAACAAAATCTGGGAATCAACATTGATGCGTCCAAGCGCGTCAACGTAGACGTATTCACCCAAAACAAACGGCAGTGTTCCCATCACAGCCACATCCCATTTTTAAATCTAACCTTAGAAAAATCACGGTATCTATAACGTGTTTTCATATTTCCTAAATATGCCATATATTACAAGCGTTTTATACTCCTGTTAACGTAAAAATGTGTAATATTTGGTTAATTAAAACTTTTACTTATATTTTAACCTTAAATTATAATATTAAAATATAAAAATATGAATAAAACAGCAAGAAAATATGTGTGTTGGTAATGCGTAGTAGGAAATAGTTATTATGCAAAATAGTGTTACTCTGAGTGCGCACGAATGCGGTATGTAACCCATTTGGTGTAATTTTCTAGATGAGGCGGAGGAATATCCTCAAAGTAGAACTTTAACAGGGCTTCAGGAAAGTTGGAAGTAACAGTGAATGGACTACAACTCTCACACGAGGAGAAAACAAACGTCACGGTTATAATTATAAACGTGCACTACCTTCTAAGATGTGTTCCGTTTCCTACAATAAGCGCAAGTTCTGATCTCACATAATTATGATAATTTCAAAAGTAATTAAAGAACGCGATTCGCTACAAAACGTTTTCGCTTCCATGAGCTAATTAAAAATTAGACTCCTTCGCCACTAGCAAATGAATGTCAAACGACGTATTAAGTTTATTCTGTGTTACTAACTGAAGTATAATACTTTTCCGAAAAAGTCGGGAAATGTGGAAGGTTACTCATCCATTTCCAGTCTCGACTCGACTTGAACACTGCACTATTGGTTCGGCCTCCACGCCGATTTTCATTAAGGAACGTCAGGCTCACGTTTCATGGCGTAAACATGGAAATGAACAGCTCTCTCTTGTAAATACAAATGACAGGTCAGTAACAAAAACTATTAATAATATAACCTAAAGTATGGTCTGTGTAACTGATCAGAGACGCCAAATTTGATCACAAAACAATTCGATAGACAATAGAATTTAATTCCATTATTATTAACTTAAAATAGGCAGCAGTTTCATTGTGGATATTCCATTTCAACAAACTGTATTTTAATTAGACTGCAATGTGAGTCACAAGTTTGTCATTATATCTTGTTAACCGAGTGCGCGTGCTACAAAGCCAGAAGCCACAACAGTCAATACTCAAGACATGTCTTCTGAATGCGTGGCTTTTAAACATAACTGCTTCACACAAATAGGAAGTCTAGGTGATATTTCAAGGAAAAATGGCACGTTAGGATATATTGCCAATATTCATGTTTAGTAATTTTATTGTAAATTTAACATTCAATTTGATATTTCATAAAAAAATTATGAATAAATATGCGATTTTTAAAAGCGACGTATTTTTTATAATAGTTTCTTAAGAACATAATCCCAAGGGAAGAAATCTGTCGACTGCGACACATGCCCATGTGTAATTTATGCATTCGACTTGACATAAAACGCATAGAACTTCAAAAGACTTTTAAACTATAAAAATACAACAATCCATACACCACATTAGCATAGAAAATGTGACAAAAATATGATTAGAATGTTAAAAAATAACTTGTCCACAGTGGTGAAATTAGAACATTGCACTCGGCGCTAAACTGACATTTTCTTCCTCGGCTATGTTTAGTAACCTAAACCCGTATTTGAAGTCGTATACCTAACAATCAATGGCATGCAAAAGAGTATTTCAATTAATAAAGGAATACTCTCATATTTTTGGTAATAAAAATTTAAAATGCCTTTCCTCGTAGGGAAGAGTAGGACATAATTCAAAAGTTATTGTTAGCATATATAACAAGCCTGTTTTAGCGAAACATTTTTGTAGAAATTTTTATTATATTTATTGCGTTTTTAACATACGTTATTTTATTTAATCTTTTGTTTCTTTTTTGTAATAATGTATTTTTTTTATCAAAATTTGCATGATTTTTTGTATAATATTGTATTCAGTTTGTATGTATAAATACATAGCAACTTCATTTTTCATACTTTTTTTATGCTTTTCTAGCAATGAACTTCGGTAATGGAGAACATCCAACAAATTATTGCTACTAATTGTCTTAGAATTGTTTTGAATTACGAAATAATGACAGTTCAAGATAGCATTTATGATTTCATGCCTTTTATTATGCAGGTGTGACATAATACTGTCTTCCATGAAAAAAAACATATCCATTCCTGCATATATATTCCAGTATTTCTTGGATCACAAACATCTTCGCTCGCGCAGGAACGAGAAATAAAAGTAAATAGACGGCAGAGTGCGATGGAAATAAATTTGTTGAACAGGAACAGTAAGATAGAGCTGGAAACGTCCTCTGACGATAAAGAAAGAGCATAAAGCAAGCTTCAAAAGAAGTAAATTCTCTCAAATTGAACCTGGCAGGAAACAGCATCATAAGAACGGAGAATATTATCAAAGGAGTGGACACAACTCGAGGGCAGAGGAAACGAAAGAGAGCGTTTTGAATAAAAATACGGAAATAGCATTTTGTTAACAGCAAACGGTCAGATATTAATGCAGACGTTGAGGAAAGAACATCGCCCAGTGGTAGAAAAAGTTCCTACGAGTGCAGTTTATCACAGTTACTTTTATAGAAGACAATATCTCTGTCGTACTCTATACGGATGCTCATGTTATGGCAAGCATCAATGCAGAACATACTTATAATAATGTTTAGTAGCATATGTATGTTGCTGCAGCCTGTAATGGGTGTGCAGCAAGTATGTTTCCACTAAACACTTGTGAAGTACCGCCACAGCAGTAGGACAACTGAACACGCTGCATTGCGGCAACACTTGACAGCTGAATGTGCGCTCGCGAGGTCTTTCTGGTTGATGGCAAGATCCATAGCTAGATTTATGTTGAAGTAAAGGGAATATTAGCGAATAATTTTTTTTCCCCCAATTTCACGCAATATTGATAGTAGGCCGGTTTATTATTTTAATAATTCAAATGGCTCCCCCAAGAACTGAAACTGGCACTTAGTTGAGCTGTCATTTTTCAGGAATGTCTAATAAAGATCTAGTGAGCAAAAAAAATTTACCATGCATAAAAACTATATTGCTCAGCTACCACTTATTCTGATACCCTAATAATACTTTGTCTGATACTGATAATGCTACTTTGATATTACTGCAAACACTAGGCCTAATACCAATCATTCAGTACCACTTCATAAAATATTTCGAATAATTCATCCAACTTTAATCCCTCCCTGCATGCTATACACAATTATTATTTAAACCAAAATACAAACTATTCAACCCTTGCCCAATTCAGTATAAAACTTTCATTACATAGGTGCAAAAATATGGAACATTCTGAAAGTGTACAATTTTTTAACATTCCCTTTTTGTCCCCAGATATATTGTAGCTGCACTTTTTTGTTAAAATTATGATACGTTTTCACATGCATACTTATTTCAAAACTATGTAATTTATATATGTATTATAACAACTCAAATTACCTGAGAAGGGGCAAGCAATCAAAAATTTAATCAAATCAGTTTTTCTTTTGTGTCAACTGAAATCTACCGGTTTTTTTAGAGCCAGTACTCATAATGCGATAGTAGGAAGGCATAGTTTGTTCTGGCGCAGGGTTCGGGATGGTGAGGGTGGAGCATCTTGTTTTTTCCGTTTCTATAAAAAAATCGCTTCTTTTACCCCAAAAATGTCTCTTTTTATACTTAAAAATCAATCATTTTCACTAAAGATTTCCCTTTTTTCCTAAACAAAGCACCGAGCCCCTCATGTGTGAAAACGAGCAGAATAAAGACAATTTTTAAGATTTGTAAAGCTTGCTTCTCGAAAGCATATTGGTTTTACAGGCATATGGTATGCCAAATCGATACACAGGATTCATGATATGGAACCGGAGCCGAGCAGCCGCTATCTTGGAATGTTTTCTAAAAATAGCTGATGTTATCCAAAAATCACTTCAGAAAACAAATATTTTTCCGAAAAATCGACCATTGTTCCTGAAGATTACTATTTTTCCCTAAAAATGATAAAAAACGAATAAAGAATTATATAAGAATTATTAAAACTTTCCGGCCCCGGCAGCTTCTTGGAAGCCAGTAAGTCATTTTCTACTGCATGCTCTATGATTCGATGTTATTTTTTCACGCTCTACCACTCATGTGCGGTCGTTTTCCCCGAGTGCGCCCGATCCCCGTTCTCACTTGTCTCTCTCTCATTCCATCTCTTTCTCTCTTTCATTTCTCTCTCTTGTTGCATTCTTGGTAGAAGTCGCACGCCCCTCAATGCTCACATTCGTTCGACCCCGCCATCTGTGTAGTTCCAACATCGCCTTCTAGGGGCAATGATGTATTAATTAACCACCAGATGGCAGCTATATTTGTTTGTGTTTTTTTAAACTATATGTGATGCTAACCAGTCGCATTCGCTACATCCCCTCCATGTTAAATTCTATTTTATATACATAGGTAGTTTCGATTATGCCACCTGATATCGGTCTGTACCGAATGGTGACATTGGCCATTCCTGCAAAGTACTGAAATTTTCATATTTAATTTTTATTTTGTACTTAAATACAAGTATTTTTTATTAAATATAATTATATATATAATCGTAGCGGTTACTTTATATATATACTCGCACACAGGCACCATGCCAGCCACTGTAACTCATGGATGCCATCTGCTTTACCAACCAAAACTAGACAAAATATACTCATCATACACACCTCTTACAATTACACAAGCATACGTCAACCATTCAGTCCACACTTAAATTACCAAAAATTTACTTACTACTGATACTTTCTGCTTTACTGGTCGACACAAGTCAAATATATACTAGTCACTATACCACCATATTAACCAACCATCCATTATAACCCAAATCATACCAGAGAACCCAACACCATATCTCCTATAACTAAAGAAAAATTCAAATCAACCGCACCACATAATACACCAAGCACAACATACATCATAACTGAAGTGTACCAAGCAACTATACAACTGAGGCCAGCACATAACCTAACACCTACACTACTTGCTCTACCAATCAATACCACTGACAACTACTGACAATATAAACCACTTTAACTATAGCATACCTCAACCATTCGTCAACACAGACCATACAAAGCAAACATACAGCCAATACAAGTCATTCATTCTACTTCATCTCATACCTTCCCCCATGCCAGCAGACACCAGTTGAGATACACTGACCACATACACCAAACAATTTAACTCAAGCATACCTTAGCATTACAGGACTCACCAACACACACATATTGTCCATGCCATTCGATATACGTCAACAATCGCGATACAGATATACTGGAAAATCGTATCACCGAACATACAAACCATGCCATCCATGCTAACCCAAGTATACCAAGAAAATTCACAGTCTAGACCAACCTGCAACACAAGCATTCTTGCCATCTGTAAAACTAACATATCTTAACCTACTGAAACCCAAAAAAAACCTAACCTATTTAACCTACCAAATGCCAGAAAAAAATCAGACACAACCTAACATAGTCAAGATAAAAATGATTCTTATCCTAAGCACACATGTGTCCAACCTGTCTAACATTATTTCAGCCACTTAAGAAAATTTACATGTCCAAACATCAGAACCGCACTTAACACCATACTTAGCCCCTCACTTAGCACTGCACTTATCATTGAAACAAGAGTCATTTTGAGTCATTTTCATGATTTGAGTCATTTTGTGTCAATGAGTCAATCTTGTGTGTGATCTGTCTTACAGTATTCACTTCGCTACTTTGAATGCATTCATGAGTTCAAGCTGAGCGAAGATAACACGAGGACAAGGTATATTTTCACATAAAAAGATCTAATCCTGGCAAGGAAACAATGATAAGTTAGCGGCTAACAAGTGGTTCACCAGATTTTTCAACTCGTCTGGTAGGATCCTTCCCAAGCTAGTTAAAAACAGTGAGAGCAGCGATGTGTAGGCAACGGCTAGTAAGAAATAGTTCACAGTTAAAATATTTTTTTCACAAAATTTTTGACATGCTATTTGTAAATTAAACATTGACTATTGAAATATTAACAGTTTTAGGCAGCAGTGATGTAAAAATATTTCATTCTTACACTTACAAATACAAGCGCAAATTTTGGTATGTATGTCCTAGTGAAAAGCTGTTTGTTTTCGTCCGAGGAAGAAACATGAATAGGCAGAGAGTAGTACAATATAGATGACTTTGGGATAGGATTTCAGAAGTAGGAGCTAGGAGCCGTCCACCACCTTGGTTTACATTACAGGTGAATCCGGCAGCCTGGGACGGTCACATTATCGACATTATTTGCCTGTTTCACTCCAAAAAATACTTCCGAAATCAATTATTTCGAACATAAATCACTTTTTTCTCCAAAATAAAAAAGAACAGAAAATTAGGAAAATGAATTCGAACCACCTTGAAACAAAAGCCGAAAAATCCTCAGTCGAACAAGAGGATTCGAGGTCATTAGCGGAATGAGCCACTTAATCCTCTGAGCAGGAGAACAGGATTCGAGACTCCGAGCCAGGTCGAGTGGAAAATCTAATATTATATATATTCTAAGAAATCGAGAAACATGTAATGTTAACCTCACACTCATCCCACCACCTTCACATCGCCCTCTCTTCGCCCCCTAACCCCCTCACAATAATAAAAAATAGAAAAATGGCAAAAAATGAAAAATTCTAAAAAATATCGAGGGACATAAACATTTACCTCACACTTGCCACTGCCACACCCAACCCCAACTATCACTAAATTAATAATTGGCGTTACATAACAGAAAACATCCCTCCACACATAATAAATCAATGGTATATGCCCATTGGCCACTAAATTCAAACTTAACACATATATTTTTTTGCAGTAATTGACACTATAGATTGTGCTAGTTATTTATTTTTTTTATTATCTACCAGCAGAGAGCTCCCATGACGTCCATTATCAAATTTTGTTTTTGCGAAGAGACAATCGTTAAAACCTGAAGTATAATTAATCTCTACTGTTGAGATTTGTATTTCCGAAGATATTTTTTTTTGTTTTGTTCTTCCCAGGACATTTTTTAAATCAAGTTAGTGTGTGTGTTACATGTGAGTAGTGGCTCGTCAACTCCTGTAAGAGAAACTCGTCAATAAATATGTGATACTAATTCAGCATTTTTTTTGTCCTCCGAGTCGTATCTATGTAGTAAATAACTGCACCAAGGTGTTATCATTTTCATTAAGTTATGAATGTACTGTTCGTGAGAGACAACTTGAATGCCTTGCAGGTGAAGACTTTCCCATTAAGGAGTGGAGTATTTTGTTATTGAACATTTTACAGAAGAACTGGAGCTGGCATTTTGCGAAGCATCCAAGCTTACTGTGGTCTAGCCACTGCCAACATGTGAGCAATTGCTATCCTTTCTCGATCGTCGGTCAACAGTACATGAAAGTGTTCAGCTGCTCTCTGCTCATAGTTTAGCATCACCACATGATCAGCCAAGCAAAATGCAGTTGAAAGTACAGTCATCTTCTACTGAAACAGGTATGAAATCACAATCCTGGCGAGGCACTACATTAGTAGCTGTGGAAAAGGATTAACAGTGTGTTGTGTGTGATCAACCCCATTTAATTTACAAATATGATAGGTTTGTGTCGTTATCTACAGATGACAGGGTGTAATTGGTGAAGGAGAAAAAACTTTGTTTTAATTGCCTAAAGGGAGGTCACACATCACGAATGTTTTTGTCAAAAATTTTGTGTAGAATGTGCAGTGGTAAATATCATTCATTGCTTCATTTCACTAATAAAAAAAATGGTCCTGATTAGATGTGAACAGTCAGAAGATAAATTGCAGGTGTTTCACTCTTCTTACGATAATGAAAGGCAACATTTTGTCATATTTTTACTAACTGCACTTGTGTATGTGCGTGATGGGAGTGAAAACTTTCAGACTGTAAGAGAGTTGTTGGATGGGGCCTCGCAGACTTAATTCATCACCGAAGAGTGTGTGCAAATGTTAGGTTTGCCACATCATCGTCAAGCAGTAGAAGTTGCAGGTGTTGGACTAACCTCACCGTGTGGTGCTAAAGGTGTCGTGTCATGTTCAATAAGGCCAGTTGACTGCAGGGATAAACAATTCGATGTAAGAGCTATTACTATTAAGAACATTATACATCCTATGCCATCTTCAAAAATTTCTTTAGAGAATGTGGCACAACTTGCAGACTTTAAACTGGTAGACCCCACCATTTAATGTCCCTGGGCCAGTTGATATGCTGTTGTCAGCTGGCATAGTGAGTGAAGCTATGAATGGTGCCAAAATCCCAGGTTGCCCTCATGCATTCCATTCAATCTTCGGTTGGGTGGTGTCTGGAAAGGTCCTGTGACCAACATGCAAATCATGCAACATCTGTGTCATTTATTGCACGAACTAACTTGGATATGGAGATTAGCAGGCTCTGAGAGATTGAGGAGGTCCCAATGCTAGAGTTAATGTCACAAGACGACAAGCAATGTGAGGAACATTTTGTCACAACCCATACCAGGGCACTAGATGGTACGTACACTCTTCGTCTGTCATTTAGACAATTTGTGCTTGAATATGGAGACACTCTACAGCAAGCCCTGACCATATTCAAACATCTTGAAGACAAGTTTTGTAGGATTACAAAATTGGCTCATGAGTACAAAGCCTTCATGGAAGAGTATGAGGAACTGGGTCACATGACACCATTGATGAGTGTACCAGAATACCAAGCTGCAGGCACAGTGCGAACCAATGATGCTCGAAAGCTCAATGTTGTGCCCATGCACATTATTCCCCTTCATGCAGTGTATAAGTAGACTAGTTCAACAACAAAGGTAAGTGTTGTATTCGATGGCTCAGCAAAAACAGCTAAATGTGTCTCATTGAACAATGTAATCAGTGCTGGTAAAAACTTCAAAAGGACCTAACTGAAATCATTCTCAATTTTTATGTTTCACCTGTCATCTTCACAGCAGATATCTGCAAAAGGTATCGTCAGATTCTCATTCATCAAGACGACTGCAAACATCAGTGCATATTGTGGCGACATTCACATGATGAAGACATTCCAGTTTATCAATTCAATACAGTTACCTATGGACTGGCCTCCTCACCATACAAGACAATCAGGAATGTGTAATAGCTTGCTCACTATGTAGGACATATGTATCCACTAGCAGCACAAATGTTACAGCATGACATATTTGTTGATGATTTTGTCAGTGGTGCAGAAACAATTGATGCAGCCCAAGCTCTCCAAGGCAGAGCGTGTATCCCTCCTGGCATTTGGTAGCTTTGAGCTATGGAAATGGTCATTGAACAACCCAGATCTTCTAGACAGTGTCCCTGTAGAGCATCGGGAGGTGCTGCATAGCTTTGGCAAAGACTCCAGCCCTGTCCTGAAGGTACTGGGTGTGCACTGGTGCCCTGAAACTGACGAGGTCACCTAGTATGTAAGAGTTCCTGATCTTCCCATGAGTAAGCAAGGCATATAGTCAACAATTGCTAGGTTGTTTGATCCATGTGGTTGGGTGTCCCCAGTAGTTGTCTGGCTGAAGGTACTACTTCAAATACTTTGGACATTGGGGCTGGATTGGGATGAACATGTTCCTGGCAATGTTGACCAATTTTTGCTTTTTAAGGGGTCATTGAATTCTTTAGCCAGTGTAAGAATTCATAGATATGTTTGGGAAATTGATTTCTCAAGTATTCAGTTTCATGGCTTTTGTGATGCCTCCAAGAAGGCATATGCTGCTGTACTTTATATTAGAGTAGCAGAATCTAAAGGTGTGGTTTCAGTACACTTGGTTATGTCAAAATTTAAGGTTGCACCTACAAAAACATTATCTATTCCAAGACTTGAGCTTTCTGGGACCCTGTTATTGGCCATATTGTGGAGCTATGTAAACACATTGTATGTGAACATAATATTATACATTACTCTCTTCATGTGAACAGATTATGCTACTCTCCTCTCGTGGCTTAAGTCAGCTCCTCATAACTTTAAGTCATTTGTGGCAAACGGAGTGTCAGAAGTTCAAACATTAGTGGCTCCAAGTTCATGGCAATATGTGCCATCTGCATACAACCCAGCAGTGTTGGCGTCAAGAGGTTCACTCAGACCAGTTGGTGAAAAGTACTTTGTGGATTCATGGACCTGACTGGCTGAAGGACTGTGAAGGAAATTGGCTTTCAGATCGAGTTGAAGTGTTTAGTGAAGTGGAATCTTGCCAGCACAAACCAGTGCATGTATGTGTTCTAGGTACTGAATATAACCAGGAGGGTGATGTAAAGTTGTTAGATTTACTTTCTTCCTTCTCATGCCTGAAAAGGACGACTGCCTGGATTATCAAAGCTCGAGATGCCTTTTAAAACAAACCTCAACCAACAGCTCACTCCCTGACTTATGTAGAAACTCAATCGGCATAGTTCTTTTGGGCTTTGTTTGTGCAACAATACTACTTTTCAGATAAACTTAAGATACTTAGAAGATGTGAAAATTCCGACACTTTTAGAAGTTTATGCCCTTTTCTCGATACCCAGGGTGTTGTCAGGGTTGTTGGCAGATTGCAACATTCATCCTTATGTGACCGAGCCAAACATCTAATTTTCATTCCAAGCAAATGTCATTTGGCAATTTTAATCATAAATTTTTTTCATGTTGCTAACTTGCATGCAGGACCACAAACTACCCACCTCCTAATTCAAAGACAATTTTGGAATATAAGTGCTCGATGCATCATTACACAGGAGATACACAAATGTGTTCGTTGTTTTAAGTAGAGTCCCAAGACTAATGCACCTCTTATGGGGAAATTTGCCAGTGTCCAGATTTTGTCAGATTCGTCCATTCCTAAAGGTTGGTGTGTATTTTGGTGGACCGTTTGTCACCAAAACCAGCCAAGACATGAAAGACAACTTCTATGAAGAGCTATATGTGTTTGTTCATATGCTTGTCCACCATGATGGTGTATTTGGAGTTGGTTTCTTCACTATCCATAATTGCCTTTATTGCAGCTCTTAAGCAATTTGTATCACTTATAGGACTTCTGCTCACATGTATTCTGACCAAGGTACAAATATTGTCGGTGCAGCATGGCAACTGAGAGTGCTGTATCAAGCCTTGTTTGCATAACCAATGCGGCAATCTCTTCAAACACAACTCATTCTGCTCAACATCAGGTGACACTTTAACCCTCCTGCAAGCCCTCACTTCGGAGGATTATGGGAGGTGGCTATTAAATCTGTCAAGACTCACATGAGGATAGTTATAGGTGACCAAGTTCTTACTTTTGAGGAGTTGTCAAACATGTTTGCAGAAATTTCCGTCCTAATGCACTCCCGACCACCTTGCCCACTCTCCATTGATCCAGCAGAATTTGGAGTTCTGACTCTGGGCCACTTTCTAGTTGGTGCATTACTTGTTGGCCTACCTGAAGAAAACCCTGTTGACAGTGACGAACAACCACTTGAATCGCTGGCAGCTCGTGTGCAGATTGAAGCAGTCCATCTGAAAACGCTGGAGCTCCAAGTATCATCATGGAATATTCCAGTAGCAGGCATTAAAGAAGGTATGATGGTATTGGTGAAGGACACAAACATACCTCTCTTAAAATGGAAGACAGCAAGAATCATGAGACCCATCCTGGTATGGACTGTATTGTGAGAGCAGTTGCTCTAAGTACCTCAAATGGAACTACGCAAATAACTGTGACAAAAATTTGTCAGTCACCCCTAAACTATATTTACTGAGTTGTATCATCTCACTTGTCTTGTGATGTACACTAACGACCAAAAAGTAATTGGGCACCTGTCCACAATAATTGCTCGTGGTTGTCACTCTGTTAGAATCTCGGAGGGCTACCTCTTGCAGCTATAACAGCAGCCATCCTGTCTGGCATGATTTCTAAGAGTGTTTGCATGACATCCATGGGGATTCGTCGCCATTCCTCTTGCAACCATTCCATGAGTTGAGCAATGGATTTTGGCCAAGCCTGACGAGTCCTCACCTGGCGATCCAATTCTTCCCAAAGATGTTCTATAGGGTTAAGGTCGGGGCTGTGGGCGGGCCAGTCCAATCGGCGAACATTGTTGTCGGCATACCACTGCATAGTAGCCCTTGAAACATGGCGCATGGAATTGCCATCCTGAAAAAAACACGGGTTAATCCTGTAAAAATGCCACAATGTAGGGAATATTTAATTATCCCGAATGTTACAATAGGCCTCTGTGTTCAAGCTACCATGGACAAACACCAGTGGTCCTACACCAAAGGCCATGAAACAGCCCCACACCTTCACTCCACCACCACCGAATTTCCTAGTTGGCACTATACACTCAAGCAGAAGCCGTTCCCCGGGTATACGCCACACTCATACGCATCCCTTGGACTAGCATAATTTAAACCTCGACTCATCACATCACAGAACCGATTTCCACTGTTCCAGTGTCCAGTTGTAATGGTCCAAACATCACTTGAGTCGCTAAGCTTTATTGCTTGTCGTGATATGGGGCTTATGTATAGCTGCTCTTCCGAAATATCAAAGTCGGTGGGCCTCTGTGCGCAATTTTCCAATGGAAACGAATACTCCTGCTGCTGCTTGAAACTCCTGTCGGAAGGTAGCCATGGGTTGTGCCCTATTTTTGACAATCTTACGTTTCAGGGTTCTGCTATTTCTGTCGGTCAAGATTGGAGGTCGCCCAGAACGTGCAGCATTGGCACAATGCCCATCGACCGTCGACTTACACAGGACGAATGCGACCATTGATTTGGGCATGTTTAACTTCCGTGCAATCGCCCGGCTAGACAGCCCACTACTGAGACGGCAGCCCATAATCGTGCCCTTATCGAAGTTCGATAGCTCTGTACCTCATGAAATCTCCTTGTCAACTGGTTCTACACTGGCCTGCAGCATATGGCAGCCACATAAGTCAACTGGTGTACTGAATTACCTATCTTCACAGGTGCTCAATTACTTTTTGGTCGATAGTTTAGTATAATGGGTGTAATATGTCTAAATATATCTTTCAACTCTTAGTACCAGTTTTTGTGTCAACATGTTAAGGTGTAGAAAATGTACCATTTTTGGTGGGCGGTATGTTTAGATTTGTATTTCCAAAGATTTTTTTTTGTTTGTTATTTCTCGGACATTTTTTATCAAGTTTGTTGTGTGGAATGTAAGTAGTACCTCATCAACTCGTGTACGAGAAGCATGTCAATCAATATGTGATTAATTCAACATCGACTTTTTTATTAAGGTCAATCTTTTAAAAAATTAATCAAACACAAAATATTTTCTTAAAAAACTGATTTTTATTTGGTAATGTGCAACATGAGGAAACACATAAGCCCTTGAATAAAAGTCTTCACATATAAATCATACTCCTCCACAGAGAGTTCACCTCTCAATGTCCACTTCAGCGACCCAGGAATTATAGCAGACAGGAAAACCTCACCACTTAACATCCACCCTTCAATTACGTTGTTTCAGCACTTTCTTGACCAAACACACATCTGGAATCTCTTTGGTGTACAAATCACCATGAATGGTTACATTATTCAGATCTTCGAGATACTAGTTGCGTATACATCGCACACAAACCACTTCGGGGCTCCAATTCGTTGTCAACCATTTCTTGAAGATGCCTTTCTGTTTGGTGATGTGCACCAGGTCGCTAATTTTGGCTTTAGGCTTACCTGGCTCCTTCCTCTTCGGAACTACGTACACGGTTCGAAGCAGAGAGTCATCCTTGATGTCTTTGGGCTTCATGCGAGTGGTATAATGAATGGTAAAATTATTCTCGTGAATGAGATTCGGCAGTAGTTCAAGTCACTTGTAAGTTTGTGTTCGCTGCGAAAAGCATCCACATCTTACCCTTCAGAGTTATGTTGAACCTCTCGACGGTAGATGCTTTGAGATTTTTGTATGTGGAATAACGACTTTATGTTTCTTCATCAGGGCCTCGAACTTGCTTCGTTATTTTTCTTTCCCTGGTCGGTTTACAAATTAGTCTGGTTGTGTCCTTCGTACAATAAACCTGTCATGGCTTCGGTGACATCACGTGAATTATTAAACTTGACAGGCGAATTTGCTGTAGTTATCGATTACTATCAACATGTATTTGCAGCCCTTGTTGTGTTGACCCGAGCATCTGGTATTATCTCGACGAGGCCAGCTTTAAACAGGTTGTTGATCCCAGACATCATTATTTTGTGATTACGGTAGTTGGGCCTCGCAGTCGCAAGCATTTCTTGCGTGATTCCCAACCGACTCATTGTTTATAACCTCCCTCCTTCAGGTTTTCGATAATGGATATAATATCGATGGTGTGCGAGTCATTTCCAACCCTTTGCGATGCAACTAGTAGCCATAGTCTATCAATGAGTTCATTTGGGTCACCCCAAAACACATAGCCGATGTTTTTGTAACCATCTATTTTCTTCAGACCTTCCCCACTTTTCAGTGCTAGGCCACTGAAGAGGTCTGCGAGAATGTCGATTTTTTCATGATCTTCGTCCTTATAAACACCAGTCTCGGGATTGTTAACTTGGTAAAGAATTTGCACGAGTTCGAGCAACATATTGCATTCAAGCAGGTTTGATTCTGTAAACTCCCTGGGCTCCTTGCAAAACAGATTTTCATAAAGTCTGGTTGTTCCACATGTTTTGTGATCACCTACTTGGATTATCCCACCTGGCATATACTCTATTTCATCAGCACCAATAACCATTTAAAATTTTCCTTTATACACAAAATTACATATCATTATTATAAGATGTGTACGATTATAGGCACCATCGGGCCAGAGCATTGAATTTGAGGGCTTTCTTCCATACCTTTTCTTTGTATACCAACTCCACATCCGACCCTTCATCCCGATCCATTTGTACATCATCATGTTTCCTTTTCTTCGTAGGCTCAGCTGTATGGTCGACTTTCGTCTTCACAGCCTCAGATGCTCCATCGCTCTCACTGAGTACATCGATAAGGCGAGTAATGGACTTAAAGCTTTCTTCATTTATAAGGTCGCATGAAAATCCAGCTCTCTTGGCGAGCAAATACTTTGAACGTACCAACTGTATCACTCGATCCAGTTTGCTAGCAATGTCCGACATTATACTGAATAAAAATTGTTACTGTTGCTCTCATTTATAGGTTTAGTTGTGAGTCTCCAACAAATGATTTTCGATACATTCCAGGCATTCCCTGGAGATATCTAATACGTAGGCCTACATGCTATAGCTTTGAATATCTGTTTTCATGATGAGGCGAGAAATCGAGGTAGCAAATCTAGGTTCTATGGAATATTTCAGGACTTTCAGATTCTCATAATTTTGTGCTGATGCCAGCCACATTAATTCTGGTCGTAATTTGCCTTTGAATCGACATTACGTGATCATACATTGGCATCAAATAGTGAACGATCTCAGTATTCACACGATCCATCTTCGCCACAAGCTTGTAGAAGTAAGTGGGAAACAATTTGCTCTTATAAGCCAACATATTGCATGGTTCCGTGATGAAGTCTTTACCATTTTCAAGGAAGAAAATTTAGTAGCAGCATCTTCAGATCATTTGGGTCCATTAACATTTCGAATTATTCTTCAACCAGCATCGCAAGTTCTATTGCTTCTTGGTCCATGACAACCTCCATCCTTATCTTCATCAAGCCACAAATAGAGGCTACTCTGCCCGAATTTTGTTATGTTGTAACTCGTTTTCGATGATCGATGATGAACTGACTGAATCGAACATTTATATGGACCATTATATGGAGACACCAGTGTTTTACATTCACAAAAATCAATACCTGTCTTTTCTGCACATGGAACACAGGTTCTTGAAATCCGATAATGTCATGCCTGTATTGATGTGGTCGATATACATGTCGCAAACTCATATCATCCATACGAAACAGTGCCAAAACGTAAGCATTATCGCGAACCTGTTGTCTGGGTAAGTGCGAATAGGTTTGGGGCCAGGCACACACAGTCTAATTTCGAACGCCATCCCTTGCTAAAATACTACTGGATGTAAGTCTGTTTCTCATATGCCACATTGTCGAAAATAAATTCTGAGTTCGGCAATACTTCACTCTGGGGACAATGACTTTGTTATCGCTGCAAGAGATATAACCCTCACAATCTACTGCTTGTGGTATTCGTGCCACTCACTGGTATTTCGGTTGCTGAAGCGATTTGGAGTACAGGTACACATTCTCGAAACAAAGACAATTCTCTTCTTTCAGCAGGCTCAGTAGGGCACATCTTTTCCCACAATTTAATGGTCCTGTGATGATGCACCTCACTGTATTCGGAAATAGGCTTGCATGTTGTGATTCGAGGGGTATCGCATCATCTTCAGTAGTAATGTGTAGGGTACAGTAACTTATTTCTTTAGTATACGTATGTTACCACTAATATCTTGCAGTGCTAACTGTGGAGCATGCGGAGTGAATTGCGGAGCTGATTGCAGAGCATGCAGTGTGTGTGGAGCTGACTGTGGAGTGTGCAGTGCTAACTGCGGTGCATGTGGCTATAACTGCGGAACAGGAAGTGCATATGGTGCTTGTGGTTGTAGATAACCAGTGCTGAAAATTTTATAATGCCTCTTCAAAATATCATTCCGAATAAACTGACAAAGTTTGCACTGAAATGCCAGACTTGAGCTTTTCATTCTGCAGGTTATTAATTCATGGCATTGCAAATGCAAAAAGCTGTAAATGCTTTACCTCTACACGACAATGCAGATGCTTCATTAGCATTTTATGTATGTACTGTTAGAAGTATACAATGATATGAAACAAAAATGTATAAAAGTAGCAAATTTATAAATGTCTAAGTCAGTTCACTGTGATCTCTCGAAGAGTTAAGACAATAGCTGAAAGCGGGATCATCGATATGCTGATCTATGATCTACCATTCGAGTTGCACATTCCCAGACACAAGTTCTCCACGCTGGGAATTAAGATAAATAAGAGGCCGGCACACTGCAACATGGGCATCAACACACTAGATGAAGCCTGCAAACAACACAGTATCGCTTACTCCCTCAACAAGGATCCACAATCTCGGCACCAGGCAGACAAGATACTTGCACAGAGGGCAGACAAGATAAGAAAATCGTCAGATACCGGGCTCTGTGAAAAAATAGCAGTGTGTGGCATTTCCAATGTGATAAAGGCCAAAGTGAAGATGGCAATGAGTGCAAAGAGCAAGCAGAAGGTACAAGTGAAATAAAATGAGGCGAAAAATGGAAGAAAAAACATGCAAGACCAAGAAAACATCTACTGGTGCATTATTTCTACTACTTTTGCCTGCACTCAGTGCCCTTGGTGGCCTGATAGTAACCACAAGCAGTAGCGTACGAACTGCCAACACAGCATCGAATGAGTGAAAGCAGTTAGCAGAGGCCCAAAGGTACAATGCAAATATCGAAGCTATCAGCACAGGTAAAAAATATAGCTAAAGCCTCTACCTATGGTCATATCCAGAGGGAGCAGGAGTGCAAAACCGATGCAGTACGAAGAGGCGATAATGAAACCTCTACCGAAATTACCACTGATGAAAGTGGATTTGGAAATGTATGCACTCAAACTGAAGATACCTCATTTTCGTGGCATATTCATGCGAGATGCTTTGCTCCCCAAACCCCTATGTGGCAAATTCGCTGTAATCAACCTGGACATGTCAGCCGAGCACGGTATGTACTAGGTAACTTGTGTGACATGTGGCAAACCAGCAGATTACGACGAAAGTTTTGGGAATTTGCATTTACCACCTGAAATGCTACTGTACCTGAAAAATTTCAAACTGTCTTACAACTACAAGATGGATCAGACGCTGAAGAAATATAACTGCAGACACTTGTGTCTTTGCTTCCTTGTGTATTAGTACAAGTAAATAAATAAAACTGCTATACATGAACGGGAAACTATCATTCATGTCGACTATGTTTAACTTGATGGGTTGTAGATCCGAGGGGGAGGGGTGCATTAATTTAGTCGATTTTCATACCTACAATGCGATACCAAACATCGATGCAAAAATTTGCAAGATGTATCTTGTGAAGAACTGTTATGTCTCCCATGTGGTAAGTTTAGTTCTTGCGAACTAAACAACATTGTAAGGTACATAACAGATTGGTTGCTACTGACATAGAATTCGAAATACATGGAAATTCCAATACTCTGAAGTGTGACATAAATTTAAGCACAGATGTCGACTTTACGAAACCAGATTCCATCGAAATGATGGCGGAGTCGAAACCACATATATATGAAAACAGCAAAACCCACGAATCGTTGCGACCTGTAAACATCTTGGCTGTTAATGTGCTACAAATAAACTGCAATTTGGTGACCAGTACATATCTAAATGGTAGGCCGAGTAATACTCGGCATTAGTTTACGTCGATGGTCCCTCTAGGTATTAAATTGGTCATGGCACCACAAAGCATCATTTATATTCTGGTCGTCGCAAAGAGAGCACACGAGGTCGCAGTAACGCTCGTCAAACAACACAGACGGTTGGTGAAATTTCTATATGCAGAAATCAGATTATGATTGCATTTTAGTATAAGGCAATAAGATTTCCAGTGACAATAAGCAATAAAACAAAGCAACACATCAAACTGGCAATCAGTACACCCCAGATCACATGCCAACGTTTTGTTTAGGATGTTACTAATAAAACATTTATTTCAGGTACCTCAGGGTAAGTGAATAAAGCATGGTTCCTATTCTCTGTTTTCAGAACAACGCAGCACTTCAGATTTATTTATTGTGGTGCTGTAACTACTACATCAGGGAAAAAAAAGAAAATTCAGTTAGTTAGGATTCAAAACGAGTAAGCAAAAGCGGCAAAGCGTTGACAGCGTGCTTGAAGATCTTTACATAAGTGATTCAGATTCTGAATTGCAGATGGAAAGACAGACTGCTGCAAGCTGTCAAGACAGTGTCCCTTTGTCTAAGCAGACATAATTGATCTCTTGCAGGATCACTAACAGAGAGATTATCAACACCAAAAGATCGAATCATGTCCTCTTCTCCCAAACAAGAAAATGTTGATCTTTTGATGGATGATTTATTTCTATCTGACTCGGAATATTCTTGTGATTCGGACAGTGCTCCATCTGTCTCACAATCGACTTTCAAGTCAATTAGAGATATTTCGTCTAGGAAGTCGGAAAATAATTCGTTTTCCGAGTCCCCAACCTCAGTGGAGCCTTTGCCAGACCTGACATACGAGCTATTGGCTACGACATTCGCGTGCAGGCTAAATGGCATGCGGATAGTTAACAACAGTCTTAACAGTGACGTGGTTTTTCTCGATTTTTCGCGAGGTGTAAGGTCCCTTTTCTAAATTTAGTATTGGCATCACCTTAGCCAATTAGAGTATCCATTACCGTAGTGGGTAAGTACTTGAAAACCCTCATGGCAAAGGAAGGCACTACAGAAACCATCTATTTTCAAAGCAAAGCCCTCCGTGTCCTGCACCCATCTGATGTGGGTCCCTTATCTTACTAGCAAGCTCGAGGAATTTAATGCACATGGATCTGGCTGGAGACTGAAAATGTTGGCATACATGGATGACCATGTGTCTCCATACAGTGCTGACTGTCGGTGCTGTGTACACTAAATTGCCAAAGTTTATTGCTGATGGGAAGGCTTGTGTCGATGTACACTACCCAGAGGGAATGTGTTTCTACTATGCCCTAATAGCATCTTTGTTTCCTGCCAATCAAAATGTTTGCAGTATTGCTTCATATACAAATCCTCATGGTATTTAGGATACTGAAGGTTGTCGACACCTGTAGTCATAGAGGATATTCGTAAGTTCAAGGAGCACAATACTATTTATATCGATTTTTACTGTACAGTAGACAAAGATAGCAATATAATTGACAAAACTTGCAACAAGGTTGGGGTTATCGTACCCATGCTTATTTTTCCTCTACATCATGACAAACATGTGAATATTTTGGCGATTCATGCTGTAGGAAATGCCGCACATTTGCATTTTGTATGTGTTACAAATTTGTCAAAGCTGATTGGTAGTCAGCTGAGTACGAAACATGTAAGAAATTTGTTTACAAGCACTGTCTACAATATTTTCAAACTGAGGACAAACTCGTGAGTCATACTATTCTTTGTCGGCAACAAAAAATTAATTCACAGTACTTTCCCCACTGAGAATGACAAATACTTGGAAAGTTGTCTGAAGCCCATGTCCACTTGTTCGCCTAATGGTGAAACTAGTAATACAACTACCATCAACCAACATGTTCCATGTGCTTGTAGCATTTTGATGGTTTGTTCATACAATCCAAGTTTAACTAACTATTATGAGTTTGTGGGTGCTAATTGTATGTACAAATTAGTTTATAAATTAGTTGAACTTACAAAGTGGGTTGCAGGAATTTACAACATGATTTTTCTGATGAAGCCAAAAACCCTTGCTGATGAAGTTAGGTTGGCGGTGCAAACATGTTGTCACATTTGTCAAGAAAAACTCAGAAGAGATGATATTGTGGTCGATCATAACCATCTGATGGGCGAAATCAGAGGTCACACACCTAATAAATGCAACTTGAACTTCAGACTGCCCAAGAGACAACTTGTCGCTGTTTTTCATAACCTGCATAACAAGGATGCTCACTTTCTCATAAAGCCTTTGGCTGAACGCCATGTAACTCAACCCGATTGGACCGTGGTAAGTGAACATCCTGGTAAAATTCAAGTGATTGGAGTGACCCTAGAGAAATACAAATGTATTACCAAACAAATTCCCAATGGGACTGATTTCAGTGGAAAGGCACAACATTTCAAATCACATAGTATTAACCAATTACAATTTATGAGCGCCTCTCTCGAAACTTTGGCAGGTAATTTACTACCTGTGGAATTGAGTTTCACCTGCAAGATTTTTCCAGACAACACCCAATTCGAATTCGCAAAATGGAAGGGAGTTTTTCCTTATGACTTTGTTAAGTCACCAGACAGTCTGATGTTCATGGCACTCCCACCAAAGGACACATTTCACAATGTGATAACATGTGAAGGCATTAGCAATGGGGATTATGCTCATGCCCAAGCCACATGGGATGCGTTCAACTGCGTCAATTTACTGCAGTATGACATTCAATACTTACATGAGGACAATTGTTTTCTGGCAGATGTTTTTGAAAATTTCAGGACGGTATATTGGCTCATTACGGTCTTGACCCCATCATGTATGCCACAGCTCCGTCTCTTTCACAGGACACTTTATTTTTAATGACATGTGCATGGATAGAGCTGTTAACTGACAAGCACATGTATATTTTTGTAGACTGCGGGGTTAAGGGCGGCATTACCCAGGTTTCCAGAAGGCGTGCGAAAACCAACAGTATTTACATGGGTCAGGATTACGACCCCTGCGTGGCATCGGAATATATATGCTGTTTCGATGAGAACAGGCTGTACAGCCACACAAAGCGATCTAAGCTTTCGATTGTCAATTTTGAGTTGGTAGAGGCTGACAAGTTCTCATTGTGGAATTTTGCAAATACGGTGAATGATGGTGACACCTGTTTTTCGCAGAAGTGGATCTGTTATTTTCGGACAATTGTCATGATGCATTATTTAATCTCCCTTTGGCCCCAGAAAATCGCATACCCCCGAACGGCTTGCATGAGAATCTTCTTTGACACATGCACCCCAGAAGAAATATGTTACACACGGGTAAATACTGAAGCACTATTTGATGTACACTGTCAAACTTGACTCTGTTCATCGCGTCTTGTGCTTTGAGCAGAACACATGGATTGAGCCATACAACAAATTTAATATTGAGAAACGTGCTCAGGCTGCGAACAAATTGGAAATTAGTTATTCAAACTGATGAATAATTACATTTATGTAAGAAGTTGTAGAATGTCTGCCAGAAAAGTGACACAAGAGTCGTTTCAAAGTATGACAAGATATACAGGGCTGCAGAGCTGATAGGGCATCCTACATTCCAGCAAAGGCAGATCATTGATGAAAATTTGGTCCTTATCGAGATGTCAGAGAGTTATGTAGTGTTCAACAAACCTTTGTACACTGGTGTTGCAATTCTTGATTTTTAAAAAATAACCCTCTACAAATTTCATTATCAGTATGTGTGTACCAAATTTCCTCCTCCAACCTTTCATTGCCTCTATTGTGATGCCGATTCCTTGGTACATTCTGTTGCTTGTGATGACATTTTTTAAGCAATTACCCCAGATTAAAGGCGTGGTTTAATCATCCAAGTATGTGCTCGATAACCTGCAAAAATTCCCCCACAAGAACAAAATCTGTACCGGGGTGATGAAAGATGAATGTGCTGGTCGCATCATCACACACTTTGTGGGTATACATCCCACGCTTTATGCATACACTGTTGCGAATGAGCAATGTATGCGTAAGGCGAAGTGTGTAAAACCTAATATGTTGCAATTACTCAGGTACGAGGATTATCAAAATTGCCTCGAAAATTACACACGGGTTTTGGGGACCCAATATCAGTTCCATTCGCGTGCTCACATAGTCTACACCGAACGCATAACCAAGGTAGTGTTGTAAGATATGGACGATAAACGCTACATTCTGACAGATGGAGTATCCACATGACCTTGGGGGCACTACAAAATACCTAAATATATTTCTTAAATTTCCCCCAATAACAGTTACATCATCATAATAAATACAGCCCACACACGATACCACAACTGCCAGTACCACACCGCCAATGACGTCCATCTGCCACCACAACACGCACCTCCTATACCACAGTCAACATGACATCTATCTACAGCTGTCTGCAATTTCTACAACTGTTTGTAACACCTGTTTCCTAACCATCAAAACTGCAGCTACCTGGTTGCCTAACTGTAAGGCATGACGTAACTTCAGTATCAGCGCTCTTGATCCAATTTCCCTGGCCATTTTTCAAGTAGGAAGAAGAGGTTAAATGCTATTAACAGTGTGACATAACACCACTTATAAATCTGGCATCTATGTGCATGTGAGTATGTCCTAAGAAGTCATTTGGCATGTGTGAGTGTCTGTAATCATATTCCTGGATGTGACACTTTAAAAGAATGACTTCAGTGAGCATATTTTTTCTTAACTCCTCAAGAGATTGTAAATATGGTATACAGGAAGGAAAGAGACGACCTCCACCTTGATCTAGTTTGTAATTTTTTTTTCATTTCTTAATTTTGTATATATATATATATATATATATATATATATATATATATATATATATATATATATATATATATATATACACATTGTTTCTTAATGTAAGAAGAATGATTAATAAGAATAGTGTTAATGTGTACGAATGATGTACATAACTTTGCATTAGAATACTCTAAATATAGTACTAGGTATTTTGTTGCACATAATAACTTGTTTTTTCTTATAAAGTGTTTAACAATTCAGTTCTTAAATGTTTGTGAATTGATATTTTTTTAATTATTGGTGTAAAATATCTTTATAGGAATTATCTTGAAAAGGTTATTGTAAATATTAACTTGTTTTTGATCATCCAGTCTTTGATAAATGTTTGTTGTATATATTAACTTGGTTTGGGATCATAAAGTATTTGATAAATGTTTGTTTTAATGCAATTTTTAAGAGCATTAGTAAATAAATTGTTTTTAAGGTTGATGTTTGAAAAAAAAAGTTAGAATAAAACATTTTTCTATGTTAAAAAGGAGTAGTGTGTCTTTTTATTTTTAGTTTTTAATTCACAAATGTCTAAATATTTTGCTTTGTAAATGATAAGTGGATAACATTTTATATTACTAAAGAGAAGTTTTAAACAAAAATGTTGGTACACATGGAACAAGTAGGTGACTAGCAGTGACGGTAAGCTTTTCAGGTTTAGAGCTTCAAAAGAATTTAAACTCAGGTATTTGGTTGCTTACTCACTTTCGCAAGAAATTCAAGGGAGAAAAATATTTGTTTTAATTTAAACCAACAATTCCATCAAGGAAATTTGATAAAACATATTTGAAGAGCTGAGGGGGAAACGTAATTACAAAAGTGTTTGAGAAAATCGGACGTCTGAATGGATGAATATGAATCAAAACGAGGGGACTCATAGCATGTTGAGAAACTGTGTCAGTCAAAGCTTAACACAATGTGGTGGCAAGAAAGGGAGAGTGGTTTGACAAAAATAACTTTTCAGGAGCCAAGTAGAAGAATGTTCCCAGCTGACCTTTTAGTTTTACAGTAGCAAGAGCTAGAGTCCACCGATTTTTACTTTAAACATATCATACAAAACAAATTACTACTACTGCTGGGAAACAACATGGTGTTAAAACACAATCATACTTTACACACACATAAACAGCTCTGAAAGATTAATAATTAAACGAAACTTGTGTTAAAATCTGGGTAAATTTTTCTCAGTACTAGTTTGCATTTCTTTTAAAATAAATCTGCTTCCATCCATGCAGGATTTCATACGGGCAGTAAACGAATTTTCATTTTGTAGGTAAATAGGTTCTATAATTCGTTTAGTGAGGTAATGCTTTATTTAGGAGACCACAAAGTTGTTCATTCTGATGTTTGAAATATATATTTATTCATTTTCTGGTCCATTCCTTATACTTTTGGTACATTATAAGTTTTCATTTTTCTCATGGGTAATGTTACCTGCTTGGGAATAGTCGTTTTGTATTCAACTCTCTTTCCTGTAATTTCAGCTGAGTTGCCTAGCAGCCACACTCCCGACACACAGCTTATAAGACATTCATTAACTGACCTCGCTGCCGACCAGAAGTGTTTCTCCTGCTTGCACGATTTCATTACATGTTTTTTTTAAAATTCAAGTAATGTAATTTATATATTGTTACCTATATTTCATTTATTTTGTCACAGAAATCGTATTCAGCTCTCTTTTCGTTCATTTCCGAGTTTGTTGCGTAATTTCAAGGCATTGCTTCACTAACCTCACAGGTGTGTTTTGGGAGAGGTGCTTGTACAGTTTCCTACGTGCTTTCAAATCTGTTTCGATTGTGACGTTTGATTAAAGTAATGCAATTAATGTATTGCTAGGTACATTTTGCCTTTGTTGTAGGTAGAACTCGTTATTTAATTTCATACAGGAGACTCACGTAGTTGTGATTGTTTAGTCTGTTGTAAACTATATCTATATTGCTACCATACAGGACGGGTTAATGAAATCACCTTGTAGATGTATTCTCTCTTTTCATTTATTTGATTTTCATTACATAATAATTTAATTAAATACTCCTTACTAAATTTTGCCATTACCTGTCAATCGTGCTGCACGTCTCTCAGTCGCCTGTCATACGAAATACTCTAAAAATTAAGATATTACACAAATATATATATAAACCCCTTCCCCTGCACAGCCTCACCACAGTACTATGCCAGAGCTCAGAGTGGCAACATCTACCAGAGCCGCTCTCCAAATATTTATATTACAAAAGTTCATTTTACCCCTTCCCCAGCACATCACACCTCAGTACCACACCAGTACTCAGAGGGTGAAAATCGCTCTCCTATATATAACCCTTCCACAATACACGACCACTTCAGTACCACGACAGAGCTCAGAGCATCAACATCTACCAGAGCTGCTCCCACCCCCAAAACAATAAGAATAAAATAAAGTGCCATAGCACACCTTTGCAAAACTATACACTTATCAATTCGCACTAAATAAAAAAATTAAAAAAATTGATTGGATTGGGTAAAGGATTAGGATTGAACCAAAAAAAATCATCTGATTAAAATCGGATTCAAATTTTTGATCGGATTAATCCTTAATACAACCAATTTGATATCAAATCGATAATCCTCTTAATCAAGGCGGCATCCCCTTCTATATAGGACCCCCACGCCCCTGCTACTCTGGTTGCTACTTCGTTTTAATATAAATTTCAATTAATGTCGTCTTTTAACGAAATAACCCAACGCATATCAATAACAAGATGTTAAATACTACAGTTGTTTCACCCTCAGTTGTAACATGGTTAAACACAGTCTCGGCAAAATATTAACGTGTATTAGATATAATGTGCTATGTCGCGTATGACAAAAATACCTTAAAGGCTATTCAATATAAAGTGAGCTCTTTTGAAATCCCTCCTATTTGTAAAAATAGTATTTAAATATATTTATATTTTAGAATTAGATGTTAACTTCCGAGTGTGGTGGAATGCGCACACACTGCTTATTACTTACAAGGCAGTTTTCATTTTAAAATGTTGTTGAAGGAAAAAAATTGGCTGAAAGATAAAAGTAACTATGTCTTCAAAAGTGCTCACTTTATCGTGAACAGCCTATAAAAATGTAAAATAATAACCGTAGGAACTATCGTCATTGCTAAAAAGTCATAAAGCTGACCAAAAAAATTTTGTAGGCCAAAATTGTGAACATTCGTACTAAATAGTTTTTGAAATATGAAATAATCATATGAACAGCTGAAAATAATATATAAAGCATCTTATGGTAAAACGTAGAAGTCACATGGCAGTGTAACCAAAAGTAGAATTTCAACAGTGCTTCAGAGAAGTGTGAAGAAACGTGAATGGCCTATAATATACCTACTGAAGGACGTATGAGCGAAATGTTATACTAGTTAGGACGTTTATTCGCAAAGGGCGCAACATGTTCCACAGTATCATTTCTGAAGGATTAGCAGCACAGCAAAATTGTCGTGCTCTCTGGCATTATGTCGTCTTTTTACTTGCATTTTACCGACTGTATATTATTGGGAATTAAACACAGTAACTAATATTTTGTATAAAATTAAAAGCACTTAATGACTACATACTGAAACTTATATGATTTTATAGATTTTAAGGAATGCCTCAAATACGGAGAAATACGTTTTTATTGTCTAAAATAATATTATTATAAAAAGGTAATGTGAATTTGTTTATTTGTTTATATGTCTCGGTTAATCTCGGAAACTACACAACCGATTGTTATGATTCGTTCGCTATCTGAAAGCTATATTCTTTCAAATGGACATAGACAATGCTTAATTTTTTTTTATCCGTAAGAAATAGTAATAGTTGAAAACCAAGTCAGAAAAAATAAGCTACTTGGCTGCTTTCTATGAATGCTCTACCAATAATACAGGCCCAATTCTTTCACTGTTAGAAAACTACATTCTCCCACATGGACATAGGCTATGTTTAATAAAAAAAAAACTCCTTGAGAAATTTCAAAATTTATAACCAAGTCGAAGAAAAATGAACTACTTGGGTATCAAAACCATTTAAGATAAATAGAAACAATGTTAGAAGAAATTATGTATGTTAATATAAAAAATACGCAAGCAGTCGTAAGTAGTCGCGGGTAGTCGCAAGTTGTCGCGCGTAGTCGCAGGTAGTCGTAAGTAGTCTCGGGTAGATATAGGTAGTCGCAGATAATCATGGATAGTCGGACGTAGTCTCGGGTCGTCACAGGTAGTCGCAGAGAGTCGGAGGTTGTCACAAATTGTCCCAGTTGTCGCAGGTACTAGCAGGTAGTCACGGGAAATCACAGGTAGTCGCAGGTGGTCACGGGTAGTCGCAGGTTGTCGCGCGTAGTCGCAGGTAGTCGTAAGTAGTCTCGGGTAGATATAGGTAGTCGCAGATAATCATGGATAGTCGGACGTAGTCTCAGGTCGTCACAGGTAGTCGCAGAGAGTCGGAGGTTGTCACAAATTGTCCCAGTTGTCGCAGGTACTAGCAGGTAGTCACGGGAAATCACAGGTAGTCGCAGGTGGTCACGGGTAGTCGCAGGTTGCCAGAGGTGGTCACGGGTAGTCGCAGGTTGTCAGAGGTAGTGACGGGTAGTCTCAGGTAGTCACGGATAGTCGCATATATTGGTATGCATTTCAATAACCTGAGTGAAGCGATGGCGGGCTAGCAGTATTATTGTAAAACAATACTTGATTATATTATTCTGGCAACAATGTTTTTAGATTTCATTATGTAGCTACTGATTAAGAAGCATTTTTTACGCGTGTCTTGACTGAGAAAAAACAAAAAGCACACAAAAAATGTTTGAAAACCGAAGTGAATTTTTTTGTAATAAACTGACACTTTAAATTTAAAAAAATTGTTTGTAAACCTATTCCATTTGTACTAGTGCAAAAATAGGATTTGTAGAACTACAGAAAAATTCTTGCAGTAATGCTGAGACTTGCAAAATCTAGTCTTTATTTTAAAACGGCACTAAAAATGTTTTTGGCAACTAGTTTACAAAAAATTGGTTTGTAAAATTACAAACATTTATTTGAGTGCAACGAATCTGAATAGTAATGAAAAACAAATCCCAAATATTCATATCATATTTTTAATTCGTCATAATTATTTCATGAATAACACATTGTAACAAGCATTGAATTGTTGTGAATTTTAAGTTCAAAAGAGTTCCTGAAATTACCTCATCATTATCATGAAACCAAATATCGTTATTACCTACTTACCTTAACGTGTAAAATTACGTAATATTTTAACCTCAAAAAAGTATAACAATTTTTTTAAATATAAATGTTTGCAGCCTATTTTTGTTAAAACAGAAGCCCATGAATGGAGTATTTCTTAAATAGCAAATAATCTTAAAATGTCACTAATTTCACAATAATTCGCCCTACTCTAATAACAAAAATCAAGAAGAGGCACAAATAATCCATCTACGCTGTTATTTACGGCGTGCGACTGAAGAAAACGCATGGCTGTTAAAATCCAATGCAGCTGATTTGCGCGAATTCTGTAGTTGGAGTGTCGGCTGAATGGCGATGCACTTTGTACACTCGGCCGTCAGAATTGCTATGACGCGAAGAAACTTACGAGATGCCAGAGATGGATCTGAGTGCCGGGAAAAGTAGCACTGCGGCAGGAGGGTAGGGGGAGGTGATGAAGGGGTGGCAACAACTGAGAGAGTTGCCATGGCGATATTCGGTGTTTCCAAACCAATCACTGGAACTGCCGCTCCCCGCACCACCAGACTGAATGCTGATTCCGCTCGCTCGCGTGGTTCGGCGGGGAGTTGGCCTCGGTCCACGACGTCCCGACGACCCTGGCACGTGCGTCGCAATGCCGGCGTGTCGGCGCCATAGTGAAGGCAGGTGAGCGCTGTTCGCGATAAAGCGACCAGTTTTGAAACCACCCGTAGAAAAAAGTCACTTCTCATACTTGCATATATTTTAACGGGTGCACTGAGCGGGATGCACCCAGTAAAGTTGGTTACAGTGGAGGCAAGAAGTTCCATATCTTAACGTCGAATAAAAGGTGTTGTCTGATAACTTTAATTTTTCTTTCGCTTTCTATTTTTTTTTAACACATCGAATTGTAAAAATAAGGAGATTAGTAAAATATTTACTTTTCTATTAATTTCATAATTTCACTTGACCGACGCATGAATAAATTGATGAGGGCCGCGGCAAAGATAATTTTACATAAGGCAGAAGAATGCACAACGTGCATACAAGTAAGTCTTAAGCAGGGCTTTCAAAGGTGTTCAGTTGACCGTGAATAGCCTATACGTAGATCTTAACATCTCTTGATGACGAGATTATCAGAATTGAGAGGTTATGGTCGTCGCTTACTATAGAGGTCTTGAGCGCTGATGAGAGCGATGAGAATCGAAGATACAGCAGCAGTGGAATGCAAGGACGCGGGAAGCGGTAAGGGGTAGTGTTCCGGGAAAACCCACCAGTCTACGGGGCAACTACAGCCACGTCTCCCAAATGCGAATATCCCGGTGACTAAATAGGGAATGGAATCCGGAACTACCACCTCGCTCAGTGGAAGTACAGTGTAGTGGCACCTGACGGGTACTTGGCGCGGTACATTCCATTCACGGGTACTTCCAACTTTTCTGAAGTACTGCTATGATTCTATTTCCAGGATGTTTCTCCGCCTCAAGCGAACGAAAATAACGCCAAAGTACTCACTAAGTGTAATAATGTTCTGGATAAGATCTACTTCTTAGTAGGCATTACCAGCACACCTATTTTTCTTTTTTATTTGGCCTATTATTCATATTTATTATAAATGAAATATTATAACTTATAAATAAAATATATGTAATTTTTTAATTTCACCTAAAATAAGTTACTTTTATGCTAACATAAATATAAAACGCTTATGATACATTGGATATTTAGAAGACATCCAGACACGTCATAAACACGAGGATTTTTCCAAGGTTTGATTCAAAAAGTGTGAAGAAACCAATACTAAACTATATATTGGAGTGTCGCTGGGTACCTGGAGATCATAAGAGGAACGGCGTCGAACTTGTGTGACGACACTGGACCAACAAAATACTCATGCTTTATACAACCCAAGAATATTAAGAGTTTATTCAACCAAATAGTATTATTCCATGAACATATTTTCGACATAACAGAAATGTTTCTTAACCTCAAATGGATGTTTTGTTACACGAACAAAGTAAGTTATGTTGAAGATGAAAGTTTTGTTTAGCCAATAAAATATCCTACCATGGCAACAACATAGTGTTTTTTTTTTTGGCTAGAACAATGCCCTCCTATTGGTAGGCGAGGTCTGATTTGTGAAATTCGCATCCCAACTCCTGCACGATCAAATTTTTTTCTAAGTAGTGAGTTGTAAGTTAGGTGGCACGGAATCCGCTCAAGACGGAAGGAGCTTTTGGTCATTTATTGAATACCTTGCAGTACAAAATACGAACGTTAACTATGAACTGTCACTGAACAGCTGTATTATGTACACTACAGCTGAATCCGGTTACGTCAGTCCCTGGATTGACGCTCACTACACGCTGGATAAAACACTTCTACTGTAACAATACTGAGAACAGATCAGCAAAGAAAAACTACACCAGAACAGTTGTGTGGCCTGTCTTCAAATCAGAAGAAACTTAACTTCAGAAGTTGCGCCTGAATTTCTTGCTACGTTAATTATCGCAGAAACTATGCGAAAATCAATATGATTTTTTCTGTCTAATCTGCAGCTAATCAAAATAATATTTTGTTACATAGATTTACAATCTGAAACGTGATCACAACACACAGGTCTGTTGGTGTTGCTTTTAACAATAATTTACATTGGTACCAAAAATACGTCTTATTGCTGAATGTATATAGGCTGTTCACGGTAAAGTGAGCACTTTTGAGACCCTAGTTACTTTTTTATTTCAGCCTTTTTTTATACTTTGACTACCTTTATAAATAAATATTGCAATGTTAGTAATAAACACAGCCTGTAGGTTCCACCGCACTCAAAAGTTAACGTCTAAAATTACAATAAAATATATTTATTAACTATTATTCTTAATGAGAGGGTTTTCAAAAGTGCTCACTTTACCGTGAAAAGCCTATACTAACATGTATATTGTTACAAGAATTTTTGAGGGGCACATCCGAGTTCGTGAGGGATGGAGGTCTCAATAAACCTTAAATAACGAAATTTAACTATTATATTTATTCTCAATGCTACAAACAGTCAAACATATGTTATTTACTAATCTGAGCGTCCTATTAACACTTCTTATCCTTATCTCCGTGTCAAGCAAAGCTTTATTAGAGTCTTTTCACTCACGAATTCAGTCCACAGTCCCGCAGATCGCGTAAGGTCGCACAGGATGCTAAACTCTCGACTCTTAGTCATTCCCCCCCCCTCAGAGGCCTTCACGTGGTATGAGGTAGATGCCATCTAGAACGTTCTCGGCAATCCAAGTTGTTCTGCGAAAGGTAATGGACATTCCTACGTGATAAGTGGAGAAATTTGAGCTTCTCATGGTCAGTAATTCGCAAGATGCGATAAGTTGATCGCGTGTGCGGCGGTGTTCTTTATGGAAGGCCGCTCTCTTCGTCTAACGTTACAAACTTGACCTCCAGCTCTCGTCGCAAAGTATACACCGGGCAGCGACGTGCAGCAATATTGTAGGAATTATAGTTCCTACAGCCCTATTTACTTTCTTTATATAGAGGAATTCACAAAAAAAAAAAAAAAACAGCTGGAACAGTAATATTTATTCAAATCACTTGGATTCACATTAAATCACCGTACATCAGTCACTGAAACAACTGGTTTCTTTTTAGTGAATCAAGGCTTGCAGTCGAATTCCAAATATACGTTGAACATTTTCCGCTGTTCCATCAAGGTAGCGCCTACATCATAAGATAACTATAGTATATTTAGAGTTAAAATTAAATTCATTAATTCAGTGGTTCGTGGTTACGCATTTCTGAAACGAGAATTACAAAAACGAAATAAATAAAAATTCGTCATAAATTTTACATATTTTAACGCAAGTAATTGCTGGGTCACTCACAGTAACGTACGCAGAGAAAAACAAAGAACAGTATTACATCTTAAAGTCGCAATATCACGATAAGATCTTTAAATATGAAGTCATAAAGAGGATGCTACTGTTTTATGTGTGCACATTAAATCAAATATTATAGTTGTACCAAACTAGGTTCTTTTTGTTTCAAACCACCCCAAATTCTAACTTCATTGGGACACGGATTCAAATAATTTGTTTTATTGTAATGCTAATTGTTCATGTAGCGAAGAGAAATGACTAAGGAGTGCAAGAAAGATCAGGGATAATGAAATTAACTCCGTAACACTTCGTAGATACGTGAAAACTGCAAGTATACATAAATTACAGCATTACGGCGATTTCTCTCATCCATGAGAACGTCTGGGCAAAATCTGACTGAAAGTTCAATTCCTCTTTATGAGAAATGTGTACAGGAACTAAAGAACAGACACACAAAGTCTTTGAAATCGGAAATTTTTTTCTTACAGCAGGTGGGAAGACCAAGCAGTCTGGAAATCGCCGGCTATGGCAGGAAAATAAGATCTAAGGAGAATTCGCCCTATCGAATCCGCCCGCGCCAGTCGTTATTTTTTCCAACGTTATTTTTTCAATACGACTCTGAAAGAGGTTGTTGGAGTGCAAAATTTTAACAAGTTGGCCCTCGCCTGTAGCGAGCTCTGGAACCTCGACTCTGTGGAAACTGGACACCAGCTATGGGGAGCCGCAGACGTTCTTGATATATAAAACCTTCTCAGCGGGTAACTGCCGTGCCCACAATGCCAGCAGCACAGTGGTTGTATGAAGAATTTGCAGCACCTACTACGTGTAACGCTAAAATACTACTACAGCTGTGTGATTAACCCTTTAAAAACCAGTGTAGACAACTGGCAATATGCTACACACGATGGATATATTCGACCGGTAATGTACATTTTGAGGCTCAGAGTCTTGTGATCTTACCTATGAACAAACGTTTAACTCACCTTCCTACCGTTTCAACACCGTTATGAAAAACCCAGCGCAACATTTACAGCTATGTTACCTGAAACTTTCTTTAAAGGCGATTTTTTATATTATATGATATACTGCCTCAGCTATCGTGAAACTGGCGTTGCTGCATATTGTGGACAACAACGTCTCTGCAACAAACATTTTCTCTCTTTTATTCTTTATACATTACGTATTAAAGCTGACAGCGCATCATTTAAACATCGAATTAAGAAATAAATGTAGTTGGTCGCCATTTGGTAAGATAGCACAACATAAAAAATAAAGCTTTTACGCTATAACTCGAAAACTATTCAACCGATTCTCGCCAAATTTGGCACGTAAGTAATACTATGACAGGCCACGTATAAGGCATGTAAAACAATTTATAAGGCACTTATTTACAAAACAGCGCATATTCAAATAAATTAGGTTTATGTGGTATAACTGCGATACCATCCAATTAATTTCGATCAAATTTTGTATGCTGACAGAATCTACATAAAGCGTCATATGATCTATATACCAAGAAAGAACCACTATTATCAGCCATTTTGTAAGACATCACTTGATCGATTAATTAATAAAGTTATGCCATATCTCAGGAAAAAATTAACCGATTACTACCAAATTTGGCAAACAAGTAGCACTGCGGCATGTTATGTACATAAGTAAGTTGTAAGTAGATCAGGCACTTTTTTTAAATGATGGCCATATAAATAATCTCAATAAACCTTAAATAACGAAATTTAACTATTATATTTATTCTCAATGCTACAAACAGTCAAACATATGTTATTTACTAATCTGAGCGTCCTATTAACACTTCTTATCCTTATCTCCGTGTCAAGCAAAGCTTTATTAGAGTCTTTTCACTCACGAATTCAGTCCACAGTCCCGCAGATCGCGTAAGGTCGCGTCTTTTGACGCGACCTTACGCGAAAAGACATTACGACCAAAGGTCGTAATGTCTTTTGACATTGAAAACCAAAAAAATTCAGTAAATCACAAAAAGTATTAATTTTTTTATATTTATTACAAATATGTTAATAAAAATTTTAATGTTCGGACTCAGAGGGGACGAGGGACTGGAAAATACCAGCCACCGTGTTATGATGTTACCCAACCACAATGGTGAATAGATGTGACCTTGAACTTGACCCATGACCTTGGCCCTATAATCGTGACCTGTATCCACCATTGTGGTTGGGTGACATCATAACACGATGTTTGGTCGTCCCCTCTGAGGCCGAACATATGATATATCGTCGGAACGATATAATAATTCATAACATTACTTTGTATGCTGGCAGTATATAACAACCGACAAATCTCTTTTTTTTTCACCGTTTTGTAAAACAGTATCTCACTACAAATTAAAATTATGTCATGTTTCCGGAAAAAGGCAACATACTTCTACCAAATGTAGCCAACAAGTAGCGCTACAGAAAGCTAAATAAAGTTTTCATGTCTTATCTCGAGAAACAATCACTTGATTTCTTTTAAATTTGGCGAAGAAGTCGTACTGTGGTAGGCCATATTATTTTCTATGTTTTAAGCTTATAAGACAATTATTTTCAGAATGGCAACTATATAAACTTGTTAACTTAGTGTGCTATATCTAAGAAAGTATGTAACCGATTTTAACTTAACTTTAAATACTGTATATATGGCCATCATCAAATGTGCCATTACATAACCTTTTGGCATCAATTTATTAAAATCGCCACATAACAAAATTACGGTTTAATACCGTATCTCAAGTTACACGAACCGATTCCTTCAAAAATGTAACTCAAATAGTGCTACAGTAAGGTATGTCAAAAAACTTGATTTAGGTGAGGCAAACCCTTTTTAATGGGTTTAATGCAAATCATTTAAATTTACCTGAATTAAGAGGGATCAGACATTCACTTTAAAAATCGCGGCCTAATAAATATCTTGATAAGTTTGACTGATCTATTTAACAATTAAACTAAATTCTTCGAAAAATTTTATGCTGACAGTATCTATTAAAAGCATCTTAAATAAAACCTTTATTTTTAGCCAATTTTGTAAAAGAGCACCGATTAAGAAAATTAGTTTTTTTTTTTTGCCATATCTCGCGGACTACTCAAACTATTTTAATCAAATTTTCTATTCAAGTAGCGTCACATTAGGCCATGCAAACCTGCATGTTTTAAGAGGCTTATTTTCAAAATGATGGTGGTGTAAATATTTCAGGTTATTGAAACCTATCAATCAAATAATTAAACTAATTAAATCCCAAGTGGGTGTTACTAATCCTCTCCCCGTAACGCAGTTGATTGCACTATAGCTTAATTTTACGATGCTTTCTGGTTTAGAATCCCGGGTAAGACACGTGAGTAGAATGATTATGATATCGGCGTTCGGCGGCGGAGCTCGGAGCTGTTCATATTCTGTCATTCCGGTTCCCCGGCGGACATCTTGACAACCATATTGGATCTTGATGATCACGATCTTGAACTTTCATCTTAATCCCAGTGTCTTTTGACATTGAAAACCAAAAAAATTCAGTAAATCACAAAAAGTATTAATTTTTTTATATTTATTACAAATATGTTAATAAAAATTTTAATGTTCGGACTCAGAGGGGACGAGGGACTGGAAAATACCAGCCACCGTGTTATGATGTTACCCAACCACAATGGTGAATAGATGTGACCTTGAACTTGACCCATGACCTTGGCCCTATAATCGTGACCTGTATCCACCATTGTGGTTGGGTGACATCATAACACGATGTCTGGTCGTCCCCTCTGAGGCCGAACATAATATGTTTTAATAATGCATGTTTAATGACAGAGCATGAACGACTGCAAGCTCCGCCGCCGAACGCCAATGGCCCAGACTCATAATAATAATCCTACTCATGTGTGTATTTGTAATTTTCTCTGTACTATTGCATATGTTTCTGTCTTCATTTCTACCGATATTACTGTCAACAAGACGTCAAGGCTTATCTACCGTCGAAGTTTTTAAGAACCTAGTTTAATGTATTTGCACCCATGTAGAGGAAAGTAGTTATATCGGTAACTACTTGTTTAATTTTGTCAGTAATAGAAGTGAAATTAAATTACACCATCTCATATACTCTGATTAAATACTGGTTCTACCTGCAGGAACTGTTAAATTTGTCAAATTAAGGTCACATTTTATATACATTGTGTAAAAGAGTATTCACATTTTACACATGTGGTATCAGAATTACGAAAGTGAAAAAGAAATTATAGTAGAAATTTTTTTAGTATATCGTAATTAAATTACGTACAAACAGCCAATTTTATTTCGACATTTCAGTGATTCAGTGATAAATCTCTGAAAAATTATGTAGAAAAGAAATTTACTTAAAAAAAAAAAAAAGGAAGTTGTTACCTATTTTACAGTAAAAAGGAAGTTGTTACCTATTTTACAGTAAAAAGGAAGTTGTTACCTATTTTACAGTAAAAAGGAAGTTGTAACTATTTTACAGTAAAAAGAGTAAATCCTGTAACTAGACTGATTGACATCTAATATACAAAAACCAATTTAATGTATTTGAAAAAAATTATATTCTTAACAATAATTTATAATCGTTACGTTTTCATCCAAGAATTTCTCTTTGTGTCCGATACTTTCATGCAATTTCCTGAAATTTTCTGCAAATTTATTTGCAACGCATCACTTTATTCTGTAACAAAACAACTGGATATCGTAGACCTCACAGGAATAACTCTTCGTTTGTGTTGTTGAAAGAAACGGTTGTTAGTATTCGGTTGATTCAAAATGATATTGTGGATTTTGCAAAAAGGTTTATAGTTCTTTGATTTCTCGTAACTGAGAGATTTGATTAATATTCCATGCCACTGTGTGTAATATAAAGGAAACTTGGCTTTTGTTTTGGAGAATGATTTCACGATGTTTTATTCTTTGCCGCCTTACTGACGCAGCATAGCGTAAAAGTTACTGAACGAAGAGTCACAATCCACAAACCTACAAATAATAAAATAACTATACACCGTTATCATTTTATTAGAAAAATAGTTTAAAAGAAGCAGAATGAAATATAGCATAGCACGAAGCATACAAATTACGGACATGCAAGTATAATGGACGCTGTCTTGAAAAATGCACTAAACTTTAACTGCTTCATGGCGCGCCAGTTGGCTTGAAGCCATATTGCACGCAACCATAAATTACGAAAATGGGCTCACGAACACTCTATAATCACATTTTTCTAGTACGCCAGCCATAAAAGCTACAACGCAGGCATTTAATAAGCCTGTGATTTTCGCTACATCGGAAAATCTCACCACAACTACTAGAATTATAAATTTAAGAGTAATTTAACATTCTCGAGCTGATACCAGTGAAACAAAATAAGAAAGACCGAGTAAAATGTTAATATTCTACATGTACTCTTCCGTATCGCTCTCTTCAGCGTTTCCCTCGTAAAATCAATTATTGCGAAAAGAAAATTCCCCCTTTCGGTAGGAAACCGCATAATTAACTTATACAGAGAAAGATGGCGGCGAGAATACGAGGGACAGTCTTTTCAAAACCACAATGTGTAAGTAACTTGGATATAAGCATCTTGAAATAACCTCGAGAACGGTATCCATTCATATAACATAGGTTCTAATAAGGATTTAAAGATAAATATTTATGTGAAAATACATTTTGTTTTACTTAGGAATTTCGAAATTGTAATCTGATAATTAATAACCATTTAATGAAAAAAAACTCAATATAATAAATAAAGCATACTAAACAAATTAAATAGTCTAACAAGTTTCGTTTTGCAATGTCCAGTAAAATTTCGAATGTTCAGTGAGGCAAAATAAAATGTTTCTGTGTGGTAGTATATATTTTAATAGATCGTCATACTTTTTACCTCATTATTCTAATTAAATTTTTCATCGATCATGCCTATGTCCTTTGAGGCTAACGAGAAAGGCGGCTATTAAATCAGCTTAGAATCTTAGAAACTACAAACAAGAAACAGATTGCGCCAAGAGAATGTCTTTTTACTAGCACACGGCGAAAATAAGAGATATATCTCGAAACAGATTTATGTTTCACTTTATACACTTCCAAGCATGCAGGATGCACATAAATTATCGTAAAAAATTTAACGATTTACTCCCATATATAAAACATCTGGAAAGTTGCATATAATCATTGGTTACAAATCTTCCGAATCAGAATTATTAGCACCATTTGTCAATACTTTCCTTGAAAACATTCCAACTTTCCTTCACAAAATCTGGTAGATAACACAATATGTTACCAAAAGTCAGCGGAAATCCCTTAGTTGCCAGTGAACTTGCTCAATAACATGCTATACGAGTGAAGGTACAAACTTTTGAACAACATACACGTGTTTGCTCGCATAATAAGTCAGAGGAGAAGGGGGGGGGTGTGTGTGTGTGTGTGTGTGTGTGTGTGTGTGTGTGTGTGTGTGCGCGCGCGTGTGTGTGTGTGTGTGTGTGTGTGTGAAAAGACACGACTCTATGGGCCTACGAATTCGGGCATTCCGCCAGAGCATCCTCACCAGTTATATGTTTCTCAGTTATCTGATAGCAATGTCACTGCTAAATGGCAACTTCATTGAAGCACTGGCCCTAAGCATCACTTTGGTAGGCCCAAGAGGCTAACTGATCAAGACCAATGTACAATGAAACGTGTCGTGAGAACCAATTGTCGGAGAGCAACGTCGACGATTGCAGAACACTTCCATCGCAACCCAGGTACAGAGACCGCGAGGTGATAGCTTAGTCTTCACGGTCATACTGCTGACAGAAAGCCAATGATCACACAAAACAACGACCAACGTAGTAAGGAATGGTGTAGACTGTGGAGCAGCGGAAAAGCGTCCTATGGAGTGAAGGGTCATGGTACATGACCTCGCATTAGGATGGGCGAGTGTGAATCTGGCGTATGCCTCACGAATTGTGTTCATCTTAATCTGATTTGCTGACAGTGAAATTTGATGGTGGTGTAGTAATAGATCTGATACAGTTTTTCTTGGTTTGCTATTTTTATAGATGGATAGATAAACTCTGACTTGTACCAATGCATTTTAGACAGTATCTTTGCTTACCACACTAGGGTAGCAATTCGGAATACGCCCTTTCCTGTACCAGCCTCATTGTTCAACTGTCCATAAAGCAAGTCCAATAGCGTCATGGTTTGAAAACAATCAGGTGGGACTGCTTAAATGGACTTATCCAAGCCTCAAGTTTAACAAAAGAGAACATATCTTGGATTATATGGAGCATTGTTTGTGTGTCACGCCCACTCGACCAAGGTAAGCATCAACTTATCGCAATGCTACGGTAATAATTGAAACGCATCCCGCCAGAAATACACCAGAACTTAGTGGAAAGAGTACCCCGATGTATTAATGGTGCTATAATAGCAAATGGAGGTCCGAAATAAAAAAAAACATACACGGTTCAAGTCTTTGGAGACAGTAACGATGGGGTTTTCGGTGACTTTTGGCTAGATAGCGTAAGTAGTCATTTGTAGCTTGTACAACAAGTTTTAAAAAGAAAACGACCAACTATAAAACGTAGGCTCAGGGAATGCAACGAAGCAAGAAGAGGCAATTACTCTACCTATTGTGCAGCTTGCAAGTATTTACAGTTTTTCCCTGCAGTTAAAAACGTGAGCGGAAAATTAAATTAAACCCCCATTCATAATATTCTATGCAGTTAAATGCAAGTGCTTTTAATTTGGGTGTTATGGTGTACTATACTAATTTTAATAAAACCTCATTTCAATTCCTGAAAACACCAGTAATTGTATTGTTACTATTTCTCAAAGTCAGTGCAGTTTCCGCAAATGTTACTGCAATGCTCTTCTAACGGAAATCAGCACTAGCATGATATAATGATCACGCGAACGAAAATACGTCTGCCATGTATAGCGAAGGCTCCGGTCTCCTGTCGTGCAGTACCTGCCAGCGAAGTGGAAACTCGACTGTCGTCACAAATAAACGCAGCGGTACAAGCACTCGGCCAAGAGGAAACAGCAACATTTTACCCTTCCTCAGCCTCGGATCCCCTCAAAGACACGAACTCTCTCTCGTAATGGTGCACCTACACGGGAGAAGCGTCGGGTAATCGAACCTGAGATACAGTTCGCTTCTAGAAACTCAGTTTTCCTTTCGCCAATTTGTTCCTTCCAATTTGCTACCGAAGGCGCCTGCCAGAAATACCGAGCTCCAATTTTTCTCTCACTCTTTTGAACACTTGTGTGCGCAAGCGCGCGTGCGTCGAAGGCATGGAAAAAGGGGGAGGGGGTCACGAGCTTCAAGATTCTTTCAAAATATGCCTACTTTCAGTCTTTCTCTCTTATTCCTCCTCCTCCCTCATTCTCTTTGGATTTCGCATTTCCATTCGTTCGTTTGATGTGTTTCTTTTCTGTGTTTCACAACGTAACAACGGAAAAGGGCTTTAGGTCTGAAAATCTGTCGGAGAGGAATATTTTTACCAGTTAAGTAAAAAAAAAATATTCTTCCGTATACACGATACAAATTGAAATATTCTTTAACTTCTTTTAAAATCTGTTGTCACTTATCGTAACCTTAAAAATGTTCTAAAATAGGGTTTTCCAATTTCAAGTGTAAGACTTAAAGTTCGCGTACAAAAGTTGACAGTTACAGAAGTCAGAGATATGATTCTGCTCTCAAACACGTAGTATGTGGTACGTTTTCATTTATGCACGACATTGTTTCTACACTAAACCTGCTTTGGTTATATTTTTAAACTCTCGTTTACTTTGTTTACGTGTGTCTTTTATTAGATCTGTCGTGCTGGCCGAGATGGACGACCCAAGACGCCTGCTGTGCCGACTGCCGTAATTCGCCATACTTTAACAGCCTCTGGGTACTACTCAAGGTGGGACCGACACAGTTTAATACCATGGCTCTTAATAAGGTAATTAAAATAACAATGCTCCCCCAAACTTCTAGTATTTAATGTCGTGTCAGGTTGTCCAATTATATAACGAGATAGTAACGTACAACTTTTTGTATTCATTTACCCTTTATTGCTCTCCCATCATGAGTTACCCCGTAAGTTTTTGGCTTCAGGTGAGAAGTCAGTATAATATTAAAATACAACATTACGTTTAATATTTTTCTTAGCAATTACTAAAAGTGAGCCTATCAAGGGTAATGTATTACTACGCACACGGGAAATAAAGTCAAGCATATATAAAGAATAACGGCAATGAAATTAAACTGTATCAGAGTTGGAAATACTAGTAAATTAATGGTCCCATACGAGGAGTATGTAGCAACTATTCTTCTGGCATGGATACATGCGCCGATTGTATCCGCAAGGGATTCCCAGCCGTTGCATCCCGGTCTGAGGCAAGCCTGTATACAAATTTTGTAAATGGCCTTCAATATTCTGCGCATCGGCACCGGGTCGGATTTTGAAGTCCAAGCTGACCACATACAGGTTATATAGAGACCGATTTGGGGATCTTGTTGACAAATAGAATAAGTCATCGTGATGCAGAGATTCCATATACACGTGTGTCGTCTTGTTCGCAGAATGTACAACAGAAATGCTGTCTGTTGGAGACATGCTGGTGGAGAAAGAACGCCAGTCACGTTCGCGTACCGCTGTGCAGTCATCGGCATCACTATTAGATGTGGACTGGAGAGACGAGGGCGGCCCGTAAAATATAAGTTTCGAGAGTCGGCGAGGGTGAAGTGAGGTGAGTATGAAGCGGCGCCGGAATGCAGGAGCGAGGGAAACGGGAGGTCCCCGAGCAAGCCGGCCGACCAGCGGCATCGTCCGACACGATTCCTACGTGCGAAAATACGGGGAGCGACCCCGCCGGGAATCGAACCAGGTTCGCCCAGGTGGGAGGCGAGTAGTCTCACCACTTCACCACCGCGGCCCCATTCGCCTTTTCAATCGTGACACGCGACACTAGTATTTTGTATTACGCAGGGATATGTTTTAAACATCTCGTAGATTTACTCTAAAAAAAAGTCAGATCGCGGCGAAATTCGCCAGAAATAATAATAAATGCCGTTACTAAAGTTTTCGTGTCAGTTTTTCGAATAAAACTGAAATTCCTATGCAAAAAAAAAAAAACCCAAACAGTTCAAAATCTACATACACTGTCATAATGTACGTGTAGATATCATTCCTACATTTAATTCAGTGTACGCGCAAAACATATCATCCATTTTCTGTTTTACGGTCAGTCTTTAAGAAAGTGAAATATGTCAATTTTCCAATAAATAAATCGAAAATTTAATTTTAAAAAAATATTTACTAACTGCAAGTCCTCTCAGATACAACTATGCAGATTACGAACAAAAATTTTAGTCGGTTCCATAAAAATTAACAATTTCGTGTCTGTTTCCGTGAAAATATTACGAAGAAGTGGCAGGAGTTTGTTTACGAGTGTCTGGTAGGCATATGGTATTTTAAAGTAGGTAACAAAAAACAAAACGTTTTGTACCTCCTCTGGCCTTGCTCAAACTGTTTTATGACAAATAAATATTTATTTCAAATTTTATTTGTTACATAACTGATATAAAGTAGAAACCGTCACATACTCATACGTTATAAAAACTAAACAGTAGGCCTACATTTTAATGTTGCTGAACACAAAAGCGCTACGCGTAGCAGGAATCTCGTTTTCATAACGAAATTGCTGTAAACTGTGAAGTATGAGTGAACATTGCAAGAAATAAGAATATTGAGTAAAAAAAAAAAAAGTAGAACAAGTAGTTATTGGTGGTTGTGTTCGTAAAGACACTGGCGCTCGTATAGCGAGAGTTTGGACTGACGAAGCCGCTTCCAAACTACACTTCAGCATTGATGAACATTTCGGATCACCGAATCTCTATTTCAATTGCGCATAACTGTGTGACGTAAAACAACATGCAATACTGCCAAACAAAATATCCAGATACAAATATCGCTCAGTATAGGCTGTTCACGGCAAAGGTGAGCACTTTTGAGGCCCTAGTTACTTTTTGACTCCCAGCCATATTTTATCCTTCAACCAACTTTGAAATGAATATTGCCGTGTAAATAATAGGCCTACACACAGCGTGTTATATTCCACCGCACTCGGAATTTAACGTCTAAGACTTAATGAAATGACTTTCAAAAGAGCTCACTTTACCGTGAATGGACTGTAAGAGGCTATATATCTCCCCCAGTGAACACATTTGGGTAACAAAATGCGTCTAGTTAGTTGGATTTTTACAGTAACTGATTGCAAATCATAATAATGAAAACAAGCATAGAGTTTGATGAAATTATTTGCGCGTTTTACAAACACCTGAAAAACCGAAAATTGACTACTAACCAGGGGAATTTTAAAAAAGCCCCAACAGTTGCATGTTTTACAAACAGGCGAAGAAGAGAAAACTAAATGCCAACAAAGCGAATTAAATAAAATCACAAAATTTACTGAAAGTTACGAAAGCACTTGAAAAACTTTATTTCCCGTAATTTGCTTGAGCTTAGAATACTTGCGAGCTAAGTATTACGATTCCGCTATAAAAATTTTTTTCACGATATTCCATTACACATGTTGTCATCCATGCACATTTTCTTACAATATTACATAAACTGTAACCTTCTTCTTGAAATTCCATCCCAACTGCGTTTAGAAAATAAGTGAAGACTCAACTTCTGTTAAACTCTTGCGGATGATTGTTTCTTTTTTTTTTTGTGCGCATAACGCTGCTGCATCCAGCACATTATAATTCGTGTTGTTTACTTATGTGCGTACCACAGTACCACCAGTAACGGGGTATACAAATTTTCAGGCGATATAATGCAAATGTTAGGTCCTACCACACAGACTTGTGAAATTATACACTTATGAGAGAAAATTTAAAATTATTTTTAAAGCTATTATTTCCTTGTTTCCAAAACCGTCCGCTTGTAATGGCAAATTCAAATCGTTGTAATATAATGAACTTGGAAATGTTTTCCTGTAATTAATTTTGTGGAGTTCCGGAGGTTCAATGTAAATCCCATTAAAATGTCACTGACCGGACAATATATTACTGACTACAGTAAGGTTTTTAAGAAAGGCTGCTTCGTGAACTCCCGCTCACATACTTGCTTGGAAGTATACTTCTGGAATGACGCAAGCTCTTACTTACTCTGTCATATAAACCACATGGCTGCTCGCTGGATTAAACCGCAGCACTTCAGTTCCGATAACAACGCGATAACTGTATGCGTCTACGGCACGCATATGTAAGTGTTGGGGATTCAATTTCGTGCCCAGGCAGTCACTGTAAAGTTTCACATATCGAAAGCAGAGGCTACGTCAAGTGCATCTTCGATTTGTTTGATATAATTTCGTATTCTTTTCGTCTTACAACTAATGTCTGCAACACACATTTTATTGTAAAAGTGAAGATTCCATTTTCGTAATATGATAATCTGTGTCGCCTAGTACGTGAAATTGTTTCATAGATACCCTTGACCTCAAAACTGTAAAAGTCGACCTAGTAAATGCTGATCACTTATCTTTAAAACCTTGAAGTGATTTGAAGTAATGTGTTGGTAGTGGAAGCTTGCCATAAGAAAAGTTTCAATGCCGGTAGGCATTATCAAGAGTTCTTCGAAAATAACTTATAAATGCTTTCCAAACATTAAACATTCTTTATTCTTGGAATTTACTCTTTCCACCGCCAAAGTGAGCGTTTACGTAACAGTGTTACGCTATCACCAATTAATTTTTCCAAACCAATTAGCGTTTACTTTCTTAATAATCTATACTTTGTTAACGCAAAACGATTACAGCTTGGTAAACAAAATAAAATAATTTTTAGTCATGATCTTGTATTTTCTGTCACTTGGGCAGTGACAAAGTAGATTAAACCTTACTAACGCTTAATACGCGGAGCAAAATATGTTTCTGAAGAGCGTTTGACGTAAGAAAAATCTTTATGCTTTGTGGAATATGGGATTATTTATGTTGCCAGCAAAACCATTGAGATAATACGAAATCACAAAAACCGTTAGTCGTAAAGCGATAAATATTATAAAAAAAACTTATTCCTGTGGAAACTGGAATAAGAACATCTCCATTTATATGTAGTATTTTTTAACAGAATTATCAAAAATATATTACATATATTGGCATTCTGCTGAGTTAGAATCATTTATTGCTGGATTCGATAGAACTTATCGTACACGAGTTCTACTCGGAGAAACTAGTCGAGTAGTTCAATACTGGGGCACGTCTTTGTAGCCTTCATCGATTTCCAGAATACCTTTGATATTAATTATTCAGATATGGAACAATATGTCACTGAACAGAGAACAAATACAGCATGTTTGAAGAAATTAACATCTGGAAATTATCAACAGTAAATAAAATTGTCACAAAACTAACATGGCATTTCCTATTCGCAGAATATTAAAACGGAGCGACTAGGTATCTCCCAAACTGATATTGGTAATTTTTCAGCGACGTTGATAAATATTAACTCTCAGGACACGGCAATAGACATAAATTAAATGCGACAAAACATATATTTTGCAAGGGACATACATTTCTCATAAAATTTAAGGATACGTATATTTACATAGATTTACCAACGGAAAGGCTATAGAAAGTAAATTAAAACGTATTAATATGCGCTCGCTGCTTTACATCCCGCGCGAGCGAGTGGAAGAGAATGACAGCTGTTATATGACAGCGCCGGCAGCAAGTCAAAGAATTGTTTGGAATGGACAGGCGAGCGATAGGGCAATGGCCGCGTATCTGTTACAGAAAACGAGCTGACACGATAATCCTTTTTGCAGTGCGCGCTGCTGACCTTGAATGTATTGATTTCTGCGTTTATCTTAAGAATGTTCTGGATTACTGACCTCGTTTATCAGCGCGACTCGGGATGCGTTGAAACTTAAATACATTACAAATGCTGGTGGTAACAGATAGACTGAACACGTGTTAATGCTGAGTATGAGTTTATTGATTGCAACCAGAGACAATTGTGAAGAACTTTAAAGTTTAAAGAGACATTACATATTGCGCTCAATATAAAATAAAAATAATAAATGTGGAGACAAATAATCTAATGCTGTAAATAATAGATGTTTGAATAAATTATAAATCAAATGTCGTTCTTTTATTTTATACAGACCTCCATCCCTCACGAACTCAGATACGCACCTAAGGCGATTCATGTAACAGTACAAAATAGTGAACAAATCATAACAACCGAGTATCGCGAATTTTAAAGCTTATGTTTTGTAAATATATCTCACAAAAGAAACAATACACTGTTTAAAAAGACAGAGTACTTGAAATGGTGAAATAATTATATTCGTTCACTTGTGAACATGAAAGATGTTATGCACAAAATATCGAAAAATAAATTAAAGTTACAAATTTTGAAATAGTTTAAATTTAAAACAAATCCTTTCGTGCTAAACAAATACTTCGAGGCTCTTAAAACGTTAAAAATTCTGTTTTGGTTGTACGACTACGTACTCTGATAAACACCATTAGTGCTGCTTACTAAAATAGACAACGTTCCAATTGAGACAGGGTCAGTGCTCAAGTTTATAATCATGCGATGATTTACAGTAGATTCGTCGCCGGTATATTTTTTTTCCAAACTACCTTATTCTAAGTGATATGTGAAATTAAGGCCCGAAGGTAGGGAGGGACTTTATTGCATCTCAGGGCTAACCCCTTACGCCTACTAGGAAGGAAAATCAAGCAAGGAGACATGCATCGCCGCAAAGAGGGATTGGACAGCCATGGCCTGCACTTTGGGGCCATGACTACCTCTCTAAGTGTACTTAGAACTAGTCTTAACTATGAAGAGCAAGGGTTTTGCTGCCTTAAAATCCAATTCGCGTGATCCCCTTCAGAACTTCCATAAGACAGCTGTTAACCATTAATTATTATGAAGTCGTGTGTCAATGTTACTATTTAGTTATTAACACGTCAGCTATTGCGAATATTTAAGGTTTTTGTATTCCGAATTAAAACGAGTTTCTGGAATTATATTTATTATTTGTTTTGGTGATGAGTAGTAGGGGCGGGCGGATTTCACTTCAATTTTTATTGGTTGAAAGGGTTAAATTAATATCAAAGAAGGGTTAAATTTAATGAAAGGCTAAAATTTAATAAAATGTTTAAATTTATTGAAAGGGTTTATTTTTAATTGTATACATGTTTTTCTTGACATTATTTCTTTCTTTTTGGGTGGGGGTAGCAGGAGCTGTGTACAATTTTGAATGTGTGGTGTTCTGAAGATGACTGACCAGAGTGGTGGTTTGCAATGTCTAGGTGTAGAGTTAAGTGCAAGAGTTGGCTAAGACATATTTTTTCTAATTTTTCTAGCTTTGAGGTATTTGTAGGGATGCTGGTAGTAGACTGAGGATATTTACGAATATATTTAACACACCAATAGAATTCAGAGTGTTCAAAAGATTTCTAAGAGTGGCCTAAGTGTAAACTTTATGTTTTCTGGGGGAGGATATATAAACGACATTTTCATACACCAAAAACTGAAATCAATTATGTATCACAAATAAAGTATTTCGATCCGAAAATAAAACTAGGTTAACACACGAAAATTTAAATTTTTCCGATAAAATACTTTTATACTAAATTGCGCCTACCACTAGAGATGGTCCACACCTGTGGCAACGGCCAACAATAAGCTCGTTGGTAGAGAAGTGTCTAGAGGTGCAGTGTTTATGAAGAAGCTGACGCGTAGCACATCTGTCACCCACAAAAGTTTATGAATGACTGAAGATAGCGGAGAGTGGGATAGCTGAGGTTGCTTCACTCCAAAATGCCCTACACCCTCTTTCCCCTACCCACCAGGCCACATCTGCAGGACACTGATGTCAAGAAATCAGCTTGCACACCCTCCCAGCCCCTTGTCATGGCGTACTGCTCCGAGCTGCCCACAATTGTCAAATGTTTTCAGTAATTTCTTAATATGGCATCATCTGCCCAGTTGCATTCAATCGGAGGAGGCCTGCCTGCCACCCCATCACAACACAGCCACCCACCCTACCCTGCAAACCCTCAAAACCAGCCCGATTCCACAATGCCAGCCACCCCTATTCCCCCTTCAACCCCTCGGTTGAGTGCGAGGTCCTGGGGCTCAGTCACCCATCTCTCCTCAATTCTTATTTTTCGCAATTGGTTCAAAATCGCAGCAACTGGATACAGGGGTGCAGATGGCTTCTGAGGTCCCTGCACCACCAACCCCACTACCCACATACACCCTAACCAGAGCATGTGTCGTTTCCTGAGACAAGGAATGACTACCTGCCTAACTGATTCCCTCCCCTCATACAACGAAGTTTGGACTCTTCCGAATGTGTTAACTTGTCTTATATGCAATGAAATAAAGTCTCACACAAGTCTCACCTATCAAAATGTATATGCCTGAAGCTATGAATTACCCTAAATCTTAACCCCCAATTTATTCCAACAAATTTTATATCTTAATCCAAGAAATGAATTTTAATACAACAAACTATATTCTCTTTCCAGCAAAATTATTGAAGTATTTCAAGGAAACTAAATATATTTACTTACAAGAGATATTTTCACTTGCTAAAATATTTCTTTTAAAACATTCAAAGATCGCCGTTTTTCAATCATGTATAATTCCATTTACCTAAGTTTCAAGTATTACAATGGAAGACACGACACATGCATACATATTAAAACATCCTTTTGTTTTTATATATATGTGTATTGCATTTGAGTTGTAGACTTGCCTACGACACTAACATTTACTTATAACCAACATTTCAATTCAACAGTTTCCCAATCGATATTTTTAGATTCTCTATCTACCATAAAATGTTTATATTCTCGAACATATTTACAAATCGATTTCCCTACAAAACAAATTTGAATGTAAAATTAAAGAAATAGCACAAGTTAATGTTGAAATGAATTCTATCAGAGCTGGAATATATCAATTTCCACGATATTTCAATACACTTAAGCAAAATTTAAAGGGAAATGGTGACCATTTTGTAATTGTATAACCCATCTTTTAGGATAATATATTCCAACTATCAACAATTTATTTACATTGTAAAGAGATATCCGAGACAAATAACTTTATGCCATAAAACTTAGGATTCGCCATTATGATTTATAAGCCAATAGTTAGTGGGAGAAATGAAATTCGTTTTACATATGCACATTTAAAACACAAGACCATTAAGACAATCGCAGTTCAAATGGTTTACTCAACATACTAAACTCCTTCTAATACAATAGTTTAGTAAACAAAGTAATTAAAAAAATTCCATACAAAATACTTCTAAACCCATCTCTTCCTTCTACATTCCTGAAATTAAATTATTAATTTTAATCGAATATCAAGTAAAGATGTATTCTGTCCAACATACATAGATTTAATCAAATGGAGAATTAGTATGCATACCCCTGCAATTACCACACTTATATTAGAATGGAAGTCATTTTACTGTCATTAATGAAACCTGGTACTGTACAAAAACATTACATTCATACAGAAACAAGTTAGTTGTCATTCCGACATTGTGAGGCGAACATCTAATTGGAAGTAAACTTTCTCTTCACACCGAAGTTTATTCATTTAAGCTATTTGAGACATCACCGAATATACCACACACAAATACTGCGAGAATTGTACACTTTCGGCTACAATGTCCACAGACATGAGAAGAGCAGATGCTTGAAGAATTCATCTGGTACGATTCTTAAGTATGAATACTGTTTTTGCCAGTTCGCACGAATTCATAAATTGATTCGCCATTTCAATATTTGTAAAAAAAATTATCATTTCCTGAGAAAGTTAATGTATCGTCTATACTACAAAATATCACAGAAAGAGAGGGAAATAACATAATTACAAGAAATGACATAGAATAGAATTGTATGAAATATACAATACCACATGAACATAATGATTTTCGACATAAGCTACCGCAACTAGCTGCAAAGACCAGTGTCGGTGACGATAAACCTAGTCTTTCTAATCTAAGTAAAGTCAATATTTATAATGAAACATCAGGTGAAGACAGTAAAAAACATGATGAATATTACGGAATAAAATATATGGTTTTCATTATAACAACACTTAATGGTCGAGGTTACATTAAATTAATTAATATCTGAAAACACCAGAGACATACGATATGACATTTCAATTAACCCTATTACTTACCAAATAAAGTAATTATTTCAAGTAAATTTTGAGTGGTAGGAATATGTTTCAATTCGAAATATTATGTCTTCCTGAAACCAATTAAATCGCATGAATTTGTTTGGAGTTGTAATTAGTTTTGTCATATAAATAGTCACATTTGAGGAATAAAAAGGCCATATTTGATTATCGAACGAACTTATTTGAGCAATAAATATTGGTTTGTGGAATTAAAAGGCCATATTTGATAACTAAACAAACCTATTTGAGGAATAAATTATGTTTCGAGGAATGAATTTGAGCAATAAGAAATTGACATTCATCCTATAATATATTACCTGTAATACAATGTTTGGTATCTATGTTTGTGTAGTGTGCTATACTTACTGGTGCTATGATTTTTGTAACCTCCTGTACTTGGTTGTGTTAAAATGTTGTACAGTAATTTTTGGATCATCCTGTATTTGTTATTATTTCGAAACAATTGTCTAATATGTAGTATGTTTTGTAACAGTCTGTAGTTTCCAAATTTTTTAAATAAATTTAATGTTTAAAATGAATTTTTACTTTTTATTTACCCTATTCCTTATTAAAAGTGAACTTGTTTTAGCAAGAAAAATTTCCCCAAACACATTTGAGAGGAAAGTAATTGAAATGTTGTAACAGAGCGAGATTCTTGCAATTTTCTATTAAAAGCATGTTGCCACGCGTTAAAAGTCTATGAGTTCTATAAAAAACGAACAATGTTCTTACTACTGAAACTGTTATACTGAACAACCAGAGGAAAAGTATCGGAAGTAAGGAACTCCAACCACTGTTCCATAACTAACAATATAATATGCCATCCCTGTTAAGACTTGGTTTATATAATTTGGGTTTGAGTCTTGGTTAGGTCATGTACGAATGTAATCTAGTTACTAACTTTCAGTTTTGGAAGCCTATTATTGTAATAAGAGATTATGGGTTCGAGTCTCGAGTTAGATACAAATGTAATCTAGTTTCCCTACTAATGGTTCAAACATAATAGAAGATACGTAATAGACATTAGAATATGTTATGTTGGTACATTATGATACTTTATGTTGGTACATTACGATATGTAACTATATGTTATGTTAGTATGTTATGACTTGATACAATACGTATGACTATAACATTCTTTCACGGAATAATGAACATTATACATAATTAATAATATTAATTTGTTCGTGAATGGGGAAAAGGTACTTTAAATGTTTGAGAAAGCTAGTTGAAATGTATAACATTCTGCTTGCAAACACCTCGAGTTGTGAAAAGTTAGTATTGGAATAATAGTAAGTGTAAGAAATCGTTAAATAAGAACATAATTCAAACATATTGCATTAAAACTGTGTAAATACACATTGAATTCTAACATATACATGCTAAATTAAAATAAAATTACATAAATTTCTTTTTGATGCATTAAATTTGCTTAAAATTAAATTGAAACCATTTCTGTTATGTAATATGCAGGTTTAATACATTTAGATAGCGAATTACGAAATATAAAATTTGGCCAGAAGGGAGAGTTGTGGGCTATAAATAGCACCTCCCACCTTAGCTCCACATTTTTTCCTGTGACTCCATGGTGTCAACATCTCCTACTCTCGTGCGCGGACATCCTGTGAACCGATCTGAGCAGTGCCTATGTCAAGGGTACCAACCGGTTGCCTGTCCACCAGCCGCTACTGGGAACTTACGCGACGAGGTTGTGTCGTGAATGAATTTCTCGTTTCCAGTTATACTACCCGCTTGGGAATTTGCCCACTTTCTCTAGGATTCGGTCAGCTGCTCGCCTCTTGCTTGAATCTATGGGGCTTTGCGCGCAAGGTACCCACTCGCCAGCCCATCGCTGCTGCCACGACGGTGAAAACAACCCTTTTATCCTACCGGATAAGTTACCCGCGGAGCTTGCTTGAGCACTTGCTACGCTGCCGAGCTAGGATCCTGCGGAGCCCCGATGCTTACCTGGCATAGTGGAGTAGCACTCAGCCCTACTGACCTGGGTTTGGGTCTCCTTCATCAACCAACATCTTGGCTACAAAATTTTGAGTAAGTGAATACAAAAAAAAAGCTAGTGTTTTTGGTATTTCGTTTGAAATTTTTTCGCAGTTTCTTTAAACTTTGCGTAAATTGTGACATGATAAATCGTTGAACATTTATATGATTTCGTTAAACTTTTTATTAAATCGTTAAACTTTTACCAAAATCGTTAAGACTTGAAATAATTTTTTTTATCAAACTGGATGATTTAAAAATAATTAGAATTAAATTATTTTTCATTTAAAATTAATATGGCTGAAAGATTTTTCTTTAAAATGGTTAGACCGGAATCAAATTTCTTTATAAATCGTTATACCGGAATGAAATTTCTATAAAAATCGTTTCACAATTCAAAATATTTGATAAGTATTTTTTAAGGGTATTAAAGGGTGTCTTTAATACTGTTTAAGGAGGGCTTTTGGCTATAATTGGGCATGAGTGCAGGGGAAAAGTCATGTAAATTTTATTCCAGATGTAATTTTTTCATGTACTTTTAAATTTATTTAGCAGATCTGAGAGGAAAGGTATACCACCAGTAGATGCATCCTTGCTCTACATGGAATAGGATTCGTGTCAATAACACACACCTACTGCCTCTCTTCACTGTTTAAATATTCGCAAAGTATTTGAAAAAGCATCTAGAATGCATGGCCAAATACACTGAGAAATTTTGGTTAGATAGTTCTATGACTGCGAGTGTGAGTATATGGGAAAATTCATGTAAATTTTAGTTAGTTTTAAATAGTTATAAGAAATGTTTAGGGGAGGGATGCTGTGTTTATGAGGTATGAACATTGGAACAGCTAAAACAAGGCAGAACTACACCCCTCGTGCTAAGTGTGATGGGGGAGATGCATAATCTCAGCTCCCAAGCTCGTTCAGTATGAGTTGACTAGAGAAGGATGTATGATGACGAATAAATGAGCCTTGAGTATTTTTATGAATGAAATGTTTTTGAAGTGTAAGTGATGGGGTGGTTTAGGTAATTAAGATAATTTTTAGACATTTCATTTTCAAAGCTAATGAGTAAATGTGAGTGTTAGAGAGGGAGATTTTTCAAGAATTTTTTAAGTTTCAGTAAATTTTACTTCTAAAATGCATGATTGTAAAGCTGTAAGAGAGTTAAATGTTTATGTACGTTTGCTTTAGGTATTGCATGTTTAGTTTATAGAATAAAATGTTAGAATTTTACACAAGTCTTTTAAATTCTTTGAGTGTGAGAGACAAATTCCCTGACTAAAACTTACTTTCGAAAAATTTATAAAAACCATTCATTTTTTAACAGTGTAAAAACTACTTTAATATTAATGGTGTCCAAATTTTCATAAATGATTTTGACTGTGTTTCACTGCTTTAATTTTAATGGTGATAAATTAATAAATTTCTTACGGTGTAAAACTACTTAAAAGTTTTTGATGGTGTAGAAACTTGAAAGTTTTTAATGGAGTAAAAATGTTTTTAATGGAGCACAGTCTGCTCGCTTTTTACAAAATGCAAAAGCTTTATGCTGGGAAAAATAGGCGAGGCGAGACAAGTCACAAAATATGGTCAATTCATTACTGGAGATGGGGTGTTTGACAAGAAATTCATGCCGCAAAGAAGTTGATGGAGTGACATGGCCGGAGGGGAAGTGCTCAGTCTCCCATTGTCACACATGTGCATCCACTGGCTTTGTGCATCAGCTGGGGGGATGGGGAAGTTGTCGGGTAGGGCTGGAGGGATGTGCCAATTTTCTCCCTCTCCCCTACCTCGCCACAATGCAGATACACCTGCAGGGTCTACACAATGTCTTGTTGCAGAGGAAAGGGAGTGGACAAGTGCTGTCAGTCGGGTGCAGGAGGGGCAGAGTGACTGTAAGGTGGTGCACGGGGATGTTAGCAGCAGCTTAGTGTACTGGAGACCTCATTTTCTCGTTAATACAGCTCCGTGCGTGGACTGCCTGGCTTGTTAAATGCTAACCTCATTTGCCCCTCGCCATGCCCGTCGTGCAGCCAAGACCTTGGCCTGTCTATTGTGTTTCTCCTCACCTGCTAGCTGTCTGACTCTCGTCCACATTTAAGAGTATTCGGGCTTCGTTGCCTTTTTAGTCACAGCTCTTGTTTCTGTCTTTACCCAAAAAACACAAAATATTTAAAATTAAGAAAAACATTTTGTCTAGGATGTTAATAATAAAATTATGTTTTCACTTTAAGTGTGTATGTGTGTGTTATTAAGAGTGATTTCTTTTTTCAGAACGAGGGGTCACTTCAGTGTACATATTTTGGTGTTTAAACTATTATATCGGCGAAACTAAAGAAAGTTTTTAGTTCGGAATTAAAATGGGCGAGTGTAAGTAATCCTGTATTGACATTTTGCTTAAAGATCTTTACGTAAGCGATTCCGATTCGGAATTGCAGACAGAAAGACAAACATGCTGTAGACACCGTGTCACTTTGCCTAAGCAGACACAAGTTTATCTTTTGGAAGACAACCTCTACTTAAGCGATTCGAGAACGGATTCGCTTAAGAAGAGATTGTCAAAACAAAAGGTTAAAACATGTCCGCTTCCCTCTCATCAGCCCTTGAAACCAAAGGTTCGCTCGCTCCCCAAATACACTCAATTCTCGGCTATAAGCTAAATGTCTTTCTACCCAACCCTTTAGAAAGCCTCGTACCCATATATTTTGTAAAGAAATATTGCTATAGTCGACTGATTTTCCTAAATAAATTAAAGTTCATTAAAAAATATTTTTTTTTGTATAAAATAATAATACAGTGTTTTATGGCAGTAACATATATTTTATTTACAGGTAAGTGAATAAAGTGTGGTTATTTTTCTCTGTTTTCAGCACAATCTACATATATTATGACATTAATTGTACTATTATAGGAGAACAACAATTAGAATTGCTTTCTGAGTCGTTAATGAAAGGACCGGTTTCAATGTAATGTGTGATAAAACGAATAATTTAATTAAATTTACAATCCCTAGAAATTAACTATTGCTCATGTTTGCAATTCCTAAAATTAACTCTAACTGTTTATAATCAGTTTCATTATAACTTGGAATAGTATGGAAGGAATAATGTCTTTGCTGTGTCACTTCTGCAGTAAAGAATTTACAGTTTATGAAACTTACAATGACAAAAAGAACGACCTGCGAGATGAACAGTTCGATTATGAGTTTTGAAAATGTCTTTGTGTATAACTTTCGTTAAATTCACTAGAGTTCTTGTCCAACAACCCAATTAAGTTCTTTCAATGTACTAACCTGTGGCCTCATTCCTTTGCAAAACTTCATTCATTCATTCAGCTATGTTCGATTTTCTCCATAATTTTTTTGTAAATTCCCCTCAGCCTTCCAAAGTTAGTTTTTACTTCAAGAAATTACATTTCCTCTCAAATGTCTCTGGGAAGAAAATTTTTTCTTACTAAAATAAGTTCACTTGTAGGCATAGGTAAATTAAATGTAACAATTCATTTTAAAACATTTAATTTATTTACAAAATTAGGAAAATACAGAATATTAGAAAACATTGGACATATTAGATAATTGTTTCGAAATACATACAAATACAGGTTGATCCAAAAATATATTTACAACATTTGAACACAACCAAGTACAAGAGGTTACAAAAATCATAGAACTAGTACATATAGGGCACTTCACAAACATAGATACGAAAAATTTTAACACTGGTTATATGATAGGGTGTTTGTCCGTTTCTTATTACTCAAATTCATTCCTCGACACATAATTTATTCGTCAATTAGGTTTGTTTAGTAATCAAATAAGGCTTTTTTATTCTACAAACCTACTTAACACCCCAAGCAAATTCAAACGACTTAATTGGTTTGAGGAAGACATAATATTTTTAATTGAAACATATTCATATCACCCAATGTTCACATGAAATAATTACTTTATTTTTTGGTTAAGTGATAGGGTTGACAAAAAATATATATACTTCTCGGGTGTTTCCAGATATTACATAATTCGATGTAACCTTGTTCATTAAGTGATGTTATAATGAAAATTATATCTTTAATTCCATAATATTATTTGTGCTATTTAAAATTCAGTAAATATCTAAGTTTAATAACAAGTCCATCTGTGTCTTCGGAAAATATGTAACGAGTGTTGTTGTTGACGCCTTCTGCCTTCTTCACAGCATTTGTTGAAGGAATGTCTCGAACAGTATCACTGACATCCTCCCTACTGTCTTCATCTGATGTTTCATCATAAATATCGATTTTACTTTGCTGGTTGCAGAAGTTCACGTCGAAAATCGTTATGTTCATGTGTTATTGTATATTTCATACAATCCGATTCTATGTCATTTATTGTAATTACGTTAGTTCCATCTCCTTATGTGATATTATGTAGTGTAGACATTACATTTACTTTCTCAGGAAAATTAATTTTTTTTTTTTACAGATCATGACACCATGACTCAATTTATAAATTCGTGCGAACTGGCAAAAACAGTATTCAGAGTTAAGAATCATACAAGATGAATTATTCGAACATTCGCTCCTCTCATGTCTGTGGACATTGCAGGCGAAAGTGTAAATTTTCTGGCAGTATTTGCAGCGTGATATATTCGGCGATGTCTCCATTTTCATTATTTTATATTAAATGAAGATTCTTCGTTGTGAAGAGAAAGTTTACTTCTGATAAGTTGTACACCTCATAATGTCGGATTTACAACTTGTTTCTGTATGAATGTAATATTTTTACATAGTATCAGATTTCATTAATGATGATAAAATGACTTCCATTGTAATATTAGCATGGTAATTGCAGGGGTATGCGTACTAATTCTCCATTTGATTAAATCATTGTTTGTTGGACATATACATCTTTACTTGGTATTCGATTAAAATTAATAATTTAATTTCAGGGATGTAGAAGGCAGAGTTGGGTTTAGAAGTATTTTGTAGGGAATTTTTAAAGTCTTTGTTTACTAAACGATTATATTAGCAGGAGGTTTGTCTGTTGAGTAAACCATTTGAACTGCGATTGTCTTAATGGTCTTGTGTTTTAAATGTGCATATGTAAAACGAATTTCATTTCTCCCCACTAACTATTGTCTTATAAATCATAATGGCGAATCCTAAGTTTTATGGCATAAAGTTATTTGTCTCGGATATCTCTTTACAATGTAAATAAATTGTTGATAGTTGGAATATATTATCCTAAAAGATGGGTTATACAATTACAAAATGGTCACCATTTCCCTTTAAATTTTGCTTAAGTGTATTGAAATATCGTGGAAATTGATATATTCCAGCTCTGATAGAATTCATTTCAACATTAACTTGTGCTATTTCTTTAATTTTACATTCAAATTTGTTTTGTAGGGAAATCGATTTGTAAATATGTTCGAGAATATAAACATTTTATGGTAGATAGAGAATCTAAAAATATCGATTGGGAAACTGTTGAATTGAAATGTTGGTTATAAGTAAATGTTAGTGTCGTAGGCAAGTCTACAACTCAAATGCAATACACATATATATAAAAACAAAAGGATGTTTTAATATGTATGCATGTGTCGTGTCTTCCATTGTAATACTTGAAACTTAGGTAAATGGAATTATACATGATTGAAAAACGGCGATCTTTGAATGTTTTAAAAGAAATATTTTAGCAAGTGAAAATATCTCTTGTAAGTAAATATATTTAGTTTCCTTGAAATACTTCAATAATTTTGCTGGAAAGAGAATATAGTTTGTTGTATTAAAATTCATTTCTTGGATTAAGATATAAAATTTGTTGGAATAAATTGGGGGTTAAGATTTAGGGTAATTCATAGCTTCAGGCATATACATTTTGATAGGTGAGACTTGTGTGAGACTTTATTTCATTGCATATAAGACAAGTTAACACATTCGGAAGAGTCCAAACTTCGTTGTATGAGGGGAGGGAATCAGTTAGGCAGGTAGTCATTCCTTGTCTCAGGAAACGACACATGCTCTGGTTAGGGTGTATGTGGGTAGTGGGGTTGGTGGTGCAGGGATCTCAGAAGCCATCTGCACCCCTGTATCCAGTTGCTGCGATTTTGAACCAATTGCGAAAAATAAGAATTGAGGAGAGATGGGTGACTGAGCCCCAGGACCTCGCACTCAACCGAGGGGTTGAAGGGGGAATAGGGGTGGCTGGCATTGTGGAATCGGCTGGTTTTGAGGGTTGCAGGGTAGGGTGGGTGGCTGTGTTGTGAGGGGGTGGCAGGCAGGCCTCCTCCGATTGAATGCAACTGGGCAGATGATGCCATATTAAGAAATTACTGAAAACATTTGACAATTGTGGACAGCTCGGAGCAGTACTCCTTGACAAGGGTCTGGGAGGGTGTGCAAGCTGATTTCTTGACATCAGTGTCCTGCAGATGTGGCCTGGTGGGTAGGGGAAAGAGGGTGTAGGGCATTTTGGAATGACGTGACCTCAGCTATCTCAATCTCCACCATCTTCAGTCGTTCATCAATGTTTGTGGGAGACAGCATGCTACTCGTCAGCTCTTTCATAATCACTGCACCTCTAGACACTCCAGCCACCATTTAATATATAAGAATTCTACTGGAAAAACATAAATTTTTGTGCGTGAACTAATTTTTTTTTCGGATCGATATACTGTGTTTGTGATAAGTAATTGAATTCTGTGTTTGGTCTACAAAAATACGATTTGTGTTTTACAATTGCAGTTGATTTCATAAACATTAAAAATATTTTCTCTTATATATAAAGTGATGCGGAATTATGCTCTACGCAATCTGGTTATTTTGAAATAAATCATTTGGGAAAAGATTTTCTACCGTTATATATTTTACGTATCAGAATATACACACGCTATGGTGTCTCGTTTGAATGGTATTCATTTTTTTTTTACGTAAGATATCATTCGGCAGGCTGAAACGTGTTAATGTGTTATTGATTCATACTTGGTAGCTGGATTTCGTTTAAAGACGGTAGTTGTTCATTATACTTGTCTCTCATGTTGTTCATTGATACATATAACTCGTTTAAAGACTCTGTCTTGTGTAATTTCATAGTGGGATTTTGTTTAGTGAGTTTACACTTGTCGACATCAGATGTTATTCACGTAGTTAAAATTCTCTCTAGTGAATATTATATTTCTTAGCTCGAGACTCAAGTTACAATTAAGACTCACATAATTCCACTTATTACTCACATAGTTATTTGAAATATCCGATTCGTGAAATTTACTCATACATAGAACACTCTGAAATTCTCTAGAAATTTAATTTCAAAGCAAAAACATATTGTTTAACATGTAAATCGTATCTTTCAAAATCGCCTATCTACCACCTACAAGCGATATGCCCCAAACAACACAAGATTTACACTTAGCCCACTCTTAGAAATTGTTTAAACACTCTGAATTTCTCTCGAGTGTTAAATATATTCGTAAAAATCCTCTATCTACCACCAACATACTTACAAAAACCTAAAATTAGAAAAATTAGAAAAAAAAACCCTTAGCCCACACTTGCACTAAATTCTACACCTATACGACATTGCCACCCGCCACTCTGGTCAGTCGCCTCCAGTACACCATACCGTCAACATCGTACAGAGCTTGTGCTATTCCCACCCAAAAAGGAAGAGAGAATGGAAATCAAGAACAAAAATTTGATCAGATTAAAAATTAAACCTTTCAATCAATTTAACACTTTTATTAAATTTAAGTCTTTCATTAAATTTATCCCTTGAGATTAATCCTTTCATTTTTTGACTTACCCTTTCCATGTCTTTAATTAACCCCTAGAGATCAATTTAATACTTTAAATGAATCAAAAGTGAAGTGAAACTCGCCCACCCCTACTAAATCGATTTTTTAACGCTTGAAACATCAAACAGGGTGGTGTGTTACTGATTTTCTGTACAATGTTTTATACGTGGATGTTATAAGTGTAATTTTGAATAGTAATCAATGGATATGTAATTTTGGATATAAAGGTGGTGTTATAGACGACAGCTTTTTGTGGGACAGTGTAATTACAGAGGCAATCACTCGCTAGTAAATAACGGGGACTCGAGACGTACATTACAGATCGCGAACAGTGCCAAGTCAGATGCGAGGAGCAGCATAGCGATAGGGTGTCCGGTACAGCCTTAGTATCACAACAGCCACTTGAGGAGCATAAGAAAGTAACGACGACCCGCAGAGCTCGCCACAGAGGATGATCGCCGTGGGGTTGATCCGACGTACACCAGGCGCTGACACCACCCCAGGGTGTGATCAGATAGCCGGCCAATCACCGGCCAGGCTCCCAGGCACGTCGTGTCGTCGCCCAAGTCTAGCTCCGAGAAGCTCGGGCTACCCCTTGCGGTTATTCTCCCTCGTCGCACCAATAACAAGCCTCGGCAACCACAGGACCCGTCGAGGAAGCTGCCGTCCTTCTCGCCCCAGCCACGGGGGAGGCAGCGCGTTTAATGAAATTCCACACACGAAACTCTAAAACAAGAGGGCAGACTACAGACCCGGCAACCCCACCCTCGCTTCTCCATTTACCTAACGGCGGTATCGTCTTTAAGACAGAGTGCTGGTTCCTCTCAGATCCTCTCTCTCGCTCTCTCTCTCTCTCTCTCTCTCTCTCTAGGGTTCTCCTCTACCGCTCGCCAGGAGGAACGACAACTTACGCTAAGCGCCGCTCCGAGTATCGCCTGAAACCCCACGCAGCTATCACAGCGGAAGCGGTAACAGCCTGTTACGAAAAGGCAAGTTCGAGTTTCCATTTGGAAAGTTGAAGTTGAAGTTGAGGATGCGCAAGATGTTCTCTTCTTCTTTCTATTGTCTTCGTGGTTGTCAGAGCACCACGAGTTAGGGCAACAACCGCTAATTCCTTGAAAGAAATTTGTAGATATATTAAATTTAGTTTTGCTGGTTTAGAAAAATAGCATAAAACTATATACGCAGTATTTTGTGCAATAATTAAGCCACTGACCATAATATCTCAGGCACTTTTAAATACATTTTACCTAAACAGAAACGAGATTCAATTGCCTTGGGCAAACTACTGTGAGAGAACATTTTTAACTCAACTAACCGCCGCATCAATCGAATTTCATACTTCAGGAGCAAAGAATGGGTAAAATTTGTTTTATCGAACTTCTCAAATACTATGGGCTGCACAAAAATTTGCACACGCATCTCTAATTACTGGATCTACAAAACGTAGTTAGGCTTGTACATATTATATTATACGACTACAAGTGAAAGTAATTAAATTTCTCATACGTTTCATGGCGTACATTTCGTAGATCCTAAAAATTCGACAGTAAAACATTTATAAGAACAATTTTTCATTTGACGTTGGCAAGGCTTTGGAAAACTCCTGTTGAGTAGAGGAAGAGTATAATGTAAAATTGGTGCTGGCTGTCTTTATTTATAAATGTGTGTTTATATTGACATTAAATGTGTGTACAGAGAAAAAATGTTTTGTTGAATCAAACAAAGTTAGCTTGGCGCAATCAAATTGATTGTAATGGGGTAGTAAAATATTTTGTTGTTGAAATCAAATTATTATTCTGTTTTTTTTTTGGTAAACTCAAACAAAGATATGGTTGGTGCAGCTAAAAATTTGTTCGCCTCTACTTACAGCGAATAGTTTCGGTTAATATCTATAGAAAAGTTAGACGCCTGACAGAGTATAAACCAGATCGTTTGCGCCCGAGCACTGTGCAGCCCAGCAGCTACTGACGAAAGGTGGACGTTTTTAAGCAAATAACGTTTCAAATGCTGGATAACGGGCGAAAACAAGTATTTCAACTTTAACAGCTTATTTTTGTAGTTTCCTGTTGAACTTATTTTATCAGTTTGTTTATCCCATTATTAATCATCAATAAATGCACTAACAAACAGTGCTACTTTCCTAATTGTTACAAAAATATACAAAACCAAATACATTCAGTTGACTCAACTAAATATTTAGTTTACAGAGGTTTTATTTAGTCAAGCGTGTATTTTGTCAGATCAAAAAAAGTTATTTCGTCGCTTTCCAAATCTTGTTTACACAACAAAATATTTCGTTGGGACAACTAAATACATTTTTTGGCCCGATACGAACTAGTATATTGTTTTGCTGTAACAAACATTTTCCTCCCCGTATGTACTACTAAATAAATAAATAATAAATCATCATTGTAGATTACTTTATGAAAATATATCCACAAAAGGTAGTTTACGGGTGAGATCTAGCCAACTGGACAAATTATTTACATTTTATTTTGAAAAAGCGCTAATTTTTTTGTTGTCTGTTGTATCGACTGTAGTCCTGCGTAGAGAAACCGTGCCATGGAGGCTTCTCCGACTGGCTCGCTGGGGGAAACAGCGGTCCTCGAAACTAGATTTGGCCGGCGTTCCTGTCGCAGTCCGGCGCGCCCGTCAGCATGCGGCGAGGCAGACGCGGATGTAAATCCACTTCCGGTTCCGCCACGAGCTGGGTGGGTGGTGGGGGAGTTGATGTCGGTGCGTGGCGTCAGCAACACTGTGTTAAACGGTCGGCGAACCGCGAGGGGAGAGTTTATGTCGCTTCAGGCTTGCGTGAAGAATGCTCGGGGTGAACGCTGTAGGGTTTTGGCGGAGGCGCGGGGAAACCACGGGAGAGGAAGAAAATGTAGAAATGTCATGAATTTACAGCAGCCGAGAAGAGCACCACACCATCGCGCCGTTTCAGCGAGCATGCCTGGAGAGTGGTCACTTCCAGCACACAGGCCGTCTTCATGCTTTGAAACTAGATGCTTAGATGCCTACTGCCTCCTCTGTGGGATAGTTGTTTTTTGGCATCGGGATGGAAACCGACCGCAAATACCAAACCAAATATTCATAGTGTACATGAAAAAAAAAAGACTTAATATTTAAATTTAAATTTAAAAATTACAAAAATGTTAAAATTACAATGTTTTCCGGCGGGCGCTTTTATTAAAAATATAAATTTATTTAAATACGCTTTAAAAAAATTTTTAAATATGTTTTCATTAGTAAATATCTCTGTCACGTTTCGCCTATAATTAACTAACAACTAGGGAATTTTCTTGTATCTCACTGGCAGTATATCATCATGACGTTAGAAATCGCTAAACACTTTTGTATTACGTTCAGGACCATATGATGAGTAAATTTTATTCGCAGGGGCGTCATTGGTATCAGATTTTTACTAGGGCATGTTGAAGCGATTTGCTCTTCGAAAATCTGGTTTCACTATGACAGTCCTCCTCCCCACTGGGCATTGACCATTAGGAGAAGTCTGAGCAACAAGGTTATCAGACGTCAATTTCTTCGACTTTTTCCTGTTGTAGTTTTTTGAAGGATGTTATATACGATACACAATACCACTGAAGGACCTGTAGATACTTCGTGTCCGGATAACAGCTGCAACTGCGTAAGTTATAATGAACAGGCTGAATCGAGCGAGTGCGGCAGTGACTGCACAGGCTTAATGCTCTCGAGATGTACAAATGGAACACACACAAAACTGTTTTAAGTGAATAAATAAATTTACGGCGTGACTGAACATGAGGCAACAAACTGTTCCTTTCCTTCATTTGTCGTTTACAAAATATCTGCGATCGAATTGGTAAAACAAATTTTTTGAGAATTCTCTATATTTACACAACTATTAAACGTACATACATCATATCAATTATATTTCCTGACTGAATATTTTCCAAACATTTAAATTGCTTATCCGCATACTATATCAGCTTTTTTTTTTTTGTAAAATTTGCCCGCATTAATTAATAAGTATTTTACATCGTATCTCCGGAACTATTCAAACAATTATCAATAAATTTGTTACTCGTATAGTATTATGGCAGGCCACCATAACCATGTACCATTTAAGGATATTAGATTGTTGTTCTTAAAATGATGGCTAGATAAATATTTTAGTGTATTTATCCACATATAACAAACAAATGTACTGTCTTCAAGCGAACTTTGGGTGTTGGTAATGCCTAGGTGAAAAAAAAAAAAAAACATATATTCGTATATTTTTCGTAATCTTGTAGGATATCACTAAAATAGCCATTTTTAATTATTAGACACATTGTTTACTCAAATCTGTGAAACGATTAAACAGATCTGTGATCAACTTGGCAAACTTGAAATTTTAATTCTTTTCACTTAATATACATATAGTTAACGTCTTTTATATGTCAAACTGAATTATATTCAATCTGAAATTTTGACTTAGGTGTAATAAGAAAGTATTATAAAATCGTGTCTAGTCACATTTTATATGGAAACAGTAATATGGAAGGAATCAAAACAATTGAATGAACTTGAGAAATTTCTAGAGCGGTGTTTTTTCTGTCCACTGGTAGATGAACATGAAAGATTTATCACACCATCAGAACGATTGCATTTGTTTTTGTGTACTGGGATACTTGCTGAGTGCATCAAATTCTTTAAGAAATAGCCTAAATTTTCCGTAATTTCGGATAGCACTGCCACCAAAACTTGTTTTGGTTTACAGTAGCATCATATCAAGAACTACACAACTGATAACTACCAAATCACGGGAAAATTGTTTTTGCATACACGTATTATATCACTTAATATCTTACAATCTAATTATCTGAGTTTTTAATATTTTTATCAAAATTGATTTCATTTTATGCGTAGAGAAGATTGTGCTTATTAAATACTAGCGACCCGTCCCGGATTCGCACGGGTGCAATTAAGATAAAAATAACTGCTTAACGCAGCGTTAATTAGGTTGGGTAAACTCTCCTAAAGCATTAAAAAAGCACATTATAATGAAATAATTTATAATTTAAAGTTTTTTTGCTATTTTTATTTGATATTTTTTTACTTTTTTATAATTTTTCATATTAATATACATTATATTACAAGGCAATTTTTCTGAGATAGAAGTATTTAATATGTTATTGGCTAAGACATTCTCTGTAGACAATGTTTGACGTCCTGTTATTGTTTGGTAGCAAAATGTACTGTTTCTCGGGACTTCTCGTGATAAACCAACATATAGTTGGCCATGGGAAAAACACTCTTTTCGTAGGTCGATTCCAACCAAAGAGAAAGTTTGACCTTGGAACTTATTAATAGTATTCGCGAACGATGTTTTTACGAGAAATTGCAACCGTTTGAAAGATATTGGCAAATCTGTGGGAATCATGGGAATATTGTTAGACAGCCGCTCGTCGCGTTCACAGCTAGATTCCCTGGCACGGGCCTGTGAATCTCTTACATTTTGGCTAGTAAGCCGTTGCGAGCGTTCTGTACTGGACTCCCTAGCACGGGCTTGTGAGATGTAGTCTCTATGACTCGCAAGGCGCTGCGTAGTTTCAGAGGAAGACTCTTCCGCTCGACGTATTTTAGCTGCTCTTGTCTGAGTTGATTGACGTGAAAGCTGAGATTTTTTTTTAGGCATGGCGTTGTGATTTTAGAGTAATTAAGTTAAAAACAACGAAATATAAGTGATGTACGATTCTGAAAAAATACTTTAGAATATAACAAATTGCACGCGAATGTATGAGCGGATAGATATTAGTATTAAGTTAATACAATAAATGAAATGAGGACGGACAGATTCGGAAAATAAAACGTGCTGTGTGCTGCGTACGGCGCCAACCACGTGACTGCGCCGCGCGGGTACCTGCCAGTGCAGCCAGATCGTGGGTAAAACTTTGTGGGACAGTCTCGTCCAAGCACATTGAAAACGGCACAAAGTGGGGGCATTTTTTACCCACGATCTGGCTGCACTACCTGCCTCGCAGTCGTACGTGTAGAGAACGTTCAGCTTGTGCTTCACCGGTAGCTTCACGGCGTGGCCTTGCTGCGCGGCGTGCTTTATTGATATCGTATTATCTCTTTAACCATACGTCCAAATAATATGAAGTAAAAAGCAAAAATCACATGTATTTAGTAATGGTGCCGATATACGTGCTTATTTTTATAAGGATTAATAAATTGTTGATAATATGACCAGTTAAACATCATCTAACGATTTTAATTATTTTTATTAAATGATACATTTTTAAACTCATGACATCTTTTGAATGGAGTGTCCGAATTGAATAATTCAAAAAGTGATATACAGGTACTGAACCAGTCTTGAATGTGAAGTAATTTATTTTGATAAGTATTAATACCAAGATACAAATAAAGTGCCTTTTCTAGCGGCGGCGTTTTAATTCAGTTTTTAAAATAATAAAAAAAATTGTTATTGTGACATAACTATAATAGTTAGACATTAGTGTCGCGACACTTTTGTAGATAATGATGTGTTCTGCAAAGCCGTAGTACATTATTTTGTTCTACCATCAATAGTTTTCGCAGCGCACGCAATGTAAGGAATTTTATAGGTCATTTATTTACACTTTGGGTTACATTATTGGAGTTTTAGTAGGGATCCCTATTGATTTTTAAAATAAAATATAGCCTATTGCACTCAGTGATAACGTATCATTCTACTGGTGAAAGAATTTTTAAAATCGGATGAGTAGTTTCGAAGATTACCTCCTACATCCAAACACACAAAGTTACAAACACTACCTCTTTATAATATTAGTATAGATGTCAGTTACTACTCGTCAGAACGTGAAAGCAGCCATAACTCGTGTATTCACAATAATTTATAGTTACGAATTTCAAGTGCAGGGCATTTAATGTAAAGCAGGAACGTGAAGCACAACATTACATTTATTATTATCGTACTATAAAATGAGAGGGGCTGACACTGGCCAGTGCAGTGCCTTACACGTACAGGCGTGCGCTTGGGAGGGCGTAACACTTTCGCGTTTGTAGGCCTCGGGCACGCTCAATACACAGTGGTAGGCGGTCCCTTTAACGCTGTTACAGAGACAATATTATTGTCTAGATTACGAAGTTATTTTGTAGTTTCGTGACACCAAAATTTGATCAAAATATATTATTACTTGAAAAATAACACTAATTGCGTTTATTTGGCCTAAATATGAGACTGTTCACTTAAAATCCAAATTCCTATAAACATAAAAAACAAAATATACATAGGACTTTGTTAACAGGTAAATGTTTCCTAAAGTCACAGGAGCGGTAAGTTGTAGGCCTAATTTATTTGAAATCCGACGGTTGTTTTGCCGCAGTACAGCTCTGGCTCTTACGACTTTACATTTTACCTAAAAGATAAAACTGAAATACAGACGGATTGCATAGCAGATTTCCCAGAAACGTATTTTATAATAATCCAAAAAGACTATTAACTATTTTAAGCTGTATCTTACCGTATAAATGTTGTTTAAAATTAGAAATTTATAGAGGATACAAATAGACATTTAAAATTCCTATATATTGATTTAATACATTTTTAAAAGGCTTTGCCCTTCATTGTAATATTTTTCAGCTCATTATTTCATATGAGATCGAAAAATGATGTGATATGCTTAAAGTGTATAAAATAATTTTAGATTCCTGGACGTGCCCTTTAAGTCCGAATCAGTGATATCAAACAGTGACGTAACATTCACTGAAAGTCAGTTGATAAGCTACTGCTGACCAACGAATCAAGCAAAGTAACTGGGAACAAGTGATTTAAAGTAGTGGAATTCTTGTAATTCAGTTGGGAAATCACAAATAAATCAGTGAAATGCAGCCACTATATTAATTAATAACCTGGCACTGATGATCAGTTGCTCAATTCTCACTGTTTTCACTTATTTTGCTCAGTTCTCAGAGTTCAAAGTTTGGAATGTGCTTAGCACATTGTAGATTTAAATGCAAATCCACACTTGGTCACAGCCCTCGAGCAGGTAGAACAAGGAGAGGGAGAAGGCTGGCGCTCTGTGGAGCCGGCTGTCATAACAGCAGTTGTTCCGGCCAGCAAGAGGACGGGATATGCTGGGAGATGCGTGCGGTGGGGGCGAAGAAGCCGCGAAATAAAGAAGCGGTAGGAAATGTGAGTAGCCACATGTGGGATCCCCGGGACTGATCATTCCCGGCCGCCTGCAACTAACCGATGATTACAAACACCACACATTGCGCCCGTAAATTAGGAACGAGGTAGAGAGATGTTCTTGTTCTGCGCATGCGCCCAACATAGACGCGAGGAAGTGCTATTAACTACTCTCGAATGTACGTGTTCAGACGACGATGTCCAGCTTGTTTACTTTTGATTTTGCAATAAACCCACACTTTTAAGAGAAATTATTACGTTCTGTATAACTTTACTACGTCGTATTTTATTAGCAAGTTTCTCAATAGTAGTGCAGTAGCATATAAGAACATTTATGTACGTAAAGAACGCGATAGCCCTAGTCGAAGCCACAAGGTTTGAACAGCTCTGTAGTAAGAAAATCAGTTCGATGCTGAAACACGTTTTATTTACCGCGCAGTTAACATGCGCACTCTACCTCATTTCTATTGTCCTAATTCGCACGAAGAGCGACGTTAAACTGCGTTTGCCAGAGACATTATAAAAAGTATGTTCACAATGCGCAGTGTACTACAGTAACAGCCGCATTGAAACCTTTTGTCTTCGGTTGTCGATGTAGTTGCGTATAGTGTTACAATGAATGTGTCTTAGATGCCTTGCGCGAACACTACGCCCCTAACAGTGTCTTATAGTTCGCTTTCAACCACGAAAGCACCACTTATGAGCTGCTGCGTGTATGCGTTATTAACCTCGCAGCTGTTCAATTACCATCTCTTTATACATAGTTTTTGAAAGAATTAAGTCAACAGAACGAATTTTTCTATGTTTTGTTTTCCTTTCGTCGCCGATAAAACAGTACTTAGTGTTATAAAATGTCCTTTATTGCCACATTTTTTCAAATCATTTTTAAATACGCAAACCATCTTCCCCCCTCCCCGCCCCATTTTTATTTTCCTATGATAGATATTTAAACGCTTTATGAAATTCTTTGGCTTTTATTTCGTAACAATGTGTGACACCGCATTTTTTAAATTCTATTCTTACACTTTCAAGGTGTCCCCTGATGAAAATTGCTTTAAAATGAAACATACTTCTTTTACACGAGAGTAGTAATAAAATTACAAAAAAAGTTTACATATACTTGCAACATGTTGAAGAAGCGCATATGATAAATTATGTTTGCAAAATATTCCACACTTTAAACATTATTAATATGTAATTAATTATGTGCACGTATTTTATATTTTAAATATATACTATCAATATACAGAACATGTATATAAGTAAGTATGTTTATTTTGTAAATAGTTCTATATCATTCAACAGATCTGGACCGAATCTGACAAAGATGCCCTTCAGTACCCTACATAAATAATTGGTGATCAAAACAGGTTCCGACCTCCTAGTACACCTAAGCCGAAAATCCTCATAATCGCTTAAACGGAGTCATGTATATCAATTCTACACCATTCTATGTATCTGGGCCACATTTAGCAGAAGTGTTCTGCAGTACCTAACTTAAAATATTGTGTACCCTTCAGTACCCAAGTTAAAATAACGTGTAAACCAAAATTGACTAGTACCCCAGTCCGCCAAAAAACCCTTTAATGTTTAAAACGGAAACGTTAATTTCTACTCTACGCCATTTAATGGAACTGGGCCAAATTTGGTAAGGATGAACTTCAGCAAGGAACTTTAAATACTGTGTAGGCTGAAATGTACTCTGCCCCCACTGGGCACAAAACAACCAAACCCCATAAAACGGGGTCGCGTATCGCAATACCAGACATTTAGACATATTCAGACCAAATTTGACATGTATGCCCTTTAGTACTTCAGTACCCAACTTAAAAAAATTGTGTAGGCCATAACTGGCTTCCCCGCTCCCCTTAAAACCATCTTCCAACTGGGCAATAAACCCCTAAAACATATATATATATATATATATATATATATATATATATATATATATATATATATATATATATATATATATATATATATATATATATTCAAAGTACTGCCTACAAGATTTTTTCCTGTAACCATACAGTTTTCATTTCGGAAAGTGGGAATTTTAAACCGGTAGTAAAAACTGTTCAATCCGTATTTAGGGGAGTTTACGATTGCAGCCAAATTACGAATTAACATTGTTTCTTTACATCAAAAACAATTCCGGTGTTATTTAATTCAGTGTTATGTTAACTAATATTATAAAATTATTATTTGATCAACTTGTAGTAAATTTTAATTTCAAATAATTAAGCACTATTTCACCTACATAAATGGGCGCTAGATAAAATCAATTTGTTACAGAAATAAATTTACATGGCGTACTAGTTGACCCTACAGAATTCTTTCGAAAATAAATAAAATAGGGCTTTGAAACTTTTAACATAACACGTATCTAACTTCGAGCTACCTTACTGTCGTAAAAGAGACTTAAGTGCCATCGTGGAAAATAAACGTGTAACGATGCCACATCTTTACATACTTTCAAATTAATTGTTAATTTCTTGAGTTATTCGACTAGTGAAACTTCCTAGCTATCACGTAAACAAATAGTTTGGTGTATTTTACTCGCGTGCCCGTTGTATCGATTGTTCATGTCGTGACTAGAGGAGAAACGCAGTCACAGGAAGCGTGGCATCATTACACTTGGATGAGAATGCACACGTGACGATGGTGTATCGCGTAGAGAACTGTGATCCCCGCGCTCGACTACTGAGAAACGGTAAATCGTTCTACATCGCACTGCGATATGTTTGTTAACGATCCGAGAGCTGGGATCAAACCGTAGAACCTATACAAGTCCAATCCAAGGAGGCAGCTTGTATTACTCCGCCTAAGGGCCGTGCTTAGAGCAGGTTAAGGAGGCAGATTTACCCCCCAACAAAGCATCGAAATGCTGAAATTGGGGCTAAATCGTGTACAAAGGGCGAGGCATTGTGCGAGAGTGCAAGGTAAACCATGCCAGCAGATTGTTAGATTTGTCACTGGTGAAGTTTACCTCTGCTGCCAACTTAGATTGGAAAAGCATACCAGTGGGATACAAGTGACGAACCTGTGAGCCAGCAGAACGTCCGTAAGAAGCCTCGTAAAAATTTAAAAAAGAATCGAGATGCGGCTGTTGTACAAAATCAGAGATATACGTTTTTTATGTCGTGCTATTTTACAAAATGGCGGGAAAAAAAGCGTGCACACTTGACCGATGTAATACATAATGGCAGGATACAAAGTTAAGTTAGAATTATTGCATGGTTTCGTCATTATAGGATACTAAGAAAAAATATTTATATTGCCGCCATTCTGAAAATAAGTGTTTTTCCCCATTAAAAACATACACTTTTACATCAACTGCTGGAGTACTACTTGTATGCCAGATTTGGTGGGAATTGGTCATATGTTTCCCGTGATGTGACGTAACGAAATTGTAATATAATGGAGCACTATCGTAAAAAAAAATTACAAACAAAGGTGGTTTTTTAAATGTATGATACATTTTACTAGACTTTCAGCTATACAAAATGTGATCGAAATCTTTAGAACGATGTGGTAGATATATAAAAAAAAAATATAAATATTTGTATTTCCACACTATACAAAATAAGTTAATAAAACGTTTAAATAGCGTACGCTTAAATATCGTACCACAGTATTACTATTGGCGATATTGGGTTGAGTATTTATCCAAAGTGATGGACCAACAACAATACTCATCACTGAATTCAATTCTCATAGGATATACTGTCGACACACAAAATTAGGTTCAAATCCGTTGGATGGCCCCCGATATACGGCATACCACACTAAATATTTAATTGTCGGCATTTTGAAAGTAAGCACTCGGTGCGGTCGAAAACTCTTAAAAGTCGGGTGTCCTTGCTAAGTACTATTGTGTGTACTGAGTTGTGAAATTCGGGTCATTTGGAAAAGGATGACGCACATGCGTGCGCGCGCACACACACAGATAGGAAAGTGATCTCATTAATCTTTATTTTGTTCGGTAAGTAGGCTACATATGCGATACCAAGTATTGTGGCAGTTCTCCGTCGTTCGGGGGAGGGCCTCGGACAGTCGCCACACCGCAGTCCGCCAGACAATCTACCCCTGCGGGATGCCGTGGTCCAGACGGACGTCTTCCTTGAGTGATCCACAGACATCTCAGCTAAACGATCTCCACGGAAAAGGCGAAGCTTTGATGAATATAAAGAGAATAGGAGATAAGATATTTTGCATTGGTATTTAATTAAAGACTTTACTAGCTTGTGTTCAAAATTTAAGGACAGGCTGTATCAAGTCTGAAATAATAATTATTGCTGTCTAATTTAACACAATTAAATTTAAAGACATTACTGAAGCGGTGGCCAATGGTAATATGGATAACACTTTAAACGTTTATGTAAATGTAAGTAGTTTTAACTTTTCAGCAGCAGATTTCGCGTGATGTGTTGTAATCAAATTCGAAAGTGGAACAGTGTCCTTAGCTTGGAAGTATTTAGTGCAAGTATTCAACTAATTGTCCCCTCGTTCCTTCAGCACAGATTGTTGTTGAGAATACACATAAGTATTTCACTTCCTCATGAGAAGTTATTCATTCGAGTTAGAAAAAATAGTACTTTGCATTAAGAAAAATAAATCATATTCTGCAAGTACATTAGTCCAGGCTTTTCTGATACACGCGAGGCCCCTTGTGTGCTACAGCGCTAACCAATCCAACAGATAGCTGATTCTTCCACACCTTAAGTTCCTGCAACAAATATCGTCTGGAATGATGGCGTCTCCTAACGAAGGAACTGAAAACAAGCACGTCCTAACCACGATGTAGTCACGAGCCTAGTTAAGCGGGAGAAGTATGTCGTTCTACAAGCTGACGAAATATATGTCAAAGATGGTATTAGTTTCAAATGTGGAAATCAAATTGGTATGACGTAAAAGGACATTTCACAAGAGGCGAAGGTTGCTGTCACGTACCCAGGGGACTATCAGCTTTCAGCAGTTTCAATACAATCGTGCGTTGTTCTCTCGTGTCAGGCTCTGAATTACATAACATAACGTCAAACATCTTAAACATGGTGCAAGCATATGGCTTGACCGCAGTAACAGTTACTGCCGACAATAACAGAATAAACCGCAACCTGTTTAATATTTTCACAGCAGATACTCCAAGGAGACATTTTATACACTTTTCAGGTCACAAGATGTTTCTGACTCGTGACGTGTTCATAATTTCAAAAAATATAAGAAACAACTTGCTTAATCTCGAAGACATTTATGTTTATTACCTGTAACACATGCCCTGGTAAACCACTCCTTCGGTTAAAGTTTAAACATGTAACTGACCTGTATAAATTTGACCACGACTAAATTTGAAGACAGTTTATCCTACAAGTATTGAGAGGCAAAATGTTCTGTTATAGTTCATCACGTTTTGGAGTCAACACTTGCTGTTTTACAAACTAATAAAAATGTTTCTGAGGGAACAATAGAGTTTATAGACATAATAATATATTGGTAGAATATTGTAAATATAAAAAACTTGCTCAAAATATTCCGAAGAAAATTAACATATTCGTCCCCTTTACGAGCGTAGATGACGAAAAACTCATATTTGTGCAGCAATTCGCATATTGATTGAAAACTTGGAAATTACTGTCTCTGAAGTCAGGCTGTTTAACTGCTGATACACTAAAATCTGTTCTGATTGAGTTCATTCTTTATTCTCTTAATGGGTTACGGGCTGTGTACTTTTTCAGCGGAAAGCTACATACTGACAATCTAGAAGCCCGTATCAGCTAATAAATAGAGCTATCAGGAGAGAACTACTTATTTCCGTGCAGCAATTAATTTAGTCAGAGAAACACCTTTCTCATTTCGATTATTTATGCAAAATTTTGCCAGTCACGCACAACTCTAATCTAAATACTCTTTTCTTCTAGCTCCAAGAAAGGACGGTCGGAAATTGTCTCTCTCTTTGGGCATGGAGATAGAAAAAATGAGGTGAAACGTTAGTTCCCATGACGACTCACTCTTCACCTGCCCCGGATGAGCACCTGGATACATCTATCTTGTGGCTGCACATCTGACAGTGGGGCTGGGTACTCCGGCAAGATCGCACGTGTTGTTTGCTCTGTGCATGCATCCACTACAAAAGCCTAAGTTGCTACAATGGTGGTGGAGAGAATCGAAAAGAGGAAGCAAACGACCTAGATAAAGTACAAGTAAGCGGCTAAACATAATTTATAGTAAAACAAGATTTAAAAAAAAAATATATATTGCTTAACAAGATTTACAGTTTGGTTTCAAGATTATAACTGAGTATTGTAGACTTAATTAGTAGTCTTGTTAGATATACAATTTTTTTACTTTACTTAAAATGATTTTTTTACGTTTCCCAAAGTTTTCTCATACTGCCTGTAATTCTTTAGGCAGAAATAAACTGTTACTGCCATAAGCTGGTGATAGTCGTACTTTACGCTCTTCCTACATGGAAAATACCATAAAGACGGCAAGAAATAAATAACAGTAACTGTACTGTTATCTAAGACAAATGACGATCTTTTTTACAGAAAATGTCCTAACGCCCTTCTTGCATACAAAACACTGTGAAGACAGCATAATAATTAACAAACCGTTTTTAGTATGTTGTTCAGCAGACCTAATATAACTCGTCTACCAACTTTTAGCTTCGCAGTATGTTGTTCAATATGAAAACCTAAGATCGAGTGGTCACTATGTTTGTTTCGTTAACTTCCATACAACTCCACTATCAGAATGATAAAAGATGGATACAAAATATCCCCTATCAGTAGAAAATAATTTAAACTGTTTTACAAAAACAATGATTTTTTTGTTACTCATATTGACTCAAAAATTATTTAATCAAAGAATGCAGTCAAGAGCTCTGATTCCCAAACCCCTACAAATACTTTAATTATTTAGTAACAATACATGAAATAAGATTATAACGAGACCTACCAAATTTTTAAAATTAAGTGGAGTATCTGGTTCTTCAGACACCGAACTAGTGCATTGTAACTACACATGAGTTATTTAGATACTGTCACACAGCAAGTTCGTGTTTAAAAACACTTAATGCACTGTAATTTCTCATAAACCATTATAAAGCAGCAAACTGACTCGAGACGTGAACCTACACTATCAACCTGGCGACTCGGTCAATGGCCCTCACGATCCCAACACAACACACTGTGTCCACAAGTGCTATGGAAAGTAAGCAAGCGCTTCATCTGTGACGTACAAGAAATTGTCACTCCCAAACCGCATTCACTAACTAAATATACACCTAACAAAAAGTTTCGAATATCGTGAGATGAGGCAGTTTGTGTGGTAGGAGTTATGTAGATCTTCTGTTATCAACAGAGAGCGCACTAATGTATAGAATATGTCTGGGACAGGCTGAAAACAGCCAGGCTATAGTCGTCTACAACAAAACCCCAGAAACACTCCCAGATCTCATAAGAGCTGCCCAGATGGAATGAGAACTTCGTCCGGAGATGACATTAACACAATGACTGCAAGTATGCCACGGCGTGTTAGGGACCTGTAAAATGCACATGGACGCCATACATGGCACAAAGCTGCAGTGGGAAGAAAGACACTCTCTATAGTCAGAGACGCCATTATGTTAACTTCGTTGTTCTTTCGCGTTTACTTGTCTGTGATATTGGAAAATGTTCGTGTGTTATAAACACACGTCTTGTATAGGTACGGTTGGTAACTTCTAATGGCTATGCTTTCTTTTATGTGTATTCAATACTTTTTTGCATTCTGTACGTATATTACAATTTTTTTGCGAGTTACTTATATGCGAATATTTTCTGGACTGTGTCCAAATTACCTCTCGGTTAAAAACTAAATTTGGAACACGCAATGTGTATCAAAAGCAATGTTTTTACGCCGTCTGATGGTTTTGATATTTTTGTAAGAAAGGATATTTAATTTCTTATAAACAATATTTACTTGGAACACGTTGCACCAAAGTACGAGAGTCAGGTAAGCTCATCATTCCACACACTTTAGTGAAAATAACGTCTATAACAACACCATGCATTTGTAACATTTCACAGGTATTATTCTGAAGATGTCGCCCTTCACAAAATGATGGCTATGTCACATAATTTAACGACGTAGACATAAAATACCCTCTAGCCTGAAAGAAATACATAAAGCTGCTCTCGATGATTTAAAACCACTATCTGTAATGACAGCAATACATATCAGTTTCAGCAGTTTGATTACAATACTAGGACATGCGTTTTTTTTCTCCGTAAAATTAATTGGATGCTGTGCATGGGACAGATTCATGAGGTATTTTTCAACAAAAACACGACAGCCGCAGGCATTCCAAGGGACAAAAAAAAATTTCTCTTTTTGTAAACGTCCCTTTGTGAGACCGCTTGTGGCTCTGAAAGCGAAAGGCAGGCACCCTTAGAAGTCAATGGGTCATGTTTTTTGACACAACAAACACATACTTGTCAGCTATAGCCCACAAAATACTTTCACAAGATTTTAACAACCGACATTGCTGAAGAAAACTTTTATAATTATTTGGAGGTATTAAATCACGCTGTGTTAAAAATTCTCTCCTGCATTTTGTATAGTACCATTACATGAAAAATAAGCATTTTACATGGTACATCAATAATTGCCGAAACGAAAACTTACATATTTGGCATGCACAAGTAATACGCCAGTCAAACTTGAGTAATAATATTTCCGTGTTTACGGAATTTATTTTCGAAATGGCGCCTATGTTATTATTTGTATGGCGTGCGGTTTCTCCGGAGCCATTTAATTGACATGAACGAGAACTAATTTGCGGGCAAAACGTAATGTTTTCTCTTAGTGCGTGAATGATAATTTCTTTAGCAAGCCAGTTTGGAGAAAACTTCATCTGAAAAAATACGTTGAGGCGTTATAACTCTGTAACTTCTCAGCCAAACATTACGTCATTAAGAATGCATGTTACACTATTGAAGGCCACCTAAAATCAATCAAGAACCTACTTTCAAAATACCCACAATTATATTTATAGTGTCATATGTTTTCCCTTTAAAACGATGGAATTTTTTTTAAACTGAAATTTGGTGCGCTGAAGTACCTACAACGTACATTAAATTTATTGTCCATGTAAGTGGGGTAAATTTGGTCATTTCTACATTTTGACATTTCCACCACATCTGTTCTGTAAGTGAAGAAAGCAACGTTTGTAAACAGATGCTGTGAGTTCAGTTCGCATTGGCATTTACCTCGTGTTTCTTGTCACGGCAGACATTGGAAGACTACGTTAGCTAACTTCCGTCCAGTAATCAATGTAGGATATTACAGCCAGGCTGGCGTTCCAAGTGGTTATGGTCAAATACGTTTGCTGGAGCTCGGTTTATTTCCAGAGAAAAAAAGTTGGGTGGGGTGGGCTATAGCTAAACGTATTTTGCAAGACGTAATTTTTTTGTGGTTTTTCTTACGAGAAAGTATCATTATGAATGGCATATTATTTTGATGTCGCAATGGAAGATTTTGCTCGTACGGAAATGACATTCAAATGATTATAACTTGGGAAGTTTTAACTTCAGGGAAAGAACAAAACACGATACATGCGTCGCTGTTTCTACAGACGCAGCAATAAACACACACACACACGCTTTGACCCAAGCCAACCTTACGCACGTTGGATTTTCAATATATATCAAATAAACAATAATATTTTTTACACGACAAAAGAGTTGAAAGCAACGCATTTTAAGGCCATAAGCATTTCAGACGTTCTAGTAAATGTTTACAAATACATTATTTACAAAACACATTCTTACGGTTTGTAATTCGTGACCTCTTGAACACGGGTTTATTTCATGAAAATCCTTTCACGATTTCTTCACTAAAATTACGTTTGTCCGACAGTGATACGAAATCATTTATTTGCAGAAATATTCACTTAAACCAACACTTCGCACGTTTCCTGAAACTAACTAACTTAAACTCCATAACGTAAATCATATTTGTGGCGCTTCATGGGGGATGCTGGTTCGAAAACGGTGGAAACAGCTGTTTTACGACGCGGTAAATACGTGCCGATAATATTACATTTCACTAAAGGAAACGCACTAAAACGGCACATACAGCCTACTGTGCTTTATGAAATCTAATACAAAAATAATGATTAAATACCGACAAAATATTTCGACCACCCCAGATAGGTAATCGCAAAAAAACATCATGACAAAGAGATCATGCGCGATGGCTTTAGCGTGCTGGGAACGTTTCACTTATCGTAAGTATCCGCATGCTAAGCCATAATTACTGAACACGTTTATAAAACCAATTCATTATAAGCCAAAAATAATTGCACTTTACTTCAAAAGATAATTTAAACCACGAGTGTTGTAAGTATAATTGATGTTTTAAATTACAATGTTGAATTTTGATAGTTATCATCAATATCGCCAATATAACAACACACATACCACAGTAGTTCATCAGCTATTACAATACTTTGTAAACGAGAGCATTTACTGTTTAAATACTGTGTAGGTTGTTCATATGGAATGTGAAAATTTACCCCACTTATATATGAAATTGACAATATTATGTAATATCGCCAGTCCTCCAACATTGCGAAAGTTAGCGCCATCTGAAAACTTCGATTATACATCATACATAAGAACTCTTTCTACCGACTACCAACAAATTTGGCGGAAAGAATCTTTTGTGAATTAGTTAGGGTGTTCAAGAACCTAAAACCCTTCAGTAGAATAGTTATGCCGAAGCTGGGACAAGGGAACAGGGGAGTGGGAGTCAGGCGCCGGCAGGCCGCCATGTTGTGACATCACCCAACCATCATCTTGGATCTGTTTGACCTTCACCTTTGACCTTAAACTTCACTCCATGCCCGTGACCTTGAATACCATTGAAACTCAAAAATTCTGAAAAATCCAAAAAATCTCATAGAATACAAAAAAAAACATTAAAAATATTAATGTAAAAATTTATAGAAAATGATTAAAAATTAATGTTAAAATTAATTAAATAAAGTGTTATAAAATTTTATTTAAATAAACTTGCATTTCTGAAGGTTCCTCCAGAACCACATCCACCAGACGACTGACCTGCCACCAATGTTTCTCATCGATTAATTAATCGGCAGGTTTCCACCCCCTCGCTCATACTCATTTCATCGTATGCAGGCATCTTGGGTTTTTTTCGTTTGTCGTTTGTTTTCATTTTCAACACCTAGCTGGTACTACTTTCTCAATTTCCCCACCAGGCGAGGTAGTGATTTAGGCACTAGATGGCAGCCATATTGTTTTATGTTTTTTAACGGGTAGGTGGTACTGTCGGCCAATTATGCATATTCGCTTGACCCCTTCATCAACGTACTACAACTACCGTTAGTATTGCCCACTTGAGCACACCGGTAACTCATGTTTCAACCACCAGAGATAATTTACTATCGATAAGAGTGCTATCGACCTGTACCGAATGGTGACAAGGTCATGTAAATAAACATATATATTTTAATTTAATTACTTTTATTTAAATTATGTTCATATAAAGCTGGTTTTTTTTATAAAGTAAATAAAACCAATTTTTTTTACACAAAATTAATTCAGTTAAGTGCGACGTAAGTATATTAGGTATATTAATTGTAATCGTCTGTGTTCACTGCTTAATGGTCTGCATCGTCGACCCAGATTTGTAGCAGGTTGGGAAACACCACTACTTGACATACCACTGCTTATTACGTCGTTTTAGTACCTTCTCGATCAAATACATACCCGGAAACTTCGTAAGCAGGATCTCCGCTGCGTATAAAACGCCATGGGATGGGTACATTATGCAGATCCTCAAGAAAGAGTTCGGGATTCTAATTCGCTGCAAATCCTTACTCTTAAATGCCTTTCTGTCTGTAAATGCGCGCCAGGTCTCCAACCTTGGCTTTAGGCTTGTGTGGGTCCCTTTTCTTCGGGATAGCATATACGACTCGAAGCACGGAGTCGTCCTTCACGTCTTCGGGTTTCACGCGTGCATTCGAGTGTACTGTAGAGTTATATTCGCGTACGAGTTTTGGAAGAATATCCAACCACTTGTCGTTGCTATCAGCAGCGAAATGCCTCAACATCTTGCCCTTGAGATTACAGTTGAATCTTTCGACGACATAAGCTTTGCGATTCTTGTATGTGAAATAATGATTTATGTTATGTTTCTTCATCAGCGCCTTGAACTTTGCATTGTAGAATTTCTTGTCCTGGTCAGTTTATAAATTAGTCGGAATACATCCTACTTGCAAAACGTCAGCGATATGGTTTTGGTGACATCACTGGAATTCTTCAACTTGACAGGCAGGACCCAGGCGAATTTTCTATACGCATCGATGATGATCAACATGAATTTGTAGCCCTTGTTGACCCGAGCATACGGTATCATCTGTACTAGGTCGGCTTGAAATTGGTTGTTCATCCCACATATCACGACCTTGCGGCGACGGTAGTTGCATCTTGCAGATGTGTGAAGTTTGTTGGCGATTTCCATTCGACTCAATCTATGTAGCCTCCCTCCTTCACTTCTTCAAAGATTTAAATCATCTCGTTAGTGTGAGAGTAATTTCAAACCCTCTGTGAAGCGAGCAATAGTAGCAGCCTATCGACCAGCTCGTTAGAATCGTCCCAGAATACATTGCCAGTTTTCTTGTAGTCGTCTATCGTCTTCACACCTTAGCCACTTTTGAGTGGTAGGATGCTGAAGAGGTCTGCGAGAATGACGATTTTTTTGTGGTTTTCATCCTTATAAACACCTGTCTCGGGATTGTTATCTTGGTAAAGTGCATGCATGAGTTCGAGCAATTTCTTGTATTCCAGCAGATCAAATTCTATAAACTCTCTGTGCTCCTTGCGAAATAGAAGTTCGTACAGCCCAAGGGTTCCATGTGTCTTGTAATTGCCTACTTGGATGATTCCACCGGGTTGAAACTTTATTTCATTAGCACCAAGGAACCATGTATCATTATACCTTTACAAGCCATATGTTGTATCATTATTGCGAGATGTGTATAATCGTACGTAGCAATTAACCAGAGTATTTGGTTTAATGACTCTTTTCCATGCCTTTTTATTGTGTGGTAAATCCACATTCGATCCATTCATCGCCCCGATCTGTTTGTAGATCATCAAGTTTCCGCTTCTTAAAAGTCTCAGCAGTATTGTCGATTTCGGTCTTCATGACTATGTACATGTGCTCCATCGCTCCCCTTGAGCACGTTGAGACGAGATACGGGCATAAAATCTCCATTTATAAGGACGCGCGAAATTTTGGTCCCCTTGGTGAGCAAATACTTCGAGCGAATAGACTGAATCGTCCGATGTAAGTCGCTAGCAATGTCCGACATTGTACAGAATAAAAATAGTTACTGTTGCTTTATTTGATATGCTTAGTTTTGGGTGTCTAACAAAATACTTTCGATCTTGCCCAGGTTTTCGTTGCAGGCATCCAATATGTCCCTGCTGTGTTTCTGAATATCAGTTTTCGCGGTGAGGCGGGAAATCAATGAATGTATGATCTGCGGAATCATTTTCAGATTCTCTTCATTTTGTGCAGATACCACATTCAATCTGTCGGCAATTTGAATTTGAACACTTGTCACATGCTCGTCCATGGCCATCGTATCGCGGACGATCTCATTATTCACGTGCTCCATCTCCACCCCAAGTTCGGAAATATGGTTGCTAAAGAATGTGTTTTGTTCTTTACACATACTACGCAATTTCGAGATGATGGCGTTACCAGTTTGGAGGATGCTATGTTTAGTAACAGCATCCTGCGATCGTTCGGGTACGCCAGCATTTTTAATTATTTTTCTGCCAGAATCGCAGGTTCCAGTATTTCTTGGTACGAGACATCCTCATCTTTGTTTTTGACAAGACGCAGCTGGATGCTACTTTGCCCAAATTTTTATATGCTGTAAGTCATTTTCGACAGTCGACAATGAACTGGTCGAAACCCTATCTGTACCTACTATTATATAGGGGCCAATACTTAGCGAACATAAAAATTCATATTTATTTTTACAGCACAAGGCACACAGGATCTTCAAATCTGATAGTGTAGTGTGTCCGTGTTTACGTGATCATCGTAAACATGCCGCAAATTCAGACTGGTCATGTGAAACAACATCAACATGTTTGTATTGTCACTGAGCAGCTGTTTGGATATGCTAAAATAGTCTGACTGAGGTAAGTGTTGTCCACTATTATATGACGTCCCATACTAAAGTACTCCTGGATTCACTTTTGTTTCAAGCAAGCAATGTCATTAAAGAGCAATATCGAGTTTGGAAGAGCTTCACTCGATGGCACGACTGCTTCATTATCGCTGCAAAGAAAAAACCCGCACCCTCGACAGCTTGCAGTAATCATGCCAGTTGGTATTTAGGTTGCTGGGGCGATTTTGAATATAGGTACATGTTCTCGAACCGAAGGCCGTTCTCTTCTTCCAGCAGGCTCAAAAGGACACATGTCTTGCTACAATTTGGTATTCCTGGGATGATGCACCTCATAGTACTAGGCAACAGCTCACCATGACAAGAGTCACGAGTTAGCTCGTCATCTTTCTCACATACTTTCACGGGAAGAAAAACATCCAGCTTTACGATACGTAAACTGTTTTGTTCTGCTTGTTTTCCATCACACATTGAATGACGAGGAGTAGGAGGAGGTAACATAAACAAGCTTGTTGATGACATTATGCACATTTTCTTGATAATATAATGTCTCGTTAAATTATCACTCTGGGTAAACGGCTGTCGACAGACTTTGCACTGAAATGACATATTTGAATATGTGATTCAACCGCACTGTTCCAAGTCTAAAATAATATTGAAACGAAAATGTATAAAGGTGTCCAATTTAAACTTTTCTCGCTCAGTTCAACGCGTTGCCTGAGTTAAGACTGTAGCTGGAAGCGGGATCACCGATAAGCTGATCGACCATCTACTGTTTGAGCTGTACATTCCCAGATACATGTTCTGCGGGCAGGGAACGAATATAGATGAAAGGCTATTACATGGTGACACAGGCATCAGTGTCCTGTACACAGCATGCAAGCAGCACTATATTGCTTACCTCATATAAACAAGGACCTGAACACCCCTAGTCAAACAAGATACTTGCACAGAAGGCCGACCAAATACGAAAATCATCAGACACCAGACTCGGAGAAAAAATAGCTGCGCGGGGCGTACCAACGTGATGAAGTCCAAGGTGAAGATCGGAATGGGTGATAAGAGAAAGACACAGGTTAAAATGGGAACCGGCACCGAGAGTAATAGAAATGCACACGTCAAACGAAAAGCTGTGACGAAGAGAAGAAAAGCATCGAAGTCCCAGAAACCATCTATCAGTGGATATTTTCCATTACTTTACCTGCACTGTATCGTAAAACTGCTGTTTTATTTTGAAAACCTTTATTGCATTTCAAATGTAACAATTTTCTTGGTAAATTAAAATCATGATGATTCATAGATTGTTTGTTCATAAATAAGTATTTTCATTAGGTTATTGAAAACAAAAAGTTTAACATCTTTTAGTAGGTAGTGTGCATCCTGTTGGATTACAAAACTAATATGTCCACAACATGTTCGTTAACACCTGGACACAGTAAAATATATTAACAATAAAGAAGTAGGGAAAAATTAAACAAAATTAATTACCAAAGTAAACTTATTTACCATAAGTATTTAAAGTTCTTCATTTCCTCTTTTAATTTATATGACAACTATTAATTAATGTGTTTTTGCATTACAGCGATCGTGGACACAAACATAAGCAAAGCGGAAAAATGATCTGTAACAAATACCTAACATTTTATATAGTTATAATATGTGTGTAAAGTTAGATATATTGCATTTACTGACTTAAAGTTTGTGGAAGGGTGGCAATGGAAGAAGAATCTTCCCATGGATGTGTAATTATATAAAAAATAAGGACCTGCTTCAGAGTTATTTTAAAGATCATCCAAAGAATAATATTTCTCTTACTTAAGATCTGGTACTATCTCATATTCTACTATTAGTGTTTCTACAAATTTAATTAAATCCAAATAATTCCTGAACCAGCTAGAATTTGGATCATCGCGTCCTATGCAAGGTCTCTGAAACAGGTGCTATACTTTCAATTACTTTAACGTGGTTCATAATACGTCTTCTTAATAGCCCGAGTAATCAGTGGTGGGGAGTCAAAGGAGATAATTAATATTTTTTTCAAATACATTCATAAATTATGAATAATAGGAACACAGTTAAACGGTTCCTGCTAAGAAGTCTCTCCCTGCTTAAAATGTCGTAAGTACTTTGTAGTATATAATGTATATTAATACAAGTACAATGCTTAACACATTATTACCGTAGGTAATAAATGATCTTCCTGTTATTGATAAGCAAAGATATCCCCTATATACCCGAAAATATTGCACGCAATACATATATTGCAGTTAACCAACTCTGGCTGAAACCTGTTAATATACATCGTAGTCCAATGCCAAATTAAGGCGTGTCAGAATTCGTCTTAAGTACGTACTCGTGCTTACTTGTCTCCGGAACGGACATCGTAAGTGCGATCCGACATGATTATTGTAATTTAATTCTAACAGAGCAACATCACTACTTCGTTGAAGTTTTGACAAATTTAATAATAATCGGAATGTGCACCTTTAAAATGTCCTAAAATCACATATTAGACATATCTGTTCATAACCTACATGATTTAAGGCAAAACACACAGTCGAAATTGAAACAAACACACAATTAGCATAGCAATAAGTGTCATATAAGTTATTTGAAATATTATTTAAACCTTGATATTACCCATTAACTTACGCCATTTATCAAGTAATTCATCGCCCATTTATACATTCATTAAAAGCGGTTAGCTGGCTAAAATTCGTTTACAATACTGCTGCCTGTCTACATTCTTCAAGTTTGGTGCTAAAGGTAAGTAAGTACACTATTATATAACTGAATTTGGTCACTGCCTGGTCGTCGAAATGATCTGATATATAACAAGAAAATAGAGTTGATTTTAGAAATTCAATACATTTATTTATTACTTACTTAATTGCTCTACAATGATAAGATTCAGACAGATTATTGTTCTCTTCAATAAATCATTATGTGTGGTTCAATTGTGAACATTTTTGGAATATACCGTCTCCGTGTAAAAAACGGCATCTGCTAGAAATTATTCTAAATAAGTATTTTCAGGTGAGTTACTATCAGATTGATGTTAATGTATGAACTGCTCCTGCAGTGTAAATCTTATTCGCCCTCTGTTGACAGTTTACACCATTAATCATTAATAGCTGTTCTAAAACTGTAAAACAATATACCCGAATCTTCATAAAATTAAAGTATTTCAGTTGATTTGTGACTATTTAATGGCATATATGATAATTTCTTATTTGAAGCACAACTTCAAATTTATTTCAATTGATGTGGCACCTATTACAGAATAGCTTAATAGATAACTTTTAACAAAAAATTATCAAGTAAAATTCTGTTCACACCATTTTTCTAAAGAATTATTTTCATACTTCCAATTTTCCCGTAGCTTCGTAGAAAATTGCAACATTTATGAGTCATTAGATAAAAGTATCACAAAACGGAAGCAATAACAATTAACACAATCGATTTTAAAATACGAATGTAGACCATTAAAAATACATTTTACAAGTACTGAATTTAATAAGGATTTTATGGATATTGGTATCATCAAAACTGCTAATCTCTTGTCAGAAAGTAGCTTTTTATGTCGACGACAGCACAATTTCTTAAGGAAAAAGCTAAACAGTGAACGCTAAGATAAAATTTTAATAACACATTCAATTAATAACACAAAATTACAGACGTATACGTCATATGGTAAACGGTACTAATATAAATATTCCAACTCTAGCACAAAGTTCAATAATTGCAACGTGTATGCCACCTGTTTCCCCGAAAATAAAATACGCTTCCTCCTTGAAACTTGCAGGCAATACTGAACACGCCCTGTACTCTTATGGCAGAATATAGCACTACTCACACAGTCTCCAGAATACTTCCAGAATCTTCTAATAGGATCAGCACATAATGTTAAATTCTGTAACTTTTCCATTAAGCAACTCTGTCGGACTTTTAGGCAAAACGACTTTCTAGAAATTTAAACGAGGGGTTAGAAATTTAGACGATACAACTTTTGGGCAAAACTAATTTATAATGAAAACGACTTAAGGCAAAATTACTGTTTGTAAAGGTAAGCGAGGGACTAGAATTTTAGGCGGAACGACTTTTAAGGCGAAATGATTTTAGGCAAAACGACTATAAGCAAAATGACTTTTAGGTAAAATGAAAGCGGAAAAACACTTTTAGAAAAACGACTTTAGGCGAAACGACGCACTCTCAAATAACAGACAAACTCTGGTAGGTTATTCGTGACGAAAATGCATGTTCCACGTTTCTTTAAATTGATTTTTAAGGGAGCTACGAGCCTTAGCAAAAAACTAGTTTTGAAATGTTTTTTGGTAAAAAAAAATATCAGAAACGACTTGAGATTAAGCAACAAATCTGCGAATAGTGTTTTGTAGAAAGAAGATCACACAGCTGTGACAATGTCATTGGTAATATCACCCCGCTTCATTAGGAAAATATGGGCACTGATTTGTAACAAAACACACAGTGGAAACTCTTATTTGACTTAGGAAGGACGAAGATGTTACCAGGTGCATTTTCACAGGTGTAAGATTTCCATTTTACAAAACACCATTCAGTGGTTTGTTGCTTAATTTGAAATAGTTTCTGATAATTCTAACAATAATCATTTCAAAACTAGGTTTTACTTTACGGAAAAGTGGCACATACATGTTCGCCTTATATTTTCGTCAAGAATAACAGCGCGGAGTATGGGGGATGATTTTTAGTTACACGATGTATAGAGAGCGTTTCTCGCAGAAGACTTGCAGCGGAACAACGCACCCCGTTTTTTTCCGCGGCGTATATTCACAGTCGCAAAGCTGGAAGCGCTGCAGCGTAATGAATTCTATTTGCGCAGCGAGAGGAGCGAGCGGCAGAGTTAGCAGCGACTGGTCGAAGCCGCCAGGGTACATCCTCCCTGGGGGGGCGGCTCGGCGTGCGGAATATTGCACGCGCTCCACGGAGGGACGCACTGAGCTTGTCAAACGAACCGAGTAAATTTGGCTGCCGAAGCCACGCGCGGCCAGCGAGGGTGCTCGCGCGCGGCCATGGAGGGTGATGGTATTGTGGTAGTCGGGGGGGGGGGGGGGGGGAGGAAAGTTGGTTCACGAGATGAGAACAAAGCGCAATCACTGCGCCTGGTGGGCTGCCAACCTAGCGATTTATTCCCCGGCTCGACGAGAAGAGTAGAGAAGGGAAGAAGTGAGGGGGTTTAGGTTGGTGGTCGGAACTGCCGGCTATTGGCGAGAAGGGAGGGGGGGGGGGAGGGTGGAGGGACTAAGTGAAAAAGAGCATCCCCCGCAGGTTTCGCCGCATGGCTGTTTTGCGGGGAATGAACGGCCGCTTCGCGCCGGGGACCTGCGATCTCAGCAAACGCGAATAATAGCCCGGAATTAACGCGCGCCGGCACAAAGGCCTCCTTCTGCCGCTAAAACATGCTGCAAACAAACACACCAGCAGGTTAGTAGGTAAGTCACTATTTTGGCATGTTTACCTGCGTCCCTATAGCTATACTAGGTAAGTGTCCAGATGAAAGGTGGGTGAATTACACGTTTCGGATAATTTGAAATAAAGTATATACTTGCATATGAGCTCTATGGTTTACTACGAAAGCCATAATATAGTTAATAGTAGGTATTTGAAGAAACCCCATATACACACATTTAATGGCTGTAATAGATACTGTCAGCACACAAACATAAGTTGGAATTGAGTTCGTGGTTTCGTTCATGTAGCATACATGCTAAAACGTTAATTTGGTCGTCATTTACAAAATAGGTATTTCAACAATTTAAATAAAAAAAATAAATCTGGTCTCCCGAAAACTACTTATTTGCTACATTTGGTAGGAACCGGTAGATTTTCGCCTGAGATATGCCACAAAATAGTGGACAAAAGTGGCTGTGTGTTGGCAAATATGATGCTTGTAACTAATACTTTCAGCATACGACGATTTGTCAATATTAGCAAATTAATGTAAAATATTTCTATGGCTACCATTTTGAAAACAAGTACCTCATCGAAGTACATTGCATATGTTTCGTGCCAAATTTGACGAGAACTGACTGTGTAATTTTCTAGAAGTAACATAATATATTTATTTTCTTTAATGGAGTGCTATCTTCTAAAATGGCGGACTAACAATATTCATATATACATCAATTCTTACATGATGCACTGTGAACATGCAAAATTTTGTTTACATAGGTTTAACGGTCCCCGAAATGACACAGAACCTTGAATATTAAAATGACTACCATTTTGAAAATAAGCACTTGGCGTTGTCGAAAGCTATAAACATCGGAGTCCTTACTAATTACTAAATGGATGCCGAGTTGTTGTGAAATTCTGTTCTCGCGTTGAAATGTATTCAAGGGGAGCAAAGCGCACAGACACACATTTACGCACTTAGTCACATAGACAGGAAGGTAATCTCAAAGCCTGTCTTCGCTTCCGAAAATAAGCTAAAAACAGATAGAAAATAAGTGTGTTGGTGATGCGTATAAGAAATACTACTCATGTAACATATTATTGAACTAGTGCGCACGGATGCTGTGCGTTGCCTTTTTGGTGCAACTTTGAACTGCTGGAAGTAACCACGGATTGATTATATTCTTTGCAGAATGAGCTAGGAAAATACGTAGAAAAAATTGCGCTATTCTTTTGAGGAGAGTAGACGAAAATCATTACCTGCTAGGATGCTTCTATTGGGGTCCACAGTAAATTGGGATTGGTTGCTGGAGGAGAATGGCCGCTAAATGCTCTTCACGGTAAAGTAAGCACTTCTGAAATAAACTTTTGAAAAATGTCACTGTCCCTGCCTGCATACATGCATTTTAAAGAGCGCACTGAGTGGCGCGTGCCCAGTTAAGTTGGGGAAGAAGGGGGAAAGTAATTCCATGTTCTAACATTGAATTTAAAATGTTAGGTAAAAATTTTTGAAAACTGAAATAATTTTTTTCTTTTGTTTTCTGTTTTTTCTTAATACGTCTAAGAGTAATAATTTAAAGATTTTTTTTAAATATTTATTTTCACTTGACGAAAGCATGAATAAAGTGATCAGCCCATCACAAAATTAATTTTACATGTTGCGGAAGAAAACACATGTTCATACATACAGATCTTAAGCAGGGCTTTCAAAAGTGCTCAGACGACCATGAACAGCTTATAGTTGCCAAGCAACCATACTTTAGACATGCTCAATAGGTGGCATACCAGACGAACATGCGAGCCAGAGAAGAAGTGGTGTCTGCCTTTCTGCGAAGACAGCCTGGACATTTCTGTAAATACGTGGTAAGGCGCTGTATTGTTGAAACAATGTTGAGGAAAAGATACTTCACCACTCTAGACAAAAAATGGGTAAATTTGTAAGCCTATTGAAGTAAGAAGGAATCCTCCACAGAGGAATGCATGCAGGCAGGAATCTGTGAAGCAGACACCTGTAGAACTGAGGCAGCAGACAATTTCAGGCCTGATGCAGCGTTCCAATGTTCACTAACACTCGAGACGGAAACTGAAAGGTCAGTCAAAGCCCTGCGGATGAGGTGTCTGTCATCCCGTGGGGTCGTTACATTTCGTGGTCCATTTCGGGTTTACCACTCGTCCATTGTTTCCATACTTGCATCGCTGTTGTGGTATTGCGCCACGTTCCGATATGAAAGGCTTTATTCGCACAGGCTGATCATTCAGCCCCGTTCCGATATGAAAGGCTTCATTCACACAGGCTGATCATTCAGCCCCGTTCTAACTCCATGTCGTACTTAATAGGCGTCCTTTCACGTCAACGAGGCTCACAGATGACAGTGGAAACGTTTACACCTCACCGATGAAGTCTGTGGGAGATCACGGAACGATTTTTTACATCTAAAAGAGAAAAAAGAACGCAAACTTTTTGAATGTTACAATTGCGAAGCTGAATTCATAAAAATCTGTGGCAGACCAATGCATTGCAAAAAGATAAGCATATATAGAAACTACGCTGTTATCTGAAATCAACGTTCTTATTCTTGAATAGCGGTATCTTACTCTTCAACATGCAGTTCGCATGAGTGGATCTGCACGGTTTCCTATTGTTAAACGATGTTTGCGGTTAATTAACCACTTTAAAAGCACAGCTTTTACAATATACTTCTCTCTTAATTTTCTCTGCTTCTGCCAATTGTAAAATTTACATCTCCATGGGTCGTAATAACGTCATTCATGCGCCGATCAAGGGAAAACGCGAAAATGTTAGAAATTTAAATGTGTTAATAATAAGCCACTTCATGCCCTAAACTGAATATAAATCATAAATTACTAACTTGATTGGCCATACGATTGAACTTTACACTCGTAACATAACTGCAAGTTTTATTATTGTTTTACTTATTTTCCTACCAACTTAACTGAGAACCTGCATTCCGGATTGTACAATGGTGTATCTGAAGATAATGGGCAGTGTCATTTTTTTTTTAAGTTTGATTTCAGAAGTGCTCACTTTACCGTGAATATCCTATATGGTATATTCGTGATTTCTTCACACTTTCTGATTCTAATCCATTGAAAAATCACCCCACATAATACGTGTTTGGTTGTATCCTTAAAATATCATGTACCCTAAGTATTTTATCCTTCTGTTAGCATAAAATTATCTTACGTTTTATAACATTGAACTTTTACTTGTATTTTATATATTGATTGTAATTTGTAATTAATATGAACAAAATAGGGAGAGAATAGAGGTGTTAGTAATGCCTTGCAAGAAATAGTTCTCATTCAAAATATTATTATTAACGTGAGCGCGCACGAATGCGGTGGGTTGTGATTTTGGTGTAATTTTTTAAAGACTAAGTTAAGGTATTTTTGCATGAGACGGAGGAATATATTGGATGCAGAACTTTAGCTGGGCTTCGTAGAAGCGGGAAGTATCCATGAATAAACTATACCCTAGCTCCGTCAATTTGGTTGCCAGGCACTGATTACTGGGCGATATAACTTGGTATTGCAAAGGCGTCGGGCCATTTTGTAGGTGTATGATGGGGACTCGCAGCACACGCTGCAGTATCGTTATTGTGGACTCGAGGATTTCTGTAAGGGGCACGACACTCGTTCTCTTTTCCGCTTATCGGGAGCCGATTTACGTCGTGCGCAAGTTGCCGCAGCTCAAAGTGCAGTGGCCAACTTATTACCAGAGTATCGTACATTCCGCTCTGTACGGCTAGCGATCCTCTCGATAAAAGGAAACCGGAACAATAATGGCGCCCCACGCTGCCACGCGAGCCCCTTTAAGCACCGAATACAATGTGCTTCTAAAAATCACTGACAAACTACGGGCTGTGATTCCTAATAAAAATGAAGTAAAAAAATTTATAGGACACTTTGTACCTATATGCAATATTAGGGGAAGAATGAGCCATTGAAAATCAAATTTGAAATGTGTTATCTCCCGAAATATTGGAAACTAAGTGACATGAAATCACAACACTCCGAACACTGTTTTCTGTAATCGGAATCCTCAACATAGAGCAAAAGTTTGTTTATACCTTCCGTGGTAGTGAAAATAACAGGGATGGCCACCCTATTATTGTATATAACTTTTGTACTGTCGGAATATTGGAACTTCTGATGCTGACCTATTAAGCAATACCGCTTAAGTAACAAAACAGTCCTCTTACGGTAGAACGGGAGTTGATTTGCTTGTAACTCCGCAACCAGCTACACAAATCACCCCACTGTCTTGAAATTAATGTCGCATGTAGTGCAATTATACGATTTCAACGATTCAAATTCCATACAAACAAAAAAAAGGAAAGTGTAATGATTAATAGATGCAAATATAATTCGTTAAAAACAAATTCTTAATGTCAATATTAAATAACACATTGGAACATAATACTTTGAACTCACTAATTTGCAAAAAATTTCATCGATTACTTTTTTTCTAACAAACATTAAGGAACAAAATTGGCTTATAGGGTAAGAGCACACTGTACTCTATGGTTTTTAAGTATTCCATGTTAATGCGCCTTTAAAGTACCGCTGAAATTATATATTTGAATTAATGACGTGTGTCTTATAAAACCTTATATTTGGCCATGTAGAATAAAGTTTTATACTTGAATACACGAAACGTTCAACAACTATAGAAATAAACACAATGCTAATTTGCTTTTTGTTTCGTGCAGATATCACATGTAGTTTTCCCGTGATCTTGTAACTACGAAAAGTAAAAGAGTATGGTCGAACAAGTGTACTTTGTTCAGCAACATTTACACTTCTTTTGAATAATTAACTTGAAATGTTTTTTTGTCTACTTATAAAAATAAGATCTACTCTCTAATTTTTTTGATAACTTCTCTGTGTTCTAAAGTATGCAGGAGGCAATTATTTATCGTGACTCGTCCTTCTGTTATCAACAATAAACTTTCTGTAGAGTGCCTACACTGTTAATAAAAGTTCAAACATATTTTTATTTCTTATTGGAATAAGAAAACGTGGCAGGATGTTATGATACAAGTTAATTATAAATGATAATAACTGAAGTCCGTCCTGGCCTCTCCCAGAGACTGGGCGTATGGTCATCCGTCCCCCTTAGCCCTCTTCCCTCCCTAGGCCGCCAGTAACTCTGTTGACATCATTTTTATGGAAGAAGCTTTGCGAGAGAGGGACGTCACGTGCTAACCCCCCCCCCCCCCCAGGTGCCGTTACTGAAACCTACCTGGATGACCGCGGTTCCCGGCTACCCGTAGTTAGTTCAAGGTCACGTCTCGCCACGATACCCAAGAGCACGCCTACTTCACGTAATAGCAATGCGATTTCACTGTGAACAGTAGGAAAAGGGTATACAATTTCCTTTATTTTAACAACACGCTCACCTAGTAGAACTTTAAAGATAGAAAGAAACGGGAAAACTAACGATTGCAAAAAAAAAAAAAAAAAAAAAAAAAGTATTTCAGTATCATAGTAAAAGACAGGGACGTACCAACAAAGCAGGGGGGCAAGGGGGCTATAACCCCCCCCCCCTAAGTAAACCTGAAGGGGGAGGGGGGCAACGAATGTCTCTTGACACCCCACCTGCTTTTCCTGCGTTCCCCACATTTACAGTTACATTAAATAATTACTTCTAAACAAGAATATTATTTTCGGTAATAATGAAATAAATGTTGTTCTGCCCGCTTTTCGCGTTTTCTTTGCTACATCAATTAGTAATTGTTATGATATTTGCATTATACCTGCAGTATAATCAAAACTATTAGGCATAAAAATTCCTTAAATAGTACTATTTTGCACCATAAAAATTCAATATTTCTCGGGGGAGGACCCTCTGACCCCCCGCTTTATTTGGGTTATCACATGTTTCTTAAACAACAAAACCAGCCCCTACCGAAAAATTATTCCAGGATACTCCCCCAGCAATGCCCATAATGTCTCATTCGAAATATTACCCCCGCTATGGCATTATTTAAAGATATAAAAATTTATTTTTACGGCCATCCCTTCTCCCGCTCACAGAATCAAAACTTATTGTCTCCCCTCCCCTTTCACAAAGAATACTTAGCACGTCCCTAATGTGCCAATATAATGTGCGTGAGCAATAGCCATGGTTGTTTCTACTAGACATCTTTCAGACTTGTACCTTTTTTACCGTCCGTCGAAATTGTTTCCGCTCACATGAGAGGCCGTCAGGTGCAAATAGCCATGGGCTATTTACTTCGTAAGTTTGCCGCGTACTGTTGGTCGCGAGCCTTTTTTAACGTCCGTTGAAATTGTTTCCGCTCACATGCGAGGCCGTCAGGTGCAAATAGCCATGGGCTATTTACTTCGTAAGTGTGCCGCGTACTGTTGGTCGCGACCCTTTTTTACCGTCCGTCGAAATTGTTTCCGCTCACATGAGAGGCCGTCAGGTGCAAATAGCCATGGGCTATTTACTTCGTAAGTTTGCCGCGTACTGTTGGTCGCGAGCCTTTTTTACCGTCCGTCGAAATTGTTTCCGCTCACATGAGAGGCCGTCAGGTGCAAATAGCCATGGGCTATTTACTTCGTAAGTTTGCCGCGTACTGTTGGTCGCGAGCCTTTTTTACCGTCCGTTGAAATTGTTTCCGCTCACATGAGAGGCCGTCAGGTGCAAATAGCCATGGGCTATTTACTTCGTAAGTTTGCCGCGTACTGTTGGTCGCGAGCCTTTTTTACCGTCCGTTGAAATTGTTTCCGCTCACATGCGAGGCCGTCAGGTACAAATAGCCATGGGCTATTTACTTCGTAAGTTTGCCGCGTACTGTTGGTCGCGAGCCTTTTTTACCGTCCGTCGAAATTGTTTCTGCTCACATGAGAGGCCGCCATGAGCTATTTACTTCGTAAGTTTGCCGCGTACTGTTGGTCGCGAGCCTTTTTTTACCGTCCGTCGAAATTGTTTCCGCTCACATGAGAGGCCGCCATGAGCTATTTACTTCGTAAGTTTGCCGCATACTGTTGGTCGCGAGCCTTTTTTTTCTTCAACATCGTTGTAATGCTGCAAGACCCTACAACAGTTTTGATGGATTGTGGTCACGGTAAAGAATTCGGAAACTGTTTGTGAACTTCTAATCGGCAATAGAACGACAGTTACTTTAATCTGTTTTTTTTTTCATTTCAATAATTAAGTGCGCCTTCCATGAGTCTCACTGTTCTCCAACTGAGCTAGTCTAGTCATTGTAATTGTAGCGAACTGTTATAAGTGGTTCAAAACCTAGAGTTAAAACGTAGTATTTATTTTAAGGTCCCAATTATACGGAACGTCAGACGAGTGCGTATATAACCCCTAGACCCGCCGCGGCTAGCTACTGGGGTTTCATGGCTGAAATTATGTCGACAAGGAGACTTCCGTGTTTCAACGTGTATACTCGTTATCGTGGAAAAATTAACAAATTGTGCATAGACCACAGACTAGAACTTTAATATGTTTTTATTGCTCAAGAAATATTAAAGTTTTATTTCCTTCTATCGCAGATTACTGATATTGTTTGGTAGTAATTATATCAATATTCATTTGCATGCGAGATTTCGAAAACAGTTTAACTTGCTATTCAAATATAGAGAATACTTATATTTTTAAAAACGCTACTTATTAAAATGACCATCTAAATATACTTCTATAAGTCCAGAAATAAATTAATATTTTTTAAAATACTACAATTATATTTTCATAACAACTAGCCCTTATGTTGATACTACAGCCCACCACTGTCAGTAATTAACATAATAAAATGGAGGATAAAATTCTCATCGCTTCATTAGTTGAAAAGTAACACTAATGTGTCAATGCCGCTGTCTTATTTATAATTTATATAACCTTTGTATTACAACTGTCAGATAACTATAGTCTGTTCGCGACTAGAAGAGACTTTCTTTGAATCTTTCTAACTCCCATTTTCAAGCGATAAGTTGTAAATTACATGGAACTACATCCTGTCTCCATTCTGTCAAACTAGCTGCTCCCGCACCTGTCATGGTTTGTTGTAACGATGCATACAACTAAAGGCTAGTGTGTTTTTCAAAAGTCACTTCCAGTCGTGGACGGACTATAGAAATAACTTGTCCTGGTCGGTGATATTCCGCACGTTTCCTTGTTCGCTACGGGATGGCATGGAGCCACACTTTGCTGAGTCAAGATGCACAGTAGCGGTAAACTTTGAGTGGCAGATCATTATCCTTGCAAGGTAGAAGAAGGCTCGGCTCTCCACAAACCACCCCCACCCCCCCGCGGTCGGCACCATACATCCACCAACCGCAGGTAGTCACATAGCGGTTCGTGTAGCTCTGGTTGCCTACATACAGGCCTGCATAACCCTGAAGATGGCCACAAAAAACAACGCCATCTATGGAGGAAAAATCTCACTAAATGTCACTCCCATTCAAATTTAATGGCAGTGCGTAGGACACACCGTTTTCGTTCAAAACACACATGAATCTTCGGCCCAGCGTTACAGAGCCTAGCACGTAGGCCACACTACATCATAAGTCTATGGTTGGCTGCTGAGTCCATTGCACAAGCGATGGTGGAAGACATTTTAACACTTACTGAAAACAACATATACCACACATTCATAAGCTTACAGTACTTAAGTACTGCACTAAATGTAAATCAGTGAGAAATTCGCTATTTCAATCACTTAACAGTATTTGACTGAGTCATAAGTCACTTCAGTAAATTTACCTGACGAATCAGTGAAAAAATTCCCTTTTCCTCCTTTACTTATTGATTCAGTGACATTTTATACTTATTAATTAGAACATTTTTCCCACTGTTTTTCAGTGATTTGTGTTATGACTGATGGGTCAGTTAAAAGCGTGTAAAAATGGCTATCAAACAACGTTGAAAAATGGCCGTTAAACAATTTGTATCAAGTGAAATAACAATGCATGAACTAATCAAACTAGTAAAAAAGATTTTCTTGAATGTGTTTCGTCTTTCAGAATATCATTTTATGAAGAAAAATTACCAATCTTTGTTTCCATTTTTACGTCTTTCATTTCGCGTTCATGTAATCATCATAGCACACTGTTTGAAGTTTTAAACTACATATATTGTGTTTAAGGGAATGCACTCATATTTTTTATTCATTTTATCAATCGCACGGGTGCCAATTAAAACAAACACGAAATGTAAGGAATACAATTTAAACTACAAGCTTTCGTTGAGTAAATATAAGGCTTAAATTTTCCTTTCGTTTATCGACTAAACTTGGTAGCGCAGATGGGAAGTTAACGCCCTGCCCGCCTCTGGTAAACTTTTTAATTTTATTTAAATTACGGTAAATTGCGTCATATAAATAGTAATCTATCGAAAATATGTTTATTTCTAGTAATTATTTGGCTAGATTCATTAAAAACAATGTTTGATTCGCCAGAGAAATTTAACATCACATTTTAAATCTGTGAAATTGTTTCACATCACTAATTTAATCAGTGAAATTGTTTCACGCCATTAATTCAATCAGTGAAATTTTGCACTGTAACAATCAGTGAACTTTTTCACTGAATTAATCAGTGGCTTTCCGTTGATTATAAGTGAAGCAATTTTCACTGATTCGAGTAGTTTAATTTCTCTGAGAATCAGTGGTTTTCCACTGAGTCAAATTCAGAGTTTATGGCTAATTTAACAACAAAAGTCGACCTGTGTCAATATGCTACACCCGATGTTTCTCGAGAAACGGATGTTCAATGTTCGAAACAGATAATGTGTTATGCCTGCGACATAGGCAACACTCCCACCTGATGTGGTGCCGTGGTATCACCGGAGGGATACTAGTGACCAGGACTTCGCAAGTAACACACGACACAATAACTGCGAGATCAAAGGAACTGTTCGAACGTCATACCACCAGCTGCAATACATCTCCGAGACATCGAGTGACGCACATTTCTGAATATACAGTTCATCGCTCGAATGTAATCAGCAGCACCGATTATTCTCTAAACGAGGTCCTCTTCTGATTCCACAGTTGTCGCATACACATGCGATTTAATGTAGTCCCACACGAAAAAAAAATCCAGTAGCGTCAGATCCAGGAATATTGCAGGCCATGGCACAGAACCTCCGCGGCCAATCCAGTGACAACCAAACCACGAATTCAAATACTTGCGTTACAATGATTGCGAAGTGTGCCGGCGTACCGCCATGTTATAGCCGCATACGTCAGAGAATGTCAAGCGGACATCTTCCAGCAATTCAGATAATGTTGCCTGCAGAAATGCCACAAGTGTCTCCGGTCAGCCGTCGTCGTAGGAAGTGTGGTCCAAGTAACATATCGCCTACAAGCTCGCACAACCGCACATTCGCAGAAAATCGTACCCGGTAACCAGACGTGTCGGTGGCATGCGGATTGTCATAGGACCACACGTGCATGTAATGTACATCGTGCATTCCGGCACGCGTGAAAAGCGCTTCATCTGTGTAACGAAATGAGATGCAAACCCAGGAATACCGTTACCCTGTTCCAGATCCCATAGCGCGAATTGGGTCCGATGGTGATAGTCGTCTACATTTAATACACGTACCTTCCGGTAGTGAAGTGGGTGTAGCAGTTGTTCATTTCAAACCCTCCACACACTACTGTGGTCGCTGGCCAGCTCAAGTGCCATCTGCAGCTCACGTGCGCTTGTAGACGGCATCTCATCAGCACAATGGCAGCGCCTCCTCCTCAAACCGCGCAGTGCGCCGGGTGCAAGGACGGCCCGAATCTAGTTTCCAAACTTGTAGCGTATCCCCCTGCAGTGGTTATGGGGTACTCGTCAGAAAGAAATAGAAATTCATTATTTGTACTAAACCCTGCTCAACATTTATAGATTCGATTAAAATGGTTATTTCCTGCTAATAATACATGTATAGATGTCTTAGTTTATGTGTAAGCACATGTCAAAATCGCATGTTACTGTTATGTATTCGTACTAATAGTACAAACTATCGTAATCACAGCATTTGCATTGGTTACAGTGGAAGTAATGGCTCTGAGCTACTTCAGGCACTTAGAATGTTTACAAACATCGCATACTTTCCTCTAGTTAATCAGCAAGGTTTCCTGAAATAGCACAGTGCTTTTACTTTCGCTGTTAATTATTTCTTTGCTGTGATTAGATTTTGTACGATACACTAATATTGCGACTTTGGCATGCGCTTACACGTCAACTATGACAACTATAAAATCTAATAACTCTTTACTTCCAGGAAATAACTATTCGTTTACTGTGTAAACGTTGAACAGTGTATGTTATAACTGAAATACGTATTAGGCCTAATTATGTTCTGTCCAGCACCATTAAAGGGTGCTAAAACACGGAACACATCCAGTACAACACAGTACAATAGCTTATCCTTACCGGCAAGGCTTCCTTTTCCCGCAGTCCTCTCGTAATTGACTCAAATGTGGTGTGCTGTGAGACACATGCCTGCCTGGATATTGTTCCGCGTATAGACGCTGGGCCAGTCGTCCATTACTTTCACATCGCCCATACACATGTCTGTCAAGTCTGTCCATGTGTACTGCTACATGATCAAACGTACTTACGCACATACGAAGCACACAAGCGACTGCATGCCGTATGGACAGCTAGCGATATCTGTTCAGAAGTGTATCGTCTATCACATGTTCTTCCGTGTCACCTCTCCAACGCATCGCGTGTTTGAGTGTTGTCTATGTCGCAGACATAACATATTATCTGTTTCGAACATTAAACACCCATTTCTCGAATACCATGGGGTGTAGCATATTGACACAGGCCAACTTTCTTTCATAAATTAACCACACTGCTTGCGTACTGTAAGCTTATGAATGTGTGTTAGATGATGTTTACAATAGGTGTCTTCCACCATCGCTTGTGCAGTAGACCCAGCAGCCAACCATAGACTTACGATGAAGTGTGGCCTACGTGCTAGGCACTGTAACGCTGGGCCGAAGCTTCATGTGTGTTTTAAACCAAAACGGTGGGCCGTATGTACATGTAACAAGAAGAGCTGTTTTGTTACTCAAGTTATATTGCTCAATAGGCCAGCATCAAACATTCCGATATCCCGACGGTGCAATAGTTGTATACAATAAGAGGGTGGCCACCCCTGTTATTTTAATTACCACGGAAGGTATAACGTTTGCTGTAGGTCAAGGATCCAAATGAAATATAACATTGTTCGGAGTATTGTCATTTAATGTCACCTAGTTACCGATATTTCGGGAAATTACAGTTTTGAAACTTTATTTTAAAGGGCTCATTACTCTCTTATTATTACATTTAGGTACAAAGTGTTCTGTACATTTTATACTTAGATTTTCATAAGGAATCACCTCCCGGAGTTTGTCGGTTGTTTTTAGAAACACGCTGTATAGAGAATACGCACACAAGGAGCGAAACCACTACAAAATATCCCCCCGTATTCAGTGCTAGTTTCTGGGCTCCACAAAAGGCAGCGTTGTGCAAGCGGCCAAGAAACTATAGCAGAGCACCGCTTCGTTTCATTTTAAGAAAATCAATTATGTGTCCCAGTGTCAAAATGTGGTTTACCATGGGGAAGAAGTTACGGCGTTAGACTCCATTAGAAAATAAGGAGCGGGGTATTGCGTAGTTAGTTGTTTGCGTTTACAATGGCGAGACGAAAGTTTGTGAAATTAAACAATAACTAACTCTGTAGTGTTATTTATACACAGTGCTTGTACTAATGTATTCCGTCACACAGCGCCTTGGACTGTAGCGAGTTCTATTCCAGATACGTACTAGCAATAATTATCTCTCTTATTACTTATCTTATAAGTATAGTTCTGTAATTGAATATTTTTAGTCAAATTTTTCAAATTACTTTTAATTTTTGAGAGGAAAAGTATTTTAAAACAGACTAAATTACGGCACTGTGTTGCTGTTTATACCATCAGAGTAAGTGCCAATTTTATATATTGCGCCTGGGAATTAAGTACGTAATTATGTCTTTCAAGAAATGGGCCTTATATTTTACGCTTAGCTGGAAAATTGTAATGCTCTGTCCGTGCATATACCTACTGAATCTTGTGAATATGTAGTATATATCCTGATCGAACAATCGATTATAATTATAGTCGTTTATGCAACTTATTAATTTTTGCATATGAAGTGGGTATAATTTTGACCACTTCACGGACAAAAATAAAATTCGTGAAATAAAAACGGGGTATCGGTGACACATCTATGTATTTCACATTAATATGTCTGCGTTAGGGTGTAATATTTACACCGGTATATGGAAATTAAATAACAATAACGAAATGGACATTTGAGTTTTGAGACAGATGTGCGCGAGCTCTCTAGTTTGGCGCTCAAATCGGCACGCTGGCAGATCGGAGTCTCCAGATACGCTGCCCGGAAATTTTCGTCCACGTCAAAAACAGCTGGCAGTCGCCGCGGCCTCCACCCGCGCCACGCACACGTGTGGCGCCAACTCAAGGTCACGCTCGTATTGCTGTCTTGCGAACGCTACATCGTTGTTCCCGCTCATGCGTCGGTCTGACTGTAAAGACGTATACACGTCGAATGACACCAGGTGTAGTCCATTCACGGTTTCTTCGGCCTTTCTGAATCAAACCTTTGAAAAATCTCCCCATGTATGACGTGTTTAGTTATTTCCTACTTGTGCTATATATCACAGGCGTTTTATTCTTGTGTTCGTAAAAAGTTATTCATATTTTCTCCATAAATTATAATGCTTCATTTATAAATAATTTGAATAAAAACCAGGGAGAAAATAGGTATGTTGGTAGGCCTAGTGAGAAATAGTTCTTATACTGTTACAACTGAGTGCGCAACGCATGTGGTTCGTTGTCCTCTGGTATAGTGTTCCAGGCTTAGGTAAGCATAGTTTGCGCGAGGCGGAGGAATATTCTGGATGAAGAACTTTAGCACGGCTCCAGGAAAGGCTGAAGTAACCGTGAATGGATTATAGAGCGAATATGATTTTAACTAGCTCTCTGTCATACTACCATAAACAACGTGGACTGGATTTGATACTGAAACACTGTTTAGAAGCTGTTCACGATAAAGTGAGCACTTTTGAAATCAGCCTTTGGAAAAAGTCGCTGCTCATACATGAATATATTTTGAAGGTCGCACTGAGTGGTATGCGCCCAGTAAAGTTGGCAACGATGGATGGAAAGTAGTTACATATCTACCATAACGTCGAATAGAGTATTAGTTAACCATTTGTGATAACTTAAAATATTTCCTTCGATTTCTGTTTTTTTTTTTTAATGCATCGAAATGGTAAAACGAGCAGATTTGTAAATTATTTACTTTTCTAATAATTTCTCAGTTTCACCTGACCGACGCATGAATAAAGTGATGGGGCCGATGGCAATGCTAATTTTACATAAGGCGGAAGAATACATAACGTGCATACAAGTAGATCTTAAGTAAGGCTTCCAGAATTGCTCATTTTACCGTTAACAGCCTATACCTATGGGGCTTTCAGCGATTAGCCAATTTTTTTTTTGGTGTAAAGTATGTAGGAAGATTCAATACAGGGCCCTTTAGTAGTTTTGTATGTATCTAAGGAACATATTTTGAGATGTAGCGCTTTGAAAAAGCCATTTATAGTCGTTCTGGAGTGCTCTGAAATGGTGGTTCTAATCTGCGCGACTTCTTGAAAGCACTGAACAGCTCTCTTCTGAACTGTATGCGCTTCCTTTTGATCAGTACATTGGACGCACGTATAACATTTTCGTGGAAAAACACGAGTACTTCGAAGACCCTGGAACACACTTCAAGCCCCGTGTAGGCAGGAGCCCCACGCTCATCAGTGTTGAGCAGGTGACTTGGTTACCTGCGCATATGACAACTAACGCGTGCGCCTGGTGTCGAGTGTGATGTGCGGCGGGCCGAGAGCCCACAGCTCATGGTGCCGGGCAGCGTGTAGCCCCCGGGCGGCGAGTTAAGGCGGCCCAAGCGACGAGAGCGCGTGCGGGGCAGGTGTGCCAGCCGTGCAATCAATAAAGTTTTCGCGTGCCGCGGCAGCGACAAGGCGTCGTTTCTTAGCGCCGCCCACCGTGAGAGGCGAGGGAAGGCCCCCCCCCCCCCACCCCTTCAAGCTCTTGCCTAGAGCAACATCCACCGTGCGGTACACTTGCAGGGAAATTTCTTCCTGCACACCATAACATTTCATTGCAATAAGTTGGTAGAGGATTTTCTTGGTAAACTGAGTGTTTTGGAAATCAACGTTTCGAAAAAAATTTCGTTACCTATAACTACATCTATTATGCAGTAAACACTTGTTTGCGGCTTCCAGTTACGTTGGCAGCGAGTTAATAAAAATAAACACCTCCCAAAAAGTATGGAATATACATAAAGAAAAAGTAGTAATTAGACCGTACCTACGGTATCGGTGCAAAACTTGAAATTCAAAGTGTTTCTAACACACAAACATTTTACAATATCACAGACAAATAAACACGAAAGAACAACAAAGTTAATTTGATGGTGTTTCTAACAAGGGAGGATTTCTTTCGTCCCACTGTAGCTTAGTACCGTGTATGACCTCCATGTGTATTTTAAAGGTCCCTAACACGCCATGGCATGCTTGTAATCAATGTGTTGATGTCATCTTCTGGACGAAGGTCCCATTACATCTTGGCAGCTCTTATGAGAACTCGAAATGTTTCTGGAGTTTTGTGAACGTTTATAACCTGAATGTTTTCAGCTTGTTTCAGGCATGTTCAATGCGCTCTTTGTTGATCACAGAAGAGCTACATAACTCCTACCACCCAAACTGCCTTAACTCACAATATTTTAAAACATTTGTGAGATGTATACATCTAGGACTTGACTTTTTACTGTGAGAGAAACGTTTCAATGTATGACCACTAACGTTAGTGTTTCTTGAAAACTGCTCAAAAAAAAGTTTTGCATCAATGGAAATCTCATGAATGCTCCAACATTATTACTCGGAATGCATTTCTAGAATAATATTTACACACATTTCTAGCGTTTTTGTCGGAATGTATGTGTCCTACTTGTAGTTCACACCTTTTAGTGCTCTGTTTATGTGACATACGAATGTCAGCTTGTTTTCATTTAACGACGTGGAGACTGTTAGTAAGGGCTTGTCTGAAGAAGTGATCGGATCATGCCATGGCACACAATAACAATGTTTCAACGTGCTAGTATCGTTTCTCTCTTACAAAGTGATGTTGCACAATGTACGATTGCTGAAACTGTGGGTGTGTCACAAAGTGTTGTCTAGGATCTGGAGGTGATGCATGGAGACTGGTACTTAATCGACCACGATCTGGTTGCCCGAGGATCACAACACCTGCTCACGACCGCAATGTAAGAAATAATTCATCCCGGAACAATACCTCAACAGGAAGGGGGATACGAGATTGTCTCCGAGCAGTCTTGGGTTTACAAATCTCTGACCAGATTGTGCGAAATCGTCTTCGAGAGGGAGGGATACTATTTGCTAGGAGACCCATAAGACCCTTACCACAACAGACAATATCGGCAGAACAGTTTGCAATGTGCACGGGGTCGTCACGAGTGGATAGCTGAAGGATGGTCCTATGTTCTGTTCACTGATGAGACGAGGATTTGTTTTAGGCCATATTGCAGAAGGTTGAAGGTGTGGAGAAGACGAGGTACACAGGCAAAACGTAGTGCTGTGCAAGAAGTCCATGCATGCCGAGGTGGAGGAATCCTAGTCTGGGCAGGAATCATGCTTGGATGTGGAACGCCTTTATTTCGCATTGAGGGCACAATGACATCTCGGCGGTACATTACAGATGCCCTTCAGACTATTGTGCACCCTTACCGACAGACATTTGGTGAAATATTTCTCCTGGCGGATGATAATGCCCACACACAAACAGGGCAGGAGTCGTTGAGCAATACTGTCAGCAAGCCGGTATTCAAAGAATGAATTGGCCAGCAGCAAGTCGAGACATGAACTGCACAGAGAATGCATGGGACCTTCCGAAAACTGCCATTCAAGCACGCCAGCAAGATCCCAACAATGCACAGGGGATGAAATTGGCCGCGCAGACAGAATGGGATAACTGATCACAAGAGCAACTAGATAACTTCATTCTAAGTATGCCCCAGAATGTCAGGGATCTTATGTGTTCTCGAGGTCACACACGGTATTAATCCATGTGGAGAGTTAGAGAAGATACCGCTGCTGTTTTCTAAATAAACAGACAGCTAGAGTATTTTATGTATTGCTATGATACAGAATGAAACATTGTGCAACATTTGTGTTGTTTCCTACATTATGAATTTGCAACATGCTTGCATAAAGGGGAAATTTTATGTACTGGTATTTTTGGTACAATACATTTCTGATACAAAACTATTTAAGCAGTTTACTTATACATATTATGGTACCACTTTCCATTTTAATAATAAAATATGCATAACTAACATTTGCATGGTTTCACTTGGATGACACATGAAAAATGTGATCAAGATTATAGCAATATTAATTAATACAAAATGAGAGGAAAAGTGAATCGTACGCAGGGCTTTCAAGAGTGCTCACTTTACTACGAACGGCGTACTGGGGCTTAAAGCTGCCGGATACCAATAAATTAATTACTTTATATTTGTACAAAAATCAGTCAACTTGTATGCATTGCATGTGACGCCATTTTCCTAGAATAAAAAATTCACTTTATATATCTGGAATAATTTGATGTCAAATACAAAATTCCTCTGTTTTTCTGCATCCATAACAACAAATACTTATTGAGATGTACTAATGGAAATATTACAACGTGAACTAATTGCATGGCTACCATGTGACACATGAAATCAACAATTAATAACAGTTCAAGCATTAAAAAATGTTAAAATAAAACATGCTTAAAACACGAAACAAATGTTATGCTTATAATATATGTAATCACCAAATAACAGTTCACATATTATGTGTTTGCCCTCGGCATTAGTTAATGTTGTAATTTTTTTTTCATTTGTACATCTTAATTAGTATTCGTTATAGTAGCTGCAATACAACAGATACATTTCTGAATAGACAACAAATTGTTCAAAATATATAAAATGTAAATTGTTTTTTATTCGACGGGAAATGTTATCGCATACATTGCGAACAAGTTAAATAATGTTTGGTGCCATTACAAAATAATTAATTTTTCGGTATCCAAGAGCCTTAAGATTTCGACAGCGAGGTCGTCAGAGACGGAGCAAGTTGCTCCTTGATTTAGCGCGGGGTGGAGGGGGCTTGTGTATGAAGGAAGCACCCGAGCATTCGCTTGGTGTGATTTCGAAAAACCATGGAAAACAGAAAGCTTGGATGACTGGACCGGGAATTGAAATCGGGTCCTGACGAATGGAATTATAGTGTGCGATCACTGCGCTACCTATCTTTATTTGATTACAATAAACTTTGCCAAATGTTTACAGAAATAAACTATTTATTTGTCCACTTTTCTTGCCAAGGTAGTTCTAGAAACGTGTCAGCGCTATTATAAACAAGAAAATGGAATTAAGTGAATATTTTACATTCAACATTGTTTGAAGTATTAATAGGGTATCCCGTATAAAAAAAAAGCAGACATGTGAATAAATAATAAAGGATTAAAATTAAAATTCATTTTAAAAATTCAAAATATTAAATATAAGAAGACTAAAAATAGCACTAAAAAAATTAAATTTTAAATGCATAATACTACGGAAAATTTGAGTTAAACAGGAGGCCCTAACATTGAAGCGCATCACTCAACCATTGAGAATATTTAGAGTGGGTTTAAAAAATATTTACTTAGGCTTTGAGCTGTGTGTTTTATTGTGATATAGTCCTTACTTTAATTTGAGAAACTACGTACACAGTTTATATGATACAAAGTCAAACAACGTTATATATAATACTAAAGGCTTTTTTATATAAACGGCTACGTATTTAAGTCTGAGAATATTGATCAGTTACGAACTCTTCAGAGCTTTCAGTTATAATAATCAGTGTATAGAGAGAGCCACAAGTGACTCGATAGCGGAGACCTTTACCACTGTGCTAAGGCCTAGTTATGGTGTCCAAGGAGAGTGCGAGGCATGATTTTCCCTCAGGTGGGAAATAGAGTGGGCGATGCTGATGGAATATGGATATTCTCAGGGGTGTTCAAGTCAATCCGTCATTCATTCAACAAGGGCGCGACCCTACTTCACTCCTTCGGAGGCACTAAATGCTACGACACCATGTTGTCGTGGCTATGTTGCATGCACAATTACAGAGTTAGCTAGACGTGCACTACTCTGCTTGACTACATCTCAGCCTCTTGTGCATGGGGTTCCTGCGAAAATGTTTCCGAGCACGGAAATCCCGAGTGCTTTCCATGGATATCAATTTTCGTGGATAAACACGTGACTACTGTGTATGCCAGGAGCGACCCTTACGGATGAGGGGCAAAGAGGCTCTCCGCACGGAAGCAATCACAGAACTACCTGTTGTAGGGACAGGAAAGCAGCTCCAAAATCACGGAGGACTTTTCATATGTCTTCGTTCTTTCAAGTGCACCGAACTCTACGGTAAAACGAGCACTAGAGAAAAAAATAATGAAATAAAAAACAGACGACCACCGAATTCGAGTGTGGAGGCGTCCTAGCCAGCGCCGTGCTCCACGCTTCATTGTAGAGCGGCACACCGCCTGAGTGAGAGGTGACATGTCGTTAGTTGTCGTTTCCTACAATCCCGACACTCCCCTGCTGGTGACTGAAGGAACGTGACGGCGCTGTGATATGTCCAGGGAACCCTGCGACTACGCGCGTTCCCCTTTCTGGTGCAGCTCGACAATCTCATTTCCCAGCAGAATCCAGATAGGAAGGTAACTTCCGCCTGCGGCATCTACGCCGGATCTGGAGGGTCAGTTGCGCCAGCTGTGGCAGGATCTTCCTCAGGAGGACATCCGACGTCTGTTTGCCTGAACGTGTCGAAGTCTCTCTCCGTGCTACGGGTTCTACAATACTTTCATGTCTTCTGTATACACACTTCCATATCCTGTGCCTGTGCCCATTTACGTGCTCCTGCGTTGGCACCTTCAGGATGAACAATTTTTTTTTTGCAATTGAGTGTAGTTCTAGAACATCGTGCTTTATTGTGAGGGTAACGTAACATTTTTTTGCAACTGAAATAAGTTTTTCTTTTTTTTTTATACACATAAAGGAACGAATTTACTTATTATTTACACAATTACATTTCTAAACACTTTCACGGTTTCACTTGGATGTAAATTTTTCGTGTGGTGGAAGGATACAAAATTATAATAAATAGTATAACCGTAGCAGGGTTTTTAAAAGTGCTCACTTTACAAGAACATGCGATATTCAGATGAACACGAGGAGGAACAGTATGGAGACTTAGGACGCCACGTGGCTGAATGTTAGAGGGGGAGTCTGGGAGCGCTAAGCACCTCACAGACATACGTGCGAGATCTCGCCTTGTCCTCTCCGAGCACAAAGCGCAGAACCCACATCTACTAGTGACCTTATTAGGTGTACTGAAAAATATAAATTTACACACGTTATCATACACTAAGTATTGGTAAAACACATATTTTAGTTACTGTGGCTATCAAATTATACACCATGGCGAAAAGGGCGTGTATTTGTAGTAAGAAAGACTTTTACCAAAATTTTAAAATGTCTTTGAGATCTACTTGTTAGTTTGCAGGTAGCAAAAGACAATGGTTTCTCAATATCTCCATTACTTAAAAAATAAATAAATAAGTAGGCATACTTGGCCATATTTGCGTATAATTTTACAATACCACAAAATGACTCAACATGCAAAATCACTGATGTCGAAATACACCTCAGATCAAAATTTTCATAATATAATAATATATTGTTAATATAGCAATACGCAGTATAATGCCGCAGCTTTATAAACGTATTACACTTGTAATATTTAATATATAGCAGCCTGCCCGTTACGTCGAATTACCGCTCATTCCATGTGGCAAGGGTTGCTGTCAAGGAGAATTATTATATTGAGAATAATTTAACGTAGTGGAATGAACTAATACTCGTACAAATGGGACCAAATAAACATGCTGCTGGACGTGAAGTAAGGTGGAAACACAGTCAACTTGAGTGTTGGATGATAACCGGCGCTGATTTTCAGCGCGGGGCGGTGCGGCAGTAACAATGAAATGTCGCTTCCGAAATGACCGGCCATTGCTCGGGGCGGAAATTGCCCTACAGTGAGCCGAGCTCGTGGAACAAAACTGGGCGTGCATGGAGTGAGAAGGTTGGAAAGTCACGCTCTGTCTAGTTTCAGCTGTGAAAGAGTGCCTGAAGCAACGCAACACCGAAGGCCATACAGAATGCCGTGGATGTTAAAACACTGCGGATGTAAAACCCTCGGAAATGAGGTTATAATATTTTACTGGCGGGCAATAACGACCCCGAGGGAAATTTTTCACGACTTTGGGAAGCAAAGGAGCGAAGGGAAATCCCGAGACGCCAACGAGCGAGAGTGTTATCTTTCAGGAAACATTTGAAAACCCAGTTGTTGGAACAGAGAGTCGTGGAGGACTACACGAATACGCGCGACAACTCTAATTCACATGACGCTCCACTTGCCGTGTTATCCCAGCATTCGAAACAAAGAGCACGACAATTGTAAACGGCAACATTTTATAAGAACCCTGAGTTCATTGTTGGAGAGAAGCGTGTAGTCGTGGAGGACTACACGAATACGCGCGACAACTCTAATTCACATAACGCTCCACTTGCCGTGTTATCCCAGCATTCGAAACAAAGAGCACGACAATTGTAAACGGCAACATTTTATAAGAACCCTGAGTTCATTGTTGGAGAGAAGCGTGTAGTCGTGGAGGACTACACGAATACGCGCGACAATTCTAATTCACATAACGCTCCACTTGCCGTGTTATCCCAGCATTCGAAACAAAGAGCACGACAATTGTAAACGGCAACATTTTATAAGAACCCTGAGTTCATTGTTGGAGAGAAGTGTGTAGTCGTGGAGGACTACACGAATACGCGCGACAACTTTAATTCACATAACGCTCCACTTGCCGTGTTATCCCAGCATTCGAAACAAAGAGCACGACAATTGTAAACGGCAACATTTTATAAGAACCCTGAGTTCATTGTTGGAGAGAAGTGTGTAGTCGTGGAGGACTACACGAATACGCGCGACAACTCTAATTCACATAACGCTCCACTTGCCGTGTTATCCCAGCATCCGAAACAAAGAGCACGACAATTGTAAACGGCAACATTTTATAAGAACCCTGAGTTCATTGTTGGAGAGAAGCGTGTAGTCGTGGAGGACTACACGAATACGCGCGACAACTCTAATTCACATGACGCTCCACTTGCCGTGTTATCCCAGCATCCGAAACAAAGAGCACGACAATTGTAAACGGCAACATTTTATAAGAACCCTGAGTTCATTGTTGGAGAGAAGCGTGTAGTCGTGGAGGACTACACGAATACGCGCGACAACTCTAATTCACATGACGCTCCACTTGCCGTGTTATCCCAGCATCCGAAACAAAGAGCACGACAATTGTAAACGGCAACATTTTATAAGAACCCTGAGTTCATTGTTGGACAGAAGCGTGTAGTCGTGGAGGACTACACGAATACGCGCGACAACTCTAATTCACATAACGCTCCACTTGCCGTGTTATCCCAGCATCCGAAACAAAGAGCACGACAATTGTAAAAGGCAACATTTTATAAGAACCCTGAGTTCATTGTTGGAACAGAGAGAAGTGTGTAGTCGTGGAGGACTACACGAATACGCGCGACAACTCTAATTCACATAACGCTCCACTTGCCGTGTTATCCCAGCATCCGAAACAAAGAGCACGACAATTGTAAACGGCAACATTTTATAAGAACCCTGAGTTCATTGTTGGAGAGAAGCGTGTAGTCGTGGAGGACTACACGCATACGCGCGACAACTCTAATTCACATAACGCTCCACTTGCCGTGTTATCCCAGCATCCGAAACAAAGAGCACGACAATTGTAAACGGCAACATTTTATAAGAACCCAGAGTTCATTGTTGGAACAGAGAGAAGTGTGTAGTCGTGGAGGACTACACGAATACGCGCGACAACTCTAATTCACATGACGCTCCACTTGCCGTTTTATCCCAGCATTTGAAACAAAGAGCACGACAATTGTAAACGGCAACATTTTATAAGAACCCTGAGTTCATTTTTAAAGAGAAAATTGTCCAGTAGAAGGTTCTGGATAGAAAACGCAAAATATAAACTAAAATCGTAAATAAAATTAAAATTTTTAAGCATGTGTTAATCTGTAGCTGTCTTTATTGTTTAGCCTATATCAGAGGCGGGTGGATGCGGTACTTTACAGAATTATGAGTGGTTTAGTGACAATCACATTCAAACTTATCAAATAAAATCAAATGAAGTAACTTAATAGTAAAAATATAATTTCATTTCCGTTGGGGCTATGAATGTAACGATACCTAACATACTAGACAAATAAAAATTAGGGCTGGAATTAAGGTATTTGAAATGGAGGAAAACCAACCTGCCAAATTTTTGTCATTATTTTATCTAACATTATAGCTGTTGCATTGCGAGGGTTGTACGACAAATTTTAGTCATTATTTTATCTAACATTATAGCTGCTGCATTGCTAGGGTTGTACGACAAATTTTAGTCATTATTTTACCTAACATTATAGCTGTTGCATTGCGAGGGTTGTACGACAAATTTTAGTCATTATTTTATCTAACATTATAGCTGCTGCATTGCTAGGGTTGTACGACAAATTTTAGTCATTATTTTACCTAACATTATAGCTGTTGCATTGCGAGGGTTGTACGACAAATTTTAGTCATTATTTTACCTAACATTATAGCTGTTGCATTGCAAGGGTTGTACGACAAATTTTAGTCATTATTTTACCTAACATTATAGCTGTTGCATTGCGAGGGTTGTACGACAAATTTTAGTCATTATTTTATCTAACATTATAGCTGTTGCATTGCGAGGGTTGTACGACAAATTTTAGTCATTATTTTATCTAACATTATGGCTGTTGCATTGCGAGGGTTGTACGACAAATTTTAGTTTTTTGGTACTTACCACTGATTTAATTAAAATGTCACTTAGGCTACGTAAACACTCTGAAAAATTAAAATCATTTTTATTAATATTAAGGAAAAAAAAAATTGCTAACATAAAATTGACGTCCGCGAACTGGCCTCGCCCTAATGAAAACGTCAAGTGTAATACTATCTTAGGCCAATATGTACACAAATTCCAATAAGGCGGTAACCAAAATCGCATATTTCTGGCCTGGTTTATCGAATCATATGATATGTAAGGGCCAAGCGATTTAGCCATGTATTATAATTGTATTTATGTGATGTCTTTACAAATATATTTTACAGCTAAAATTATCTTCTATCTTCTGCTCAACTTTGTAACAGTAACATCATTCAGACTTGTAGCACGTTAATTAATAAAGACAGTTTTTTTTAGCCCTAAGAAGGAAAACTGGATGCAGTTTAAAAAGTACCTCAAATAATCGACGATTTTGCAGCAAATACAGAAATCCAAGGTGCAAAGTGTTTAATGCGGTATAACTCCAATTTTGTCATGCTGTGGTGTTTTCACTTTTCTTGCAGTTCGAATTCACGTATTGTCGCCATACCTTTCATACGGCGCGTACACAGTTTTCTTGTATCTGACGTATTCTCGTACGATACAGACTTTCGTTGATCTACACAATATCACTTTCTCAATCGACAATACTTGTTCACATCCAACTACAAGAGTAGAAAGTATAGTTGATTCACGATAACTTCGGCATTTTCTGAAGTCCTGCTAAATATCTACATTTGGCTACTGATTGCGTATCCTTCTGCTACCCGTAAACATAAACACTGCCATGTCACTTCTACTTTTATAACTGTCAAATGCGTTGGCTGCTGTTTACAGCTGTTCAAAGGATGCTGTCATATTTCCTACGAATGTTCACAATTTAGGTCTATAACAATACGTAGGTCGGCTTTATAACTATTTGTTACACACGATATAGCACGTTACACATAATACACATTAATATTTTGCCACGACGGTGTTTGTTACAACTGTGGTGGAAACAACAGTAGTATTTAACCTGTTGTTATTAATATGTGTTGTATTATTTCGTTAAAAGGATGGCCTTATTTACAATAAAAATTAAAACGCAGATGCAACCAGCCCAACGAAACGACACAGAAAATTCAAGCACGCAACTCGTGTCGCGTATTTATTGTACATAGCATCGACAAACGTACAAGATAGTGGTGAACATGCAGACATATAGGCCTACCGTATCATGCATAGGTACTTACTGGTTTTTAGGTTTATTTTATTATTTATCTAAATTTATCTGGTTGGGCTTAGTATTTTTTTGGGATTGTGGCAGACATTCAAATCACAGAAACGTAAGCTCGTTACACGACTGTGTTTCAAACACCTCGCGCAAGGGTACAACGTTGTGATAAACATTAATGTGAGCATAGCATCTGTTCATGGTTAAAACGTATACATTTTGCACATGCACTATTTGAAATCCACACGCACCTGGCCTGTATAAAGAGTACAGAGCAGACACCATAGACGGAAATGGCGGCCACGCCCTTTCACACGCAGCGGTCGCAATACTCGTTACAATATATGTAACCCTGCCGTAGAAAAACATATTTATCACAACAGTGTAACTTGCCTAAGAAGTAAAAAAAACACGAGTACGAACTTGACGCTTCGTTCAGAAACACGCCGTGTCATTGGCATGTCGTAAGGCACTATAAAAACTTGGTATAATCGCCCGCCATATTGGGACAAGCGCGTGGAAGTAGGCAGTAGGCGGCTAGGCTAGAGGAAAGCTGATCGAATTCTAGATTCTCTGCTCCACACCACTTCTGCCAACCTGTTGGATTTGTAAGCTTCGCGCCATCGCATCTAAATAACATATACTAGGTATTTTAACAATACAATCTCGTTCCAGTTGTAAATTACATATTCAAAAATCATTATGTTGCTGTAATTAGTATGAAATATGCTGAAATTACAAATAACAAAATTTATAATTTTCCTGCTACACAGGTGGTACGAACTTCCCGAAAGAGAAGAGAAAGAGAGAGAGAGAGAAAGAGAACGAGAGAGAACGACAAGATTCGCTTTTTTATTGAACCTTTCTCGCGGACGGACAAAATCACGGTGTCACTAGAGTCGACGCACGATAATTTGCGCTGATATTTTTAACTGCAGCAATGAAATTTACGTTACAGGCTTTGGGAGGTGATTTCTTACGGAAAAAAGGATACGAAAATGCAGATTGTCTTGTGTCCGGAAACGACGTCTGAGTGGAAAACAGCCCCAAAAGCTGAGCTTTAAAATTAATTTATATTTAATAAAGTGGAAACAAATTAATATTAGCTTACGATATTGAAATATTGTAACTTAATATTACTTTTTGCCATTTTATTTAGTAAAAAAAACTACTTTTAAAGCCCAACTTTCGGGCGGGGTGTTTTCAACGCTTAGACGTCGTTTCCGGACATACGTCATGCGGCATTTTCGTAATGGTAAGTATGTAACATAAGTTACGAAACATACTGTATGTATGTATATATATACACACTACTCACAAAAAGATAAGTATGCTCCCGATACTCACAAAAAGTTTAGCATATTCCCCGTTCGCCAACTTATACGTAACATTTCCTGTTTCTAGTAGGACTGGATCGTAGCTGCGTTGTGTGAATCATGTAAACATGGCATCTCCCTCTCAAGCGACATGCGTATTGCACGTAGGTTCACCCTCAGACTTTAAAACCTGCCGTGGTGTAGGAATGGAACAATTTGCATCAGAAAATTCTTAACGATTTTGTTTTTGGCATGCTTCATCGGATACAATTATGCCTCAGGAATCGTAGAGGTCATACAAGTAGAATGAAAATGGGAAGTTTTGCACAAGGGAATGTGGGATCGCATCGTCGGAGCTGTTCATGCTCTGTCATTCCGGTTCCCCGACGGCTATCTTAGCATGTTGGATGACAATGGCCTTGACATTTAACATTTATTCGATGATCTTTGACATAAAAAACACCAAATATCCACTAAAAATTCTAAAAATTCTAAAACATATATAAATATATTACAAAAAAATTATTAAAATTATTATAAAAATGTATCTAATTTTATTTTTAATTATAAAATTAAAATTTCGAATGTTAGTGCAAAGAGGGGACAGGAAACAGGCACTGATCGGCTGCCATGTTGTCACCCGACCACCATATTGGATCTTAGTGACATTAACCTTGACATTTGACCTTTACCCAGTGACCTCCTTGTGAAACCAACAAATCCTACAATATTTAATTTCAATTATTAAAAATCTTATTTAAAAATTTATTTAAAACATTATTAAAATTTAGAATTTCTGGGTTTAGAGGGGATGGAGGACCAGAGCCGATCAACCACAATTTTATGACATCACCTGGCCACTATATTAGCTCTAAGTGACCTTGAACTTTATTTCGAACTTTACCATTTTGACCTTTGACCTTAAATGAAAGAAATAGCAAAAATTCCACAAATTTTAAAAACATTCTAAAAAAACTCTATAAAACTATTTTTCAAACATTCGTGAATTTAAAAAAAATTATAAAATTTTTATTAAAACTTTAATTAAAAAATTTATTTAAAAGTTTATTTTAAAACGTACATTTACGGAGGTTCCCTCAGCACCACTTCCAGCAGACGACTGACCCTCGTCAATGTTTCTGATTGGTAAATAAGTGGGTTCCCCTCTAATCTCTCTACCAATGATTCTCATTGGTTGAATGCTTGTGTTCGCTTCTTCCCCCAACCGTGTTTTTATAGGTCAATTACTTGCACTCGTTCGACCCACCATCAATGTTTCTCATTGTATTAGCATTCCCATCCCTCCTCCATCACATTTGTTCATTCTGTCAAATGCACTCAACCCATTAAATTAATTTTATCGTTTGTCATTTGTTTACTTTTTCGTCACCGCCAGAGAAGCTTGGCCACCATTCTGGTTGTTGACGCCCTTGACCTTGATCCCACTGAGACTGAATTCTAAAAGTTCATACAATTGTCTATTACTAGTTGCCCACAACAGGGGGCCAACAGACTAACCATACTAGTCAACGACAGACTCCACCCAAGACTGGTTCCTAGCGAGACTGACTGACAGCACAAGACTAGCTCCTGACGAGACCAGTTCCTGCAAAACTGACTAGACCAACCTGATATACCACCCACCTATACAAACGACGATGGAAAATCTCACAGCTAACGTCTTCACATAAAATCTTCGTATAATTTTAGCATAACATTTCTACCACCGGTGACCATGTAAAAGGGTCACACTAGCTTACCAAGCCAACTGACCAGGTCAACTAACTAGCTGCGAAACATTCCTCGAAAATATTCCCCTCATTTCATTCGTTCGCTATATAGAACTCATCCATTTTAAACGACCCGAGTAAGACATAATACTTACCATAGCCGTCCAACTGCACATGCTCGCATGAATTTGATCTAAATCAGCCTCTCGTAATCGATTGTTTGTACCACTGAATTAATAAGCCTCCCAGAGAAGCAGAATAGACTGTATAAGTAATTAAACACATATTTTTACACACACATGTATATATATATAATTTATATACTTATAATATACATTCTATCCTTCTAATTATTTTCTCAGATGATATGGGTCATTTAAGGATATATTTGGGGTTATTAGGGGTCAGCATCTCAATCAGGGATCACTATGGGGCAACCAGTCAATGGCTCGTGGGTCATGGGTCAATTGGTCAGTCTTGTCAGATGTCGGTCTGACAACAGGAGTCAGCTGTCTACATTAAGTGTGACCATGATTTCTAGGTGAGCGAAGAACTTGTCTGGAAGAAACTGATGGAGATATAACTGCATGGTAATGTGGCCAAGGAACTAGCATCTAAATTCTGCCTACCTGCCTGTGTGATGTCTCAGCGCCTGCATGTGATGTGTCCGCTGCAATAATGTGGTAGTTCGGTGATTGGCTGGTCGGTGAATGAACAATGTATTACTGGTGCAGTACGATTGGTTCAAAGTTAACTGACGTAATAGTGATTGCATACTCGTATATTATATCTAGTATGGTGATAAGCTGGGAGGTTTAGTTTGACAGCAGTTGACGTGAAAGGTGGATCGTCTCGGTTAGCTTCTGCCTCTTCGCATGGATTTTTCTTGAGTTTATGTTTTCAAGGTCATTTAAGGTCATGGGTCAAGGTAGTCTGCATCTAATATGGTGGCGGTAGTCTGTAATGTATTATGCTTGTTTACTTTGATGTATGTTTCTGTCTGGAGTTTTTGTTTTCAAGGTTATTGAAGGTCTTGGGGTCAAGGTTTAGGTAGTCTGCGTCTAATATGACGGTAGTCGTCTGTAATATAATATACTTGTTGACTTTTATGTATTATTTCTCGAGTTTTTGTTTTAAAGGTAATTTAATGTGATGAGGTCAAGGTCGAGGTAGTCTGCATCTAATATGGCGAATGAGTGGTGTCTACAATGATAGTGGTTGCCTACCAAGATGGCGTAATAGGCATGGGCTAGGGGTGACATCTGGTAAATTTAAGTATTATTAAATATTAAAAAAAAATTAAAAATAAATTTCTAATAATTTCTTTTATATTTTTTAGCAAAAATTGTTTAAATAACTTTTAATAATAATTTTTTTGGTTTTTTTTTATTCTCAAGGTCGAAGGTCACCTGCACCCAAAATGGTGCACAAGATGACTGACAGAACCAAGGTAGCAGATGGTTAGATTCTACTCCGATTCTGGATTTTTTTGTATCGATGAGACTTACCATATGCCTATAAAACCAATATGGCAGCCACTGCTCTGTCGGTGCTAAGGAAGCCCTTGAAATTATTTAAACTGAGCGAAAATTGGATTTGGTCTGGCTTTCACCATATTTGAGGGGGGGGGGGGAAATGCATCATTTTTGATTGTCCTTTTTAAATAATTTTTAAACAATTTTTAAATAATATTTAATAATATTTTTAAATTTTTTTTTTATTTTTAAGATATGTTTGGATTTCTGGATTTTTTTGGGATTTTTTAGTTGTTTTTTTTTTTAGGAATTTTATGGCATTGGGGTCAAGGCCAACGGTCAAGATCGAAGGCCATGGACCAGAGGTAAAAGGTCAATGACATTATATGGCGGTCGGATGACGTAACAACATGGCGGCTTCCCGAATCCGAATCCTACTTCCACTATCTCTTGCCCATCTATCGGTATTTCCCTACTACTCGTTATAATACATAACTAAAACGCCACCTAAAATTTTCAGTCATAGCAATGTCATAAAAATTATTTTATAAATCCTATACACTTGTTTAGGCTGCAGTTGGTGTTGAATTTCTAAATATCAATCCGTGTTTAACTTATTGTTATCGTATGAAACTACGTATGAATAACACACTGATTTTTTTAACGAAATTTTTTTTATGATTACGTCTTGGCTACATTAAGAGTTATCTTGTGATATGTACAAATATTTTACTTAAATATTATTTGGAAAAATGTGTCGAAATGTATTATAACTCTGGTAATCTGTTTAAAACATACATACGTGCGCTTCTATACAATTACTGTTTGACAGCATATCACTAGAGTTTAAAAACGCTAAACTTTTTATATATATGTTGGAGAAGACACGAATGGTAAGCGAACCAGGGTGTAGGAAAGTGATGAAAACGCTCGCCCATTACAACTCGACGACAGATAAGGCGACCACAACTTTCTCCCAGTTTCCCCTGGTGTCGGCGGGGTGGGGCGGGGCGGGAGGAGAAGCAAAAAATTTGGCGCTTCTGCAACTGGGGGACTTTCCATTCATGGGCGTGTGGGGCATAAATCACCCTTTAATATGCCTGCTGATACAGGGAAGTATGTGGAAACCAGTCCAGAAACACCAAGGCGGAGCAATCTTGCACGAGAACTTTTTGCTGAGACCTGATAGTCAATGGTTAGGGCGTATTCCTAAGCAATTATTTCTGGTAGTGCAAATCTCTAGTTTTTAACCGGCCGCAAAATGCCATATAAATAAAATATTTCCAAGCAACAATATGTAAAAATTACTGCACAAATTTCTTCTTAAAAATAACTAAAAAAATTATTTTTGGGCAACAGGTACTGAGTAAGTGGTTACTGAGCTAAAATAGATCAAATACCGTATCAATAAATAATTTGAAATTATAGCGAAGCATAATTAAATAGGAAACTCCGGGAATTACTGACGAACACAGGGAACAATGATCAACTCCGCTGCCGTAGTGATACATAAACTAGGTCAGTAATAGGCTTACTCTCGTGACATGGTATAATACAGACCCACTTCCAAAATTATTTGCTATTATTAATTCAAAGCACCCAGAATAGAAAAAATTGCAAAAAGAAAATAAATTGGGAATATTCCTTGAACACTTTATGAGTTACAGAAGGAAATAAATTTCTCAAAAACTGTATTTACTGAAATGTTCTTGTTTTTATGTTTGCAAATATGTTGATAAAATGAATTAAGAGACCTTAAAAAATAACATTCAAGAAATTAATTAAAAATATTTTAAACGATACTTTTAAAATTTTCACAGCAGTTCAGAGAGATGAGCGTTGGTTAAATAATATAATAGAGCTGCCATATGTTAAAAAAACACAACAAAGAAACATGGAAAGTGCGCAGTATGTAATACGAGACAACGTAAATATCTTACGAGTGAAAAAAAACATGTCTGTAAATGCATAGCATAGCCGCTTTAGGGTGTCGAAGTACGGTAAATTATTTGTGGGTTTCTAGATATTTACAGCCCATTGTCCACTAACCCAAGATTGGTGAGCCACCTGTGCCTTACAAGTTTCTGTGCATGATTGGTGACCATTTTATTGTGCCGTATCTAATGCCCAACAGGCTAAAGGGATCGTGATACCATACTTTCCTTATGAACGTTTTGCCTACATTACTGGATTAAGTGCCGCTATAGGTTTGTAGGTAATTTGGTTACAATACGTCGGATCTCCAGCGCTTTTTGACAGAAATGTGCAGGACCACCTGAATACCACATATCAAAATAAATGGATAGGTAGTGCAGAAGGAAAAAAGGTGTGGGGGGGGGGGGGCTGTTCCGTGGCCTTAACGACCACCAGATCTTACACCTATCGATAATTTTATTTGAGGTACTCTGAATTTAGTGCACGAGACTCCATAACTTATAAGCTTATTATTAAAGAGTATAGTTATTCTTGAAAATACGAATTAATAAAGAAGAAAAGGGCAATGCTATTTTTACAAAACAAACTTATTGTTGCGCACAAATAATCTATTTTTAGTAAAATATTCCTTATGAGTTTGGAGCATTGTCAGAGGTAACGTTTGTTGAGTTGCAGTTAATTGAAAATATGATGTTTGACATAAAGGCAAAAGGTTACACTTTTGCGAAGGTTAGTACTTGTATTGCCTATAAGCACTTCCTATTTTGTCGGGGTAAAATGTTTTACTGGGATCACATTGCTAGTTGAGAATTACTTTCCTCGGATACCTACTAGTGGTAAATTATTTTTATCAGAATTATACGATTAGTAGATGGAAAGCAAAAGGCCGTCACTCGATATAATTATATTTTTAATTGTGTTATTGGTGTTCTTTGAGATGGAGACAGTTGGCTGCCCACTCATTTTGAAAAGAAGACAAATATCTTGTAATAGTTGGTTGTTAATTAGTTTAAGATGACTAATTAAAAATTTATTAAATGGCGTGAAATGGCCATTAAATATTTGAATGATAACTTACTTGTAATTAGTCACACAATAAGTATTCGAATGGGCGACTGGCGACGTGGTACGGCCTGCTTATTACTTATTAGGTTGAAATTTTCGAGGGCGTGTGCGACGTGGTCCAGCTCATTACTTTTAAGAGTTTTTAGTTGTAAGTTTGATGATTATTCAAAGGCATGCAGTAAAGTTGTGCAGCCCGTCACATCCTCCCCCCCCCCCTCCTTAAAGGGGTGGAATCCCCAAGAAGAAGTCCATCCAGGTTGAGAAGATAATGCCAGAAACAAAGACGAAGTGGCCAGCTTCGAAGCAGAACCAGCACTCTTCTCCCACATCAATCCAGGGAAGAAAATTCACAGCATCACAATCGGGATGGTTCCAGGAACGTCCAGTGGAACAACACCGAAAAGAGAAAACAACTTGCGCAAATATGTGTCATCATCATGAGAAAAAGAGCTCCACCTCTGCTCTATCGAAGAATAGGAGTCCCCATTGGGAATATCCCAAATCAGACATGCAGACTTGAAGGAGGCAAAGGGATTCCTATTTTTTTTCTTTAAGTTTGTCATGTTGGGCTCTTAGCAAAAAATCTCTTTTTCCAAAACCATAGTGCATTACAGACTATAACAACAACATTTGTTACCAGACCAATAAGATAAAAAATAAACACAAAACAACAATCAACCCTCTTAAAAACTACATGAGCATGGAAAAAAAAATTAAATGAGCATGAACTGTGGTCAGCAACACCCCCGAGAGAGTCCACTTGTACTACACAAAACCTTAAAACAAGATGATCCAACTACACTCTAATAACCCTAGTAAAACCATACAACAAGACCACAATTAGTGATAGTTCATTTAAAACCACCTCATTGGGTGATACACAATTTCAGCTGTGTCACATGACACTTCATCACAACCTTTTTCTGAACTACATCTTCCAACACGACCGTGATGGGTATCAAGAACCTGAGTATCCTGAAGGGTCCCTGGTACTTAGGAGCGAGCTTTGAGCTGAACTACGTGGCCTTATTACTAAGGAAATGAGTTTCGACCATTACTTTGTCTCCTATTTTGAAGGTCACTTTACCACTAGAAAATCTCTTCCTTGTTGATAATTTCCTATGGTACCTTTGAATACTTTGAGTGGCCTTTGCCCATACTTCCTCCAAGGATTTCTTACTCCCAACATCCCAGCAAAAACTGTGTAGGCCCCTAGCATGGATAAGAGGGTAAAATAACCTTCGTCCAAAAATAACTCCGAAGGAACCTTCTGGGTCGCATCACTTACGACATTGTTGAACGCAAGCGAAAGTTGGTACAAAACCAAATCCCATTCCATATGTGTTCCGGTTTGAAAAACTCTCAGAGCTACCTTCAAATTTTGGTTTCATCGTTCCACCAGGTTCGCTTGTGGATAATGAGGGGTGGTCTGCACTAACTTAATACCCCAAGCAAAGGCTAAATTCTTCATCTCCATCGACACAAAGAGGTGGGATTGTCTGTTACAGGTCCAAATACTGGGAAAAGGTGCTGACTCAATATCCTACAAATATCTACTGACATCATAGTGCATAATGAAAACAAAAAAACACAAATTTACTGAAACTGTCCACAGCAACAAGTATGAAAGTGAAACCAGAAGTCGTGCGGGCAAAGGACCAAACAAATCCAGGTATAATCGCTGCTAAGGGAAGATAACATCCTATTGAACTATATGGGCTAATATTCTTGACATTACGGGGCTTCGCCCTCTGCCTTTACCAGATCTTCAATTTCACTGGTCATTCTAGGCCATTAAAATATTTCCCTTATCCTGGATACTGTTTTAACCTGCCCAAATGAGCTCCAAAAAAGTATTTGATAATACTGAAATATTTGCCCCCACAAAACCGAAGGAACACATATGCTAAATTTCCTCATTTTAGAATCCACAAAACCTATCAGCCCTTTCCGACCTTCAAAAAGACCACCTTTGCCTGCATTAATATCCACCTTGATTTTCTTACATTCGGAGTGGATTTCCTGATGGTGTTGCAAACTAAGGTACGCCTGAGGGAAATTTTGGAGAGTCCCAACCTATTCTCCCTCCGTAACATCCAAATTCCTATTTCCATTATTGGTGGACAACACCAAGACTTATTCTCTGTCAACACAGATATCACCACATGTATAAACACAAGGTACTTTTTCGCTTACTGGGATATCTCCATGCTTCTGTGCATCTCCCCAAAAAAACTCTACCCTTTTCCTATTTAAGGCATTAAGAGGCTCAGCTATCTCGGCAAAATTTGGTACGAATTTTGAATAAAATGCAGCCAAACCAAGAAATCGGTGAACACCCCGCAAGTTCTTAGGAGCACGAAAATTGACATCCGGAGCAATCTTTTCAGGGTCCATTAATAATATCCCTTCAGAAATAACAAAATCCAGATATCTCAAGTAGGTCTTTTCGCATGTAAACTTGTCGGGATTCACGGTCAGTCCAGCCTCTCTTAAAGCGGTTAAAAACAACCTCAGATGTTCTAAATGTTCCTCAAAGGTATTACTGTATACACATACATCGTCTATATAAGTAAACAGAAAATTGTACTGATACTTTCTCAGAACCTGAAAAATTACTCTGGACATCGCCTGTGGGCCATAATTCACACCCATCGGAAGTCTCTTCCATTGAAACTGCCCCCATGGGGTGACAAACGCCAAAACTCCTCAACAGTCTGGATACAGATCTACTTGCAAAAAGGCTGAATTAAGGTCAAAAATGGAAAAATAGAGGCCTTTCCCACTTGCTGGAAATCACTCTCTATTGTGGCCAATGGATAAGGATCTACAATGATCTGTTTATTTGTCTTCCTACAGTCGCATATAACCCGATATTCCACAGGAGTTTTCTTAGGAATCAAAAATGATGTGCTACAGAAATTACTTTCCGAGGGCTCCACCACATCATCCTGCTGTAATTCGTGGATGATTTTCCTAAAAATCCTTAATTTAGGGGGCGCTAATTGATAAGGAGCTGATAGCACAGTCTGATTCTTTAACCTCAAAACTATGGGTTATTTACTATAGTGCCCCGATTTACTGGTTTTGACATCACCAAATTCCTAGCGCAAAAGTTTTAAGCTTTCTTCAAGATTACTTTCCCCTGATTAAACTGTCTTTACCGACAGATCAACAATGTGAAACCGCTTTGATATTCCTTCCATTATGTACTTGAGAACTGCAAAAGGAAAACTTTAACTCTTTATTGGCAACATATAACACAGCTCAAGTTTTATCAAAAATAAATAAATTCGAAGAATAAGGGCATGCGAAAAACCAGACAAAATCCTTAAGGTAAATCTCCAAGAAATCTGTGCAATCTTAATCTTAAATATCGCAACGACATGTGAGGTAATCATACCAACATTGGTCATGGAGTATCCTATCCCCCCTTTATGTATCATAATAAGCCCTTTGGGCAGTGACCTGTGCAAAAAATTACAAAATTCTTGATCAATCAATGAACACGATGCTCCTGAATCCAGTAGTGCAAACAACCAAAACCTCCCCTGCTGTTGCTACTGGGATGTACAGTAAACCATGCTGGCGCTCAAACGACATAACCTGCACTGATGATTATTCAAAGTCGTGCAGTGACGTGGTGCAGCCTGTCACAAAGCTAAGAAAAATTATAAGTTATAATTTATGCTCAGAGTAATTAACTTATGTGAGCAGCAATGATGGACTGATTTCGGCTCTGCTACGACATATGATTTATATAAGTATTGCTAGCTGATTCCGGCGAACGATGATCTGCCTTTTTTTATTTAAAATCCATAATGTATATAACGCTATCTGTTGTATTTAAATTGTAAATGCCAAATTAAAAATACGAAGTGTAAATATCATGTGCAGTGTGTGTCACAGAAAATTAGGCGCAGATATCATATGTATTGTGTTTCGTAAAGTTCATTGTTTGTAAATATAAAATTATAATATTTTACATGTTATAATTACATTGAATTGACATAATAAATCTGTAATTATTCGATACGCTTAGAAGTTCATAGCACTAACTTTTTTTTCAGTTTCAGCACCTGTTATTGGATTTATTTGGTTATAATTGAAATTAAATCCACTGTTCTCCTTCCCAGAATATAAGTGGATACTGTAAAGCGTCGTATGATCGATGTGTGTCTTGTATGGTTTGAACTGTGTTGTTTCTACGCATAATTGTCTATTAGAATATATTTGACGGTCACGCGCTTCCCGATTTTGTGTTCGTGATGATGTGCCGACATCTGCAAAACGAAAGCAAGTAGCTGAGCCCTAATTGAAGTTGAGATGGAAGAAACATAGCTTCGAACCTAGTACTCCAGTCTAGAGGTACCTCACAATCTACTCAACACAGAGAAGAACATAGACGTAGACATGTATCGTGAACCTTCTGCAAAGAGTGACATGAAGTCCGGCTACTCTGAAGACCCCAATGACTTAGTTTATAGACTACGGTTGTTGGTTTCATTGCAGAGAGGTGGATATCTGTCTGTCATCGGAGAGGTAAATTCGATTATTGATGGACTCAGAGTTGGAGGCTTTATTGAATGATATATGCGCGTGTGTGTGTGACTTGGTTATATATATATAATAAATATAAACATCAACAATAGATTTGTTTTTATGGTTTATATGCCCTATCATATAAATAAATGAACCTACTGCTATGTGTCAGCCGGTGTCTTGCTGCACACACTTTATGATGAACAACTCTTGTTAAGTATGTATAGAGGTAAACACAGTGGACTGCCTTGTATGCCGGGCTGAACATGTAATGTCAACTTTCGCGTCGGCATTATGTCATTTCCACACACTGATACCATATTGCTTGCAGCGACTCTTAAGAGATTCTTGACATCGCTGACGATGTTTCAGATGGTAAGTCCTTGGTCATGGTGTAGTAGAGTACCCAATCGCAATAGTAGTACCTCTGATACCGTAGTGAATCTTACTACAAATCATCACGTATTGCACAAGCGACGAACACTGCATATCCCATCAGTCGTTGATAGCCACGACCGTACGTCTGAAAACTGACATGGTAGCGTTGGTTAGTACAGCAGAATAGCAAACGATTTTCCAACGTACACCCTCCGACCGAGTTTGGCTACAGTACAGAGGTACATGAATTCCACTATCAAAATTAATAAAATAAATGTAAAAAAACTTTCAAAACCAACATTTTATTTACAAATGCACTAAAAAGAGAAAAATAAAATATAACAGTTACACAATTTGTAGAACTTGTAAGATGTGGTCGAACAGCCGTAATAAACTTTACTAAAAATTAATATGTTTGTATCAATTTATATTTTGTATGTAAAAGCTTGGTGCAATGTAGAATGTATACCTCATTTGCGCAAGCGTAATAAGCACATATCTTGCGTAAGGCTCTTAACAATGCACAATATAAAACGTATATCACATTTTTGTAAGCATAGGAAGAACATATAGTGGGCAAGGCTCTTGACTATTCTCGGCAAGCTTTTATATACTAAATATAAATTGATACGAACATATCAAATTGCAGTAAAGTTTATTACGGCTGTTCGACCACATCTTACAAGATCTAAAAATTGTTTAACAATTATATTTATTTTACTCTTTATAGTGCATTTATAAAAAAAAGGTTGGTTGTAAAAGTTTTTTTTACATTAATTTTATTTTCACTTTTTAGTCTCCAACTATGTGTTTGTATCACGAATATGGCTTTCCCTTGCTAATAAAGATCCCCATGATGTATCGTGATCGACCAGTAGTTCGCTTTCATTCCGATACGGGACATACTTTAAGAGCAAACTATAATAATAGTTTTCAGAACCATTTGCCGCTACAAAATAGGGCACGCATACAACAGCAGTGACACTTCCAATATATATTTTACTGTTATTCCATTCTGTAAAACAAACTCGATACGACGTTTGCTGCATGCAGTTGTAGAGTTCCTATGGCCACCTTCCAGCTCTATCATCAGATCATCTCAGTGGTACCTTCATATTGTATTGCCATCGGAACTACTCATGTATGCAAAATTTCAGCTCATTTGATTAACGGGAAGTGGTTTAACATACATACATGTGAAGTTACATGAAAGCTTGTAACTTCCGGCTCCATCATCAGATCAGCTCATTGGTAGCTTAACATTGTATTGTCACAGGAACTACACATGCATGCGTCATTTCAGCTCAATTGGATAATGGGAAGTGGTTTAAAATCGACTTGCAATATTTCACCCGAACGTAGAAACAAACTCACTAACAACGCTAGCCTGTAAAAATATAAAGGAAACCAGTTCTTTCTGACAATCATCACTTATTTAGGATCCACGGACTTCGAACCGTCTATGAATAACGAACACTGTATTTGTGTTATACCCAAAACAGCTTGGTGAAGCACGGATTTATACAAAAGTTAAGTATTATATCAGGGATACCAAACGCAAGAACTATGGCTTATAAATATTATGGAAGTCACACAAAGAGTTTTGCTGCTTACCGCCAAGGTAGAATGGATCTCAGTAAAGCAATGACAACACACCCGGCTGCTGAAGAAGAACATCACACATCGCCAAATCCAGAACGATAACGATAAACTGCACTGACCAGTTATATAATAGCAAGTATGATCAGTCAGCACCGCGCACTTGGATAATGGTCGCAAATCAAAATTCTCTTTGGTTGTTGGTGAAATAACTGCGTTTGGTGTGAACATGGATGTCAGTTTGCTGCCATACACATCGCCAAATCCCGAACGCATATTAACGATAAACTGCACTGATCAGTTATATAATAACAAGTATGATCAGTCATCACCGCGCACTTGGATAATGGTCGCAATTCAAAATTCTCTTTGGTTGTTGGTGAAATAACTGCGTTTGGTGTGAACATGGATGTCAGTTTGCTGCCATACACATCGCCAAATCCCGAACGCATATTAACGATAAACTGCACTGACCAGTTATATAATAGCAAGTATGATCAGTCATCACCGCGCCCTTGGATAATGGTCGCAATTCAAAGCTTCTCTTTGGTTGTTGGTGAAATAACTGCGTTTGGTGTGAACATGGATGTCAGTTTGCTGCCATACACATCGCCAAATCCCGAACGCATATTAACGATAAACTGCACTGATCAGTTATATAATAACAAGTATGATCAGTCAGCACCGCGCACTTGGATAATGGTCGCAATTCAAAATTCTCTTTGGTTGTTGGTGAAATAACTGCGTTTGGTGTGAACATGGATGTCAGTTTTCTGCCATACACATCGCGTTTACATTGCGATTCGACTGTCAGATGCGTAAATGATTTAGTCGTTGCATGTCGATGAAAAATAAACTCGCCGTAGTTATATATCCCTTTACTTTATTTAAAGGAAGTCCATTTTTACACGTACGGAACTTTTTTTATTAGCAAACTTATGTACGGTAATTTAAGCCTATAACAATAAGGTGAATTTTACTTTACTTTTCAAAATATTTTTTGTTTCACATTCGACAGTACATTTTAAGAGTTCTGCCTACAAAGCCTGCAGTCACAGAGTTCAAATGGGGAATCAATGTTACAGAAATTCCGAATCAGTTTTATAGATTACAGTTTTAAGCAAAGTCAAATTCGAAGCAAATTTCTCAGATAATAGTGCCACAATTAGATATTTTCAAAACATTTTATTCATTGATATATATTTTTTTAAAAAAGGAAAAATCAAATGTTAAATTCTAGAAAAGTAAAGCAAGCATAAAAAATGGTAATATTTCTTAACGTGCCAGTATTCCTGAGAAATTCCACGTAGAATTAATTCTTCTTTTTCTTTGAAACATTTGTCTTTTAAAATTAGTGCAATGAGTAGAAATTTCTGTAACATTGAATGACCATATAAACTTTGCGGCTGCACGCTTGGTGGTCACAGCTGTTATGTGGCTCACCTGTCTACATATTGTTTCTCCTTTTTTGGCCTTGAAGCGCGGGACTATAAGGGTTAGACTGGTACACGCTACAAGAGCGCCATCGCCTTTACGCGTAGGGCTTTGATCTGGCGTGCAGTGTTCTCTTAGTGCTGCGGTCACCTTAGCATTTTATTCAGGAATAAGTCTGTAGCAAAGTTGAATATAGGCTCCTAGCGTAGTTTGGCTGGTATCTGGCTAGTATGTTTTAAGGTACGGCCGTCTAAAAAGGCCGTTTTGAAATATATTGGAGGGATACAAAATAATATTTACAGCATGCGTGTTAACTTTAAAGTACCATTCCCTCCTCGTCCGGGGTGTGATGTCTATTTTTGTAGGTAAACAGACTGACTACAAGGTTACAAGTTTCGCCGAACAACCAGGATTTCAAACACACCAAGTAGCGGAGTTCAAGCGCCGGGCAGGTTAAAGTGTGGCGTGATGATAATGCACTGAAACTAACAATAAAAACAACAGGCCTACGTTTACAAACGAGTGGCCAAATACGCATATCATTTGTTGAAGGAGTGCACGTTCTTAATTCTCATTGTAAACTGTTTTCTACTTTATAAAAACACTTATAAAAATTAAACTGGTATTTTAAAAATTCTTTTGTTTTGCCATACGAAACTTCATTGAAGCTAACTCATGAACCCTTTTGCTACCATTGACTGCACTAAACCATTTGATTTTACTTTCAGTATCACGTGTAAACATTTTAAAAGCACCACACATAAAACTTTGTGTTTTGAGTTTGGACAATAGTGACTTCACATCACTCAAACAAACATTTTCAACCGACCGGCAAATCACGAATTGACGGCGGGAAGGCGCACTTGAAATCGAATAATTACCACACGCTGTTTTATTCATAAAAATTACGGGTATTACGTTTTCAGTAAAAGAGCTTGTTTTTTCTAGTATAATGAAAGTTGTTACAAGGAAATTTATACTTTAACATCAAGCATATTTAGATATGCAAATAACGTAGCATTAATACATTTATACAAATAAATACTTGGTATAAAAATTTAATAAAATTTTACTTAACGTAGTACACTGTAAAATATTTTTTTGTCAGCTTCTTAAACTGTAATGAAAGTTGAAATTCTATACACAAAAACACACTTTACAGTTTACAGTTTGGTGTGTTTTATTTGCGTGTCCACCATCCTATCTGTTTTCATCATGAATAGAGGAGGAATTCTACTGAATGAAGCCTGACGTCATTACACTTCGATCAGTAGGTATATGTGATGAACACGTATCGCACAAAAAACCCTAATCAACAATTTTGGTTGATGTGTCGTTATAAATCGTTAATCATAATAGTACGATACGTTTATTCGTTTCCAAAGCCCCAGTACAAAAAACTTCGTTGAATAAGCTGAAAAGAGCAATCGATCATCAATATTTCAACCGACGCATCCATCTGGCCAAAGAAACATAAAACGGTCTAGATCAAAACGTAATCTATTTATACTAATACCAAGTATGTGATCATATTATGATCTACCTGGGATCACATCCAAAGGTAAAATATTACTCAATTACAAGACAGTGAACATTTGATGAATCAATCAGTGGTTTCTCCAAAACTGCAACCTGATCTATTGACGTTAATATTTTCAAGGGTAATCTTTTCGTATCTATTTCACAGAATTATAAGGCGACTATCTAGGAAAAAGCTACATTAAAGTAAGTCTGTCTTCTTGCATTGGGCTACAATTCCACTTAAGATGGAGTTATTTCTTACCTCCACGCTACGTTTAGCAGAGCCGCCAATATATAATGCATCTCGTCAGTAAGCATTTATGGAAATATCCGAAGGAGAAAGCCTTCTGCTATAGTGGTACTTAGAATCCAACCACTACAGAATCACTTTCTTGCAAAGAGAGTTAATAATAGTATGGTTGATATAGAGACAAAAATAATTTTAACATGTGGCAAATGTCAAACGAACCGTGGCTTTGGGCGTTTGTGCTCAAGTATGAGTTTGTGGAATGATTCACTGCAAAATGTGAAGAATATTGGCTCATGTAAGTTGCGCTAAAACCAGGTCACGGACTGATATGTATTTTTGTTTTTACTGTAAGTTAGTTATTGATTTTTAAATTTCGTATTGTGTGGGAACTGAGGTACATTTGATAACGTCCATGTAACACTTTCGCTGTTCACTATGAAATGTACCATTCCCAAATTGCAATAGAACGGTGCTAATCAAAAGTTATTCTTGATCAAGAAATTAATGTTTCAAAACAATATGACTAGTTTATCTAGATCCGTTACACAGTTGTCATTGACATATATTTTCGGTATTTTGGGCTTTATCTAATTTCTATTTTTATATACAAAATGTAGAAGTGGGACTATATAAGCGATCTTGCCTTAACAGTGGTATAGTCCATTCACGGTTACGTTAAAATTTTCTGAAGCCCTGCTAAAGTCATACTTCTTGGATATTCCTCCGCCTCATGCAAACAAAGGTAAATCGAGTCCAGAAAATTACACCATAGGCACAACGCATCTCACTCGTGCGAACTCAGTGTAATAATATTTTACTTAATAATTATTTCTTACAAATCAATAACCAAGACATCTATTTTCCCCCTGTTTTATTCATATTATATTCATTAATGAAATATTATAATTTATAAATAAAATTTGCTTTAAAATTCAATTTACCCAATAGTAAGTTACTTTGATGTTAATTTATGTTTACACAATTAAAAAACGCTTGTAATACATAACATTATTATAAAAAATCTAAAAATGTTATACATGGGGCATTTTTTAAAGGTTTGGTTCTAAAAGTGAGAAGAAACCGCGGACAGACCATATTACTCACCTCAAGTAGTCTACTGTTTACATGTTGGGTGGTAGCCTAATATTTGTATTTGTCCCACAAATAACGATGCGTTTAGCTAATAACTTTCGGTAAAATCCAGGAATAAAAGTTTATATGTGCCACTGTGTTCCGTTAGTTTTTTTTACTTCACTTATAGATTAAATAGCTGGGACCTACCTAAATAACGAACTATTTTAGGAATACTCTCTAGTTTCTTTTCGACCGAATTTTATCCTTATAGTTTCATGGCGTAAATCGTCAAGTAATATTTAACAAGAATTATTTATAGAATAAATTATATTTGCTACAAAATAAAAAAAGTAATTGCAAAATACTTTATCAGTATCATTCTTAGCTGGCAACAATGAGCTGTTTTACTTATGTTCCATATTTATAAATTATAGAAATGAGAAACCAAGAGAACTGAAATCCAATTCATGAAAACTGATGTGCAAGTACTGAGTGATTATTTATATTAAATTCTCTATCCATTGTAGCTTAGGTTAGCCAGAGGTGGATGTATGATTCTATTTTTTTTTTGCCACGGAGTACATAATTTTATGACAGATCTTACAGTTTGATGTGACAAAATTTTTGAAGAATTTCTTACTATTAACATATTGCGTAGTGCGTCAGTGTCCAATAAATAAATGCACAGTTTCCAAACTGATCTCGAGTGTTACTGTAACCTGTGTTTAAAAATACTAAATCGCGATAAAAAAAAAATTAGAGGTGAGATTGAACCTGCCATTTACTATAAATATAGCTACGACGGCCAACCTTCGTTTCTGGAGCTATTAACACGACACTCTTAGAATGGATCACCAGAGATAAGTTAAAGCAGGCGTCGTTCCAATGCACGAAGCTTGATCGCGTGAGATGACTAGGTAGTTCTAAATCAGTCGCTGTCCTTTACCATGGATCGCCAGCCGACACGGGCTTTTAAAGGCGCGACCGACTTTTTCCCTACAAGTGACTAAAAGGTCTGTTAAACGGCAACTACTGAACAATATTTAACAATATTTTTGTGTTGGGTATTTACAGAAATGACGTTTTAGAATAATTTACACTCTATAGTTAAATGTTTTTTTACGAGTGTGTATATTTGCTTAACCTAAGGATACATAACTTTCTCCGGTTGCACTGATTTGCAGACATAAAAAAAGAATTAATTAAAAGTGTAGTTTTTAGATTTAAGAGTTGCAGCACGTGATTAAATAAGCAATACATGACACATTGAACTTCGGTTTAAGTATTATTAAAAACTAAGTTCAATAACTCTAGCAAGAAACAAGGCACATAGCGAAACTCCCTAAAATAAGTGTAAAAGCAGTATACTCGCATCAAAATAAGAGTAATCTTGACCAAAAATAAGCCATCAAACTGTTTCCAAAGGAATTTGCCGCACAGCAGCAGTTATTGAACACTCATTTAGAGGTTATATTAATTATAAAATAAACATTTATTCATCGGTGAAAAAAAAAAGTGGAGAGCACGCATTAAAATCACGGTTACTCGATGACACGCACTACCAATACCCCTGTTCAATGCTACTAAACCACTTTGTATGTATAGAGTGTTGCATACCATCAGGCGTGTCAATTCTCGGTTAAAAGATTTAAAAAAAATGAATTTATAAAATACGGTTTAGTTTTAAGGAAATAAAACATTTTTGTTGATTTTTTTAATCAATATTCCATCGTACAAACCAATTATACTTCCGCATTAATCATAAACTCTGGACGAAATTAATTTTTCAGCTGAAGCTTAAAAGGTGTATAAAGCTTTTAGGAATCACTTTAAACCGATACCCATATGCATGTTTTTCGAATTTTTTTTTTTGCTTCGTAATAAACATACAGCCACGAATTTTCATAGTTATTCAGTTATAATTTTTACAATATATTCCCTGAGACGTTGAGAAAAAATGAGCATTTTTACAATAATAGGGCGGGAAAATGAAGGATTGGCATGTGTTCCCTGTCACTATTAGTCATCGTTGCTGGAGAAAACAAACAAAAGCACATGCTATACTTTTTTTCATGTACTTACTCCATAAAATATGTTTGTCTTCTTATTTCAAGGTTTAAAAAATACCTTAAAAATGAAAAGTACACCATAATAATATTTTTTATGCGGATGTGGTTCAATGACATGGTTCCTATTTCATAAACATACTTTTTAATTTCTTTATTAATTGTTTATCTTGTATTTAAAAGTTTTGCACCACAACTACAGATTTCAAACAAAAATTTTAAAAAACTTTTATCTTGCTTATGATCTTAATTTAATTTAATTACATTAAGTTATATGACATTTATTACTGTTTTCTTGTTTGCGTTGTACTGTAATCAGCAAAATAGACGTAAACCCAATATTAAAAGAATAATTTTATATACAAAGCGAAATAACTTGAGACCCATTATAACCAACATACTTAATAAATAACTTTGTTTATTACTGTATCCTAATTCCTCTACCTACCCATAGTTTGGGAAATAAACTGCACATTTGATGAAAAAATAAACAAGTAAGTGAACATAAAATTATTTTCTATCTGTTACGAAAGCCACTTTTTCATAATTCGGTGGCAGGCAGAACACTCTTTGAATAAGACAGCGTTCGCCAGGATAACTTATTATTAAAATGACAAAACAAACACATACGGCATGGCTTTCATGTGCCAGAACACAGCTTAGATGAAAGGATATGTCATCAAAACAACAATGGCGCTGCTGTCAAAAAGTGGCCTTCGTAACTGAGAAAGTGTACTATGTATTAAGAGTGCAAAGTAAGAATAACGGGTGCAATACTGAAATGCACTATGCCATCAGGTAATAGAAATATAGTGTAGATGATTATGGTTCCACTTTGTGTCAGATTTTTTTTTACATTAGAAATGATAGTTGTTGTTTGTTGTAACATAAAATGTTGGTTGAAACTTCTGTGTAGGAGTTTGAATGATATTTTCCCGGCTCCTTGAGACAGGATGAGTACATAAAAACTTTTTTCTTTAATGCCTGTCCTTACCAAACTCCGCATACGACACAGGAACTACAACTACCAGAACAATAATAACCACACTAGGGAAACTCAATAAGAAATACTACGAAGAAATTAAAGAAATTGAAATAAAAAAATTACTTAGGCTAAAAAAATATTTTGTCATCAGAAATGCTATGGATGTAGCAGAAAATCAAATCTCATTAAAGAGTGCCAATTTTTAATAAATGAAATTATAATTTTAAGTATACTCTCAGAATAAAATTAATACCTGCCATAAAAATAGCCCTTAGCGTCGCTACCCTCTCTCGTGACGTGCATTTCAGAAATTAATTTAACTTAGTTCTTTTCAAAATAACGTGCAGTCGAGCCGGTGAAACTTCAAAAGAAAAATAGCGTGAAGGAAGAGTTCAACAATTATTAAATTTATTATCGTCTCTGAGTTTTCGGAAATTTATAAAGAACTTACCTGATTTTTTTTTTTATCCTTGATGGTCTGGACAATTTTGAAATCACTGACTCGGTTAGCATCCTCCAGGATGATGAGGGCCACTTCTCAAAGTCTTCCCTATAAGGCTCACGGGCTTAGCGCGCAGCAAATTACAATCCAGCTGCACACACACCCAACGCGGTAGTACGTATAAAAGGTGCTAAATATTTCTCGCGTGCGTCGTCCGGAACAGACTAATCTTCTCTCTGCCCGCCTAACTCGTCCTCGCCGCATTGGGACATCCTGCTATGTGGCGACCACGTGAAACATTAAAATCAAAATTTAATGAAATTAAAGCTTGTAAGGCTAAACCCACATGCACGGCCGGCGTCATGCCCGGCTAAAATCAAGATGGCTAAACTTCCTCAAAATAACTTAGTTAAAAATACACTCGAAAATCCCGCCTATCATAGGAGCGCTAGCTCACCGATTCTGTAACTCGTCACACTTTCCCATGGCAACTGTCAACAATATCCATGTAGCTTATAGCCTCTGAATGCAAAACAATGTATTCCTATAATCGTAATTACACACACTTGAAAATTAAACGTTATACTTAATAAATAAAATTAAGCATAGGAAGAAAAATAAATAACCTCCATATAGATGCCATTGTGATGCCCGAGCGGTCTAGGGTTGAGCACAAACACTCAATAAGAAGTAAACTAAGTCAATTTAACACAGTTAATAAAATTAAACACTGAAACGTCTACGCTTGCAACTATGCATCTACTAACGTGGCGATGTAGAGAAAGTTGACTGGGTACATATTATTATAAAACAAAATGAAATCATGACTGGAAGCAAAAACATAACGTAGCCACGGTGATGGAGGTGGAATCTCAAAGTAGCTCAGGCGAGTGTCAATGTGTTTTGTCAGATTTATCTTCTCTCAGCTTATTGTTATTTAGTTGTACGCCTGTAAACTGTCCATTGTCCAAAAAGTTTTCGCCATTTTGTCCTGTCTGCAGATTCTTGCTTTTTGGAAGTTCATCTTCCTTCCCGGCTTAAGACTGTCAATTATCTGCGTTAGTCACTTTGCCAGTCCTCGCTTCGATGCCTTCGATGATATCACTAAGTTGTCTTATACATTACACATGTCCCATCCAGCTGATCTTACTTTGTATAATCACGTTTAGAATTCTCTACTTGACTCTAAGCAAGGCTTTTTCGTTATTTACTCGAACTATCCACTTTATCTTCTCTATTCTTCTCCAGCACCACATTTAAAACTACCTAGAAATTTTTGTTCACTTCTTCTTTAAACTAGACTTGCTAGTCTGACGTATTCTCTTCTGGTTAAGCTGATTTTCTCACAGCTAAAAAAATTATTGGTTTTACTTGCTTTGTTGATGTAAGGCTATGAACGTGGCCAGTACAGATCAACCAATCGAATCGCTTATTTAGTGCAACAACAGAGAATGTTCTCCTGTCACCTGATTTCGTATGAGAGCGGCCTTTCGCGAGAAGTTCATTGACACCTTAATGGGAACGGTATCATGCACGAACTTATGCAATTATACTGCGGAGTTTATAAGTGGTTTTAAAGTAAAAGGTAAGAACTTATGAGTGTGTTTTGTTTGATTTGAAAATATGCTACAAACACAACAATAAAATACGCCCTAACTCCTATACGATGATCGAGATATTTTTTTTAAATTTAAAGAAATGGAATTTTATCACTGTGAACAAATTGATTGACGTGATATATTAAAATTATCAAAATTAATACAAATATAGCTTGCAATTTAGCATACAAAATAAGCATCAAATTAATAATGAAAATTGGTTTTTCCATTTAAACTGATGATTGAATAAAACATTTCCATTTACTTACAATTGAGTAAGTTTAAAGCCTTATTAATTATTTTATGTTGATCTGTAACTGTAAATTCCTCCCCATACGGAAATTATATTTGTGAACTTTTTAAGGTTCTGTCAAACTGTATAACCTGCGTCCTTACCAAAATGACATACACCAAAGAGTTAATGAATAACAGGTTAAATTGCAGCTTCTAGTATATTAAGAAGCACCAAAACTGCGTTTGTTTGTTCGTAAATGTATATCCTTACTTTATGATTTCAGCCGCGATTTCCGCACTTTCTTGTAACTATCACCTTAGCACTATATATATATATATATATATATATATATATATATATATATATATATATATATGGTAACTAATTATTCGTGGACCACAGAATTTTGGTTGATTACGCGACAATATCCGCGGCGTCGTAATCCGGTTCCAATAGTCATTCACGTCTTTTCGCGCCTTCGGTGACGAGCTGTATCGACGCCCCTCCGTGGCCATGCAACAAGTAGAAAAATATTAACTAAACTTTCAATAAATCCACGACCCCCCCCCCCCCCCCCACCCAACCATCAACCCAACGCGTTGCAGTCTAGCCACCCGCCACTTCTGGTGCAGGCAACTGTAAATTACCGTAATTATTCTTCAACTTAAAACAATGATGGTCACGCGTACATGTTTAAAATATTTTTTTATTTCATTACGATAAGTATTTAATATATCCCTATAGGGAAGCACAGGTCAGCTCTGCCCCACCATAGCCTTATATCCCGGACACATGGTTAAACCATGTGAAACACATATCTCACATATTTTGCTTTTTCGGGGCAGCCTAAGCCATGCATTCCCGTTTTACTCTACTCTCTTCCCATACTGCAGCTAAGTTCTTGCTTTTAGAACAAAATATCGAATTATAATTTAGGCATGAGAGTCTGAAGTCATGCAAATTTTAATACAGATCCCTAAACTATTTGAACACTAACAATTATAATATAAAAATAGTATTTCACCAAAAATAATATGATACGTCCTAATTATTCAGCCTGATATATTGTAAAGTAATTGTAGATAGTAAACACTGACATGTTTTGGAGGTATTCGGATGAAATTTTTTTTGTAGATCTTCCTGTTAGCTTATTTAGGTCATATGTATATGTATTTAATATATTTAAATATATGTATATATAATATTATATATATAACTTATTATACTGTAGTCATATATATTAAATTTCTTGTTTAAGAGAGACATGTAATATGCCATAGCATTATAGATTTCATCATATTTGTGTAGTTATAAATATTTTCATTTAACTTACCGTGACAGCAGATCTCTGGACTTTGTGTGGAGAGATCCGTCAAGCCCTCCTGGCATCTGTGGTTTTTCTTGTTCTCATATTTGCAGCAGCCAGAATGAATCATTACAGCTAGAATGTAAGGGATTACTAGTATAAAAATATTTCCCTCAACCAAAGTATCTACAAAAGATTCTTTTAGAAATGCTGTAAGTCGTCAAGATGCCGATGCGGTATTAGAATATCCAGCAACCGATACGACGCCTCGTCGATTTCTTGGTGCTATTTACACATTTTAGAAAAGTTTTCGATGTCAGCTGCCATCAGGTCCTGTACACACGAACTATAATTCTGGCATCAATTATTTCCCCAATGAACCTTTCCAGCTATGGTGAAGTTTTAATGCAAGAATTTGCTCGAAAAAAATACTATTTCGCGTACACACGATTACTAATTGCATCCAGTACTGTATGCCATGTTATTTCTCTTAAAATACGTACATGAAAACAGAATAATTGGGTTTAAAAAAATTGTATTCCTTATTTTTTTACGTACAAGGCAAAAGCGCGAATTGTCTCTCTTTGAGAAACAATTATAGTGCTTTTAGGACACTGTACATGTGTGAGTCCACAATCTGAGCAAAAAAATAAACCAAAATGTTCTTCTGGTATTGTTGATGCGATTTTGAAGGTAATTTGTTATGTTAGCACTGCTTAAATTCAAAAGCATTTCCTTTTATTTTCTGTTGGAACTATATGTTTTCCTTATAGAATATTTTTCAGAGCAAAACTATAGATTTGAATTCTAGGAACAACAATTATTATTTGGATATTGTTTTAAGTGTCATTTTAATGTTAGCGGTTTCGATATTCTCTTTTGTAAACTCCAATATTCTGTAATGTGTAACTCAAATTATTTAGTGGCGGGCCTAACTAAACAGTAAGTGTCTTGTGAACTCAGTTGGTTGGTATTTGAAAAGTAGAGTTCTTTTGCAGAGCTACTGATACATAGGTGACTCTTAACGTCTCCTCCGAGAACTAAACCTTACATAACTTGCATTATTGCCCTCTAGTGTCAGGCACGCGAACTGAATACAGTGCCCTCTACTGAGCATTATTCGTCACTAATCTTTCATTTCGTGTGGTGATCCCAACAATAATTCTTTCTACACAAATGGTATGTATTAGAAAAGTTATCAAACATACAGTCTATTAAACCAGCAATTGTTCCTGATGTGCCTCTGTAACCTCTAACGCTATAGCCATGAGTTCAGCTTCGTCCATGGTTTGTGGTATTTTATATATTAACTGCTGACCTACGTTACCTTGTAACCCATCAGTGAAAGCTACTTATAACCTATTTTCAGTTTCCTGATTCAAAATTTCCTATTTCTCAGGTTCATCTAAATGCTGAACTGTTTTCTCACATAATTTACGACACCTATCTGCAAATGTTTGCACATCCTCATTATGTTTCTGCCTAACATTGTGCAGCATGTAATAATGAAATTGCAACGGCTGATTTTCCTTTAATCTGTCGTTCAACTCATCCTTCAACATTTTAAATGTTATGTCTCCTCTTAATCTAGGACATGTCGCAACAAAATGCAACGCTAAACCTTTCAATTTCATTTTCGCTAATTTCACTCTGTCCTTATCTGAAATATTTCATAGACTTGCTGCGCTTTCTACGCTTACTAGAATGTCGTGTACCGGCTATGAGCCTTTTTCGCCAGTCCATTTCGCTACTAATGAAATAACCGCCAAATCTTTACTTGAACTGGCACGTGAGCTTGTGCTGTTATCTCGGGAGCTAGTTGGCGAAGTCTTTCGTACTCCATGTCAACCAGAAAAGTGCTACTACAAATTATTAAAATATATTCATTCAATTTCGAAAGAGGAATCCAAGTCTGTCTTATGATCGTGAGTCCGTTTCTTTGAAGTATCGTAATGCACACTACTACTTATAGATTTAGTTTCATGAATCGTATTCAAATATTGCCTCTTAGGTACGGCTATATGTTCCGAATGTGAAGAACTAGCAGTCGCTTACTCGTGTTTTACATTCGCGTCTTGCGAAGTCGAAGGCTCTGTATTCGCAACTACGTCAAGTCTTTCTATCTCGAATTCTGGATAAACACGATCTCGAGGTATGTACTTCTTCACTATACGAATTTCAGTATCCAAAACTACTCTCTCAGAAGAATTTTCATACTCTTATACTTTATAAACGGGAGTCGGAAAAGATCACTTTGGTTTTCCCTTGAAAGCTATTTTTAGTCCTAAACTTGAAGTTAATGCATTCAACTTAGCACAAAATGGCTCTACTTGAGACAGGTCAATAGATGTGTGCTTTTGGAAAAATTTCTGTATTAATTTATATGAGTAATCTTCTAAACCCTTCAATGCCTCAATACTACTAGTTGAAACTATGTAGGTTGTCAAAACTGTAAACTCTACTACCTTCCCTTCTTGCCTCTGAAAAACTAATAAGCGTCTTAGCATAACGATTTAGTGCTTTTGCAAAATACAGCAAAGAAGTGGGGCTGAATCCAGATAATTACTGCAACATTCGACTCTAATCCAAGTGTGCGGTGTTATATCTTCCAAATCTACGAGACAATCAACGCTACCAGTTACTCCATTGTGAAGATACTCAACATCGAAACGATATGCTTTCCTGCAGTAAACGTGTTCGTTATAATCCTGCAAATCTCCTCTTTCACGAACTACCGTATTATATTCGCCATCTAAAATGCATATAATCCTAAACGCTTTAGGACACGTTAAAAAGCCCCACTCAGCAACATTGCTCAGCTCAATTACAATCTCACGATTCGCATTCATAACACAACGTGCGAATAAAATGAAACAACTGAATTTTATTTCGTCAGACGAAAACGCAGCACTGTTTTCAACGACCTAACACCTATCCCCTATCACATACAACCTATAACCCTTCGAAGTGGATTTAGTTAGAGCCGTATGTAGTAAATATCCCACCGCTGTCACCAGCTTGTGATGCCCGAGCGGTCTAGCGCTGAGCACAAACACTCAATAAGAAGCAAACTAAGTCAATTTAACACAGTTAATAAAATCTAACACTGAAACGTCTACGCTTGCAATTATGCATCTACTTACATGGCGATGCAGAGAAAGTTGACTGGGTACATATTATTATAAAACAAAATTAAATCATGACTGGAAGCAAAAACATAACGTAGCCACGGTGATGGAGGTGGAATCTCAGAGTAGCTCAGGCGAGTCGTCCCAGGCGGTGATGTGCAGTCTCTGGGGTCTACCTCTGAAGTCCCGCGTCCTCAGGCCGTGCATGGCATAATAAAGCAAAATGAGTATAGTGGGGAGAAGTCTCCCTCTACCAAGAAGTCAGCGCATGAGCAGTTTCCCACCAATGAGAAGTCAGGGCGTGGAGAGTCCTCAACCAATGAGAGAGCATGGTTAGGGCATCAGTCAATGAACTGTAACTTTGCACGTAGCCCCAAAGTGTGATATTGAAATATTGTGATGGGAAAATAACGCGTGATACAGCACGTGATTCAGTAGTTATGGGACTAAAATATCGTTAAAAAAAGAACTAGTTTACCGTCAAAAAGTGGTTTGAAATCGTAGTCACGTGGTGCTGAAATCACCGCACGCAGTATTAGAGCGGATACAGCTTCCTGCTGCAGGCACCGCGGAACTTGGTAAGTTGCGAAAAATACTTCATGTAAATGTTCTCTTTCTGCTCTGTAAAGTTGGCGTAGTGCTCATCGCACTACACCATAGTAAACAATAAAATGAGGAATAAATTAAAATTACTAGTCTGTGTAGCATTCGATATATATGAAAAATAGTCAAGACAAAACGTTAGATTTGAATTGTTACAATACTATGACTTGGACGACAGCTGGAATATGCAGGCGAAGGTAGCCAAAGGGAGACATTTTCACATTTCTAAACTGTGCATACATGTCATTTGTGTGGTTTATTAAGTGTACAACGCAAAAAATAAAATACTGTAATCGAAATGTGTTATTACTATTAAATATTACTGTGTCCGTCAATACGGTTAACTTGTTCCGCCAACACTCGTCACATTGCCATACTACAGTCGCTCCTATGGTAGTGTCGTCATAACAACCAGGCTTCTTCGCTTTCTCCATCACTCTCTCATTTCCTCCTATTCCCTACCTTGGAGCCCTCTTACTTCGAAGGTACTTCCAACTTTACTGCTTTATCTCATTCTCGGTCTTCCCATGAGTCTTATAGCTGTCATCTTCATCTGTAGCGTGGATATCAGCACGTCGCGTAACCTGGCTAATTCATTCTTTATCCTCGAATCCTGTTGTCATGCAATCTACCAGTACGAACAGCCCCTGCACACATTCTTTTCCGCCTTAGCTCTTATTATAGTTTTACTTACAAATCTTCTAAGAATCGTCTCGGACGATGCCACTAGTCACCATGTTTTCTCGGGTATCTCCCGTTTCCCGCGCCCTTGCATTCTGGAGCTGCTCCATGCCTTACCTCACTTCACCATCATCGGCTCACAAGACCTCGCTGTTAAGAGTTGGCCAAATATCATCACCCAATCAGTTTACAACGCAAAGGCGCGGGGAGAGGAATGAAAGGACGCCTCTAGTGCTCAGCAGTGTGAGGAATAATCTATAGTCGTCCTGGGTGGAGGAGACAGGAAGAGGCGATGACACGCCAGTTACAGGAAGAGGCAGACGACCTCGCTGAGCGACCAGACAACACCCCCGGGCCTGAGACTCGCCAAACAAAGAGGTTAAATGAGCCCACCTCGGCGACGACATCCCCCGCGCCCGAAAGGTCTAACAGCCACCCCCTCCCCAACCCTAAATGCCCGTGCTTCACCGCCCTGGCGCCCTGTCCGCATACAAATGAAGTGGATGATTGGGGCACGGCGCTGCTTCCAGCCTCCGAGGCGCGGAATGCCAGCCTACCACGCGTGGACGATACTTGCTTCTGCAACGTCCACAGAACATCAAGGCCGCCTGCCGTTTACACTGTAGTACATTCACGGTTTCTTCCAACTTTTCTGAAACCCTGATAAGGATCTACTTCCAGCATATTCGCCCGCCTCATACAAACAAAGCTTAACCAAGTTCGGAAAAATACACCAAAGGGACAGTGCTCCGAGTTTGTGCGCACTAAGTGAAATCATATTTCGCATACAAACTATTTCTTACTAGGGGTTAACCACTTACATATTTTCTCCATGTTTTAACTCATATTAATTATAAATTAAATACTGTAATTTAGAGATATGTTAACACAAGCAAGAAACACTTCTAATACATGATATATTTGTGACAGGACCAGACACGTCATAAATGGGTGATTTTTCAAAGGCTTGATTCAAGACGTGTGAAGCGACACCAAAACTTTACAAAATTACGCCTTGTATGACGCGTTTGGTTGTTACCTAAGTATGTTAACAATAAAGGGCCTTATATTTGGTTAGATTAAAACTGTATTATCATTATATTAAAAATTTACAATATTTAGAATATAATTAATATGTATTAAAACAGTGAGAAAATGTGTGTTGGTAACACCTAGTAAGAAAAAATTGTTATACAAAATATTATTACACTGAGTGCAAGCGCACGAACACAGCCTTTGTGTAATTTTATTGGCTCGGATATGCTTTGTTTGCATGAGCAGGAGGAATATCCTAAAAGTAGAACTTAGGAGTGGTTTAGAAAAGTTGGAACGAACGGTGAATGAACTACACTCACTCATTTCACAAGCCAGTAATAAAACTCAGATCCTGCTGACTGGCTCTCAAGAAGGTCAATGGCAGTCGTTTAGGAGGGCAGCTGGATAGCGCCCTGTGCGAGGCTAGAAAAATTAAAGAAGATTAAAGGAATAACTTAAAATCATTGAAGCCCAGGAGGATATGTAATGCCAGTGAAGTGAAGTACGTCACTGACGTGTGATTCCAGATATTTGTTCCTTACACGTATGTATTTACAAACGTTCAGGCGATGTCACTATTATATCTAAAACAGTCCTTACGGAAATTCTGTGAAGTTACAATAAAATAATCACCTTATATTGAATTAATATTTTATGAAAGTATATTATCGCGCAATCCTGCGGGGTACAAAATAATTTTTAAATATATTATCTTTAAAATAATTAGCGAAATTTATTACTGGAATTCACTTTTAAAAACACTTTTTCCTCCAAATATAATTTACTACCAAGAGTTCTGAAACTGTTGATTCACTGACGAGTAATAATATTTGCTAGTTACTGATAACAGTTCCATTACTGCTGATGAACAATAAATACGTATCGCTGATATCAATGCTCATCAGCAGTAATGGAAAGCGACCCAAGCAACGATAAACTCGTTAAGAGGAATTAGTCTCTGCCATTTTGGATTTACGGACTTTTCTCCCCAAACTGCATCACAAGTTTATTATTTTATTTCAGGAATCGACAGAGCATATGAGAAAGCTTTCAGTAGTAGAGGCGGGCAGGTACTAGGTCACATTTCATTTATTAAAAGGGTTAATTTGATATCAAAGGGTTAATTAAATTGATTGATTTATTAAACGGGTTAATTAAAAAGGGTTAATTTTTTAACGGATAAAATTAGTTTTCCCTTGATCTCGTACTTCTTTCTTTCTTTTTAGGCGGGAAAGGGGGTAGCAGGTGCTATGTACGATGTTGATAATGTGGGGTCCTGGAGGTGACTGACCAGGGTGGTGGGTTGCAATGCAATTTACATGTATTGAGCTGAGTGCAAGAGTGGGCTAAGTGTAAATTGTCTTATTTTTTAATTTTTATGTGTTTGTATGGATGTTGATGGTATATAGGCGATGTTTACGAATAAATTTAACACACAGGAGAATTTCAGAGTGTTCAAACGATTTCTAAGAGTGGAACAAATGTAAATATTATCCTTTTTTGGGGGAGGGGGGATATAACTTGTAGACAATGGTGGGAGATAGACGATGTTGAAAGATGCGATTTACGTGTTAGAAATACAATTAAACATTAGAGACATTCAGAGTCTTCTATGTATGAATAAATTGCACATTTCAGACGACTACGTGAATAATAAGTGCAATTATATAAGTCTTAAAAGCAATGCAAGTCTCGAGCTTAGAAATATGATTTACACAAGAGAGAATTTTAACTACATGAATAGCATCTGGTGGCAACAAGTGCAAACACACTAAACGAAATCCAGCTAGCCAGTATGATATTACACAAGGCAGAGTCTTTAAACAAAATATATTTTTAATGAGTTCTACATATGAATGAATAACACAAGATACAAGTATAACGAACAACTACACTTTAATGTATTTAAACGAAATTCAGCTAGTCAGTAATACTAAATAACACATTAACAAGTTTAAATTTACAAATTACATGATTCAGTCTGGTGAATAATGTCTTACAGCAAAAAAAATTCTGAATATGATTTAAACCAGACACAATAGAGTACAGCTATTCTGATAAGTAAAAAGTATATATACAATTCTACAAGAAAGTAATTAAAGATAGAAAATCTTACCCCAAATGATATTAAAAGAAGTTCGTTCGATGAATGAAGGAGTAGCATTTACTTCGAGCTGTGAGTAGATATGTCTAGTGTAGATGATAGACCTCTGTGTTTAAATTATGGCAAACACTCATAAATTAAGGCTTTTTTTTAATGTTTATGAAATTTGCTGCACTTGTCAACACAAACTGTATTTTTAAACTGCTACAAAGTTTCGTCTACCGAACACAGAAATGTGATTTGAAAACCTTATCGCAATATTGACTTAACACACGAAAACTTATATTTTATGATAAATTTTTGAATTTTATGAAAAATATTTCACACTGTAGTTTATAAATACTGTGAGCGAGATCTGAACCCCGGAACAAATAATATTGCTTAACAAAAATTGTGGCTAGCAATAAAGATGAAGATACGTCAGGCTCTAGCAAATTTAAGGGAAAAATATATGAGTATTTTTACACAACTTGAGTTGAATTTTTATTTAAACACTAGCTTAAATATATTATATTATATTTGATTTCTTCTCAAAGCATCATTGTGTTGTATCTTCAAGAGGTGTAATTTGTGTACATGTAAAATTAAATATTGAAATTGTTCACTGGACTATGTTTGGCGGAGACATAAAAGTTTTAGCTGGAGAAACTTTCTTGTAGACAAGGAGGGACACAGGTCTTTGCTACCTGCCTCTGTAAAGGTATTTGGGGCTCGCTTTCAATATGTTCCCCTGGGATGTCACAAAAGTTGAACAGCAGGACATTGTGTCTCCTACTCCAACCTTCAACATAAGCAGAATAATGTACTCTGAAGATACTAACCTGCTGTCTTGTTCCTTTGCAAAACTTCATTAATTCGGCTATGTTTGATTTTCTCCATATTATTTTTTGTTATTTCCCCTCATTTCTTCAAAGTTAGTTTTTAAATCAAGTTTTAATTTAAATGATTGTAATTTTTTAAGTCAAAAAGACTACATCATCTTCATGAAAGCAAGCAAAAAGTTAATGGATTTGGATTTAAATACAAGTTATCAGCTTACCAATACTGGTAGACACACACTCATAGCATTGCAACAAAATATTGTTTTCTCATCACTCATTATGCATAAGATATTACTGAAAAAAGTTAGCGACATGTGGTATTAAAAAAATAAATAAAAATACACACTATTCGTTTTTAACAGTTTATATTTTTTTTTCAAAATGGTCCTTAAACATAAGTATTGACAATATCGCAAAAATATTCACTTTACAATAAACATCTACACACACAGTAAAAGTTATCTTTCGATCACAATTTTATACAAATATATACAAAACAATTTTGCACATACTATTAAATGATCATCTTATTACTAAATCACCACAGATTGTTTTACAAAAGAAAGTCATTGAAAAAAGTAAGATAATTCATCAATAAAATTTTTAACAACAATCATCTTACAAACTAAAATATAGTTCATCAATAAAATTTTATGAATGACATTTCACAATTTACACTTTCAAACATTTCATCATACTTTTTTACATCTGGAACCTAGCACTATTACTATGGCAACACTACTGTTACTACTACTGTTACAAAAGTGTCTGACAAATATTACAAGATTAAAATATTTTTATAAAAGTGATTAACAAAATATTTACAAATGTAATACATTATTGTGTTCTTTTCCTATCTATTTATAGTGACAACACATTAGGGAGGTGTTCATAGGCACTTACTGTGGAGCATTCTTTTAAGGTGTCACATCCTGCATCTTTATCAATTACACACACGCTAAATGACTGGGGCAAAACACTCACATGCATGCAGTTTCCACTGTGAATTTTATTGTTTTCTTTGATAAGGGGTAAAGATATTGAAGATAGTACTAATTTTGTTAGACAAACAGATGGTAGCATCATTGGATTTTAATGCAACAGAAGTGATGAAATTAGTTATAGATGTTTGTAGTTGGTGTAGCAGCTGCAATGTTGATTGTAGTCAGCTGCGAGGATGATCGTACATGTCTGTGATGATGATTGTACACAGCTGTAGTCAGCTGCGATGAGTGTGGAACAGGAGGGTGTGTGTGGTGTTGGAAGATGGATGTCCTTGGTGGTGTGTGGTGCTGGGAAGTCAATAAATTTATTGTGGTGTTGTAATTAATATATGGAGGAAAAAAATTCACTCAAGTATTCGATACTGCCCCCAAGGTAAGGTCGACTTTTCCATCTGCCTAAATGTACTGCTTATCATCCATGCCCGACAATACTACCATTGCTACATGTTTGGTGTAGACTAGATGAGCACACAAATGGAACAGATACTCTTTTGCCATTGCCCTTGTGCAATTTTCGAGGCAATCTCGATAATCCTTGTACCTGAGTGATTGCAGCAAGTTTCCCTTATGAACACATTGCTCATTCGCAACAACATATGTGTAAAGCTTAGTATGCAAACCCACAAAGTGTGTGATTATGTGCCCAATACATTCATATTCCATTGCCCTGGTATGGTCTTTGTTCCTGTAATGGAATACTTGCAGGTTATCGAGCAGATAGTTAGATGTGTCAAACCACACAATAAAAACTGGGGCAATTACTGTATATATGTCATCACAAGCAACGTAATAGATTAGGGAATCGGCATCACAATAGAGGAGGTGCAAAGCTGGTGGAAGTAATTTGTAAACATGTACTGGTAGCATTATTTTTGAAAGGTCGAGAATGGCAACACCAGTGTACAAAGGTTTGTTGAATGCAACACAACAAAAATATGCATGTCAGGATCAGTCATCAGCTCTAGCCATGCAAATGCCATTGACAATAAAGTATCCTATGAAAGAGATGGAGCTGTGACGTACATGGCACGGTCAAGAACGTAATAAGTCAAATATACGGTCCTGAAATTCTCAAAAATCTCAGACAGCAAACAATTGTCCATTTGTAAGTAATGAATTGCATACTGCAGCAACTTTATGAAATTGAACGTATCCCATGTGGCTTGGGCATTAGCGTAATCCTCATAGCTAATGCCTTTGTCTCTCATCACACTATGAAATGCATCCTTTGGTGGGAGTGACTTGTACATCAGACGTCTGGCAACTTAACAAAGTCATAAGGACAAACTTCCTTCTGTATTGCCAATTCGAACTGGGTGTTATCTGGAAACAGCGAGCGGGTTACTCAACTGAGCAGGTAGCAAATTACATACCAAAGTTTCCAGAGAGGCGGTCATGAATAGGAATTAATCAATAAATCTTAACTTCATATATTGTGCATTTCCAATGCAATCAGTCCCATTGGGAATCTGTTTTGTGATACATTTGTATTTTTCAAGGGGCATTCCAATCACTTGAATTTTTCCAGGATTTTCAATTACCACAGTTCCATCATGCAACATTACGTGATGTTCAACCCAGGGCTTTATACGAATGTGAGCATCGTAATTCTGCAGTTTATGGAAAACAACAACAAGTTGTTTCTTCGGCAGTCTGAAATTCAAGTTGCACTTATTATGAGCGTAGCCTTCTTATTTTACTCATCAGATGGTCATTGTTGACCACAATATCATCTGTGCCGAACTTTTCTTTACTAATCTGACAACTTTTCCGAGCCGCCAACCTAGCATCATCAGAACAATGGTGCTGTAAATTCCTGCAACCCACTTTGTAAGTTCAAATAATTTATCAACTAATATGTACATACAATCAGTACCCACAAACTCGAAATACTGAGATAATTTTGGATTGTATGAACAAACCAACAAAATGCTACAAGCATATGGAACATGTTGGTTGATGGTTGTTGCATTACTCGTTTCAACATTAGGCAAAGAAATACTTGTCGTTCTCAGTGGGGAAAGTACTGCGAACACCTTTTTGAGGCTGGCAAAGAATAGCATGACTTGCAAGTCTCTCCTCACTAACAAAATGCTGGAGACAATGTTTGCAAATACATTTTTTGTTTTCATTCTTATTCAGCTGATTACCTACCAGCTTTGACAAATTTCTATTGCAAAATAAATGCAAATGAGTGGCATTTCCACTCGTGCAAATCGCCTAAATATTTATGTGTTTGTCATGGTGTACAGGAGAAATACGGATGGGTACTACAACCCCACCCATTTAGAAAGTTTCGTCAATTACATTGCTATCTTTGTCTACAACACAGTAGACATTGATAGAAATATAATTGTTATCCTCATACTTGCAAATATCCTGTATGGCTACAGGTGTCAACAGACCTTCGATATTCAAAACCTGGCGAGGTTTTGGATGTGAAGTAGTTCTGTAAACATGTTGTGTGGCTGGAAACAAAGATACTATGATGGCATAGTGGAAACACATTACCTCCAGGCAGTGAACATCGATACAAGCTTTCCTATTAGCAATAAACTTATGCAGTTTAGTGTGTACAGCACCGACGGTGAATGGAAATATTGACTAACATGGACGTCCATGTATGTCAAAATTTGGAGACTCCAGCCAGAACCACGAGCACTAAACTCCTCAAGTCTGTTTGTGAGATAAGGAACAATAACATCATTATAGATTAAACCCACATGAGATTAATGGAAGACAGGGAGTGCTTTGCTTTCAAAATAAAAGACTCTGTATTGCCTTCTTCCACTGTGAGGGATTTAAAGTACTTACTTGTGAAATGGCTGGAGTAATTTCTGAATCACAAGAATCTTCCAAGTATGATAGAAATAAGTCGTCATTCAAAAGATCAACCTTCTCATGTTTGGGGGAAGCAGACATGTTTTGTCCTTTTAGTTTTGACAATGTCTCTGTAAGTGAATCCGTGCTCGAATCACTTAAGTAGAGATTGTCCTCCAAAATATTAACTCGTGTCTTCTTAGGTGAAGGGTCACTGTCTCGACTTTTTGTTTGTCTTTCCATCTGCGATTCCGAATCGGAATCGCTTATGAAATGATCTTCAAGCAAGATGTCAATACTGGATCGCTTACGCTCACCCATTTTCACCTAACTAAAAACTTTCTTTAGTTTCCGCGATATAAAAGTTACAACACCACAAAAAAAATTTGTGGGTGTCTCGTACTTTTGAAAAAAAAGTAAACACTATTTATAACACACACACACATAAATGAAAACAAAATTTTATTATTGACATCCTAGACAAAATCCTTTTTTTTTCATTTTAAACTTTATGTTTGTTGGGGAAAGACAGGAACGAGAGCTGTGACTATAAATGTATCGAGTTGAAAATACTTTAATTGTGGGCGAGAGGGAGGTAGCTAGCAGTCGAGGAGAAACACAATAGTAATTAGAAGGGCCAAAGCCTCAGCTGCCAGATGGACCACATGCAAAGTGATGGTGAACAGTGAATGACGCGAGCGTGGAACAAGCTAGTCCGGTTCGTGCAGGAGATGTGCATGACGCAAAGCGGACAAGAGAATGGGAATAATAGCTCAGTAAGCTACCGCAAGCACCCCATGCACAACCATAGGCTGCTCTCCCCCTTCCATGCCCACCAGACAACCTCTGCCTGTTCTCTTTCCCCTTTGATGACTCAGCACGTAGACTCTGCAGGCATCTCTGCTTTGTGCCCAGATATTGGAAAAGGAGAATCTTGGCACTTCCCCTCGAGTCCCACCCAACATCTTAGCCCATTTTCTCTGCTGATGCTCAAATACTGCAGCTGCACATTCGAACCAGTGGGAGGGAGACTGGGTATACTTCCCTTCTAGCCCCTTCCCTCCACCGTGGCTCTCCAACACCAAATTTCTTGCCAAGCAGCATGTCTCCAGTATAGAATTGACCGCGCTTTGCAAGCTGTTTCATCCTCGTCTTTCACAAGATTTTACTTTTTGACCCAGGTGTGCTGCTTTCATTTAGAATATAACAGTGAAATTTAATCTCATGCTATTGCATTTCAGTTTAAGCCTATTTATATATTATTTTTGTGAGCTAGAAAAACTTTAAATTTTAAAATATGCTTTTTCGAAATTTTTGAAATCCTACACTGTCAAAAAAGATTTATGAAATAATTTACACCATAAAAAATTCAAATTCCTACACCATCAAAAAATTGAAGTTTGTATACCTGCAAAACTTTTAAGTAGTGATACACTGCCAAAATTTATTGGTTTAACACCATCAAAACATTTTTATAAATTTTGCGAATGTAAGTCTAATATTGAAAGTTTTAGCAAGGAGAATTACTCTTTATACTCAAAGCATTAAAAAAGAACTGAATAAAATGCAAAAATTTTACACTATAAAATTTAACATTCAATACTTATACAACTATGCAAACCTACATACACATTCCAGTCATTTTACTTAAATTCAAACTTGTAATACTTTTACAAATATACAAATATGTATTTATAAGTAAAATTGTCAGAAACTTAAAAATACTTTAAAAAATCTCTCTCTCTCTCTCTCTCTCTCTCTCTCTCTCTCTCTCTCTCTCTCTCTCTCTATGTGTCAGACTTCCAGTTACTCATAAATTTTGAAATGGAAATGTCTTAAAACTAACTTAATTAACCAAACCACCGCATCACATACACTTCAAAACATTTCATTGATATAAATACTCAAGGCTCATATATCCATCAACATACATCTTTCTCCAGTCAACTCATACTGAACAAGCTTGGAAGCTGAGATTAAGCCTCTCTGCCTTATGCTTGGCGTGAGAGGCATAGTTCTCCCTTGTTTTATTAGTTCCGAAGTTCATACCTCATACACACAACGTGCTTACCTTAAACATTTCTTATAACAATGTAAAACTATTTAAAATTTATGTGTCATTTCCCCTGCATTCACACACACATATACAATCATACAACTACCTAAACAAAATTTCTCAGAGTACTTGGCAATACATTCTAGATGTATTTTCACATAATACCTAAATAGTGAAAAGAGTCTGTAGGTATGTGTTATTGATGCAGCCTAATTCCACATAGTGCAAGATGGTACTACTGGCAGTTCACCTCACCTCTCAACTCTGCTAAATAAACTCAAATATACATTAACATATTACATCTGAATTTAAAAATTTTTCACCTTTCCCTTGCATTTGTACACACTCGGACATACAACTACCTAAACAAAATTTCTTAGAGTACTTGGTGATACATTCTAGATGTTTTTCACATAATTTGCGAATATTTAAACTGTGAAAAGAGGCTGTAGGTATTCATTATTGATGCAACCTCTTTCCATATAGTGCAAAATGCTACTACTGCTCCACTCAAATTTGCTTAATAAACTCAAATATACATAAAAAAATTACATCTGGAATTAAATTTTTATCACCTTTCCCCTGCACCCTTACTTGCAATCCTACATTCTCACTGATACACAATTATAGCCAAAATCCCCCTTATACACCATTAAAACTGTTATACTTTGCTAAACATTCTCAAAATGATAAAAATACATAACTTAACAAATATTCTTAGGTGTGAAATGATTTCATTCCATTCTAATGATTTTAAAGACATTTCATTCTGTTGCAATGATTTTTAAACAAATTACATTCAGTTCTTACGGTTTTTAAAGAAATTTCATTAAGTTCTAATGATTTTTAAGGAAATTTCATTCCGCTCTAGCAATTTTTGTGGAAATTTCATTCAGTTCTGACAATTTTTTTGAGAAGTTTAATTCATTGTAATGATTTTTAAAGAAAATTCATTCGGGTGTAATGATTTCATTAAAAGTTTAACAAAATCATATAAACCTTCAAATATTTGCCACGTAACAATTTGCTCAAAGTTTCTGAAAAATGCAAAAATTTTTAAACAAAATACCAAATTACTAAAATTTTCTTTTATATTAAAAATTATTAACTTACTTAAACACTTGTAGCAAAGACTGTGCTAGTTGAAGGAGACAAGCCCAGGTCAATAGAGCTGAGTGTTACCCCACTCCATCAGGTGAACGTCGGGCAGCCCGCAGCCAGGCACTCATAATCCTCTCGAGAGTTCCGGGGGAGCCTAGCCCGGCAGCCTACCAAGTAGTCGAATGAGCACTATGGATAACTTCTCTGGCAGGCAAGGAGGGTTCCATTCACTATCGCAGCAAAAGTGATGGGCAGAAGAGCCCTGCAGTTTCAACCAAGGGGTGTGCGGGCGGTCGGTGCCCTTCACCTAGGCACCCTAGCACCGTGGACCAGTTCACTGGGAGTATAAGCACAAGAGAGTGAGAGTTAATACCTCCATGAAGTCACACGAGCAAATGAGCTCCAGTGGGTGGGAGGTGCTATTTATAGCCCATCACTCTCCCTTGTTGCAAAAATCAAAACAAATAGTATTCACCTGAAATGGTTATGAAATAGACAAATAACATATTTAAGATGTTTAAAAAATTTATAAGCAAATTTAATGCATTAAAAAGAATTTTATGCAATTTTCTTAATTTTAGCGTGGATATGATGTATTTTAGCCTTTATATCAGAATTTAATTGTTTGGTTTTAAGCCATTAGTTTGAATTACATTCTTATTTAACAATTTTGTACATGAACTAATGTCATTACAAATGAACTTTTGCATTACAAGGTGAAATAAATTTAATGGTATGATTCAACACTCCTTTACATGTAAGAATGAATTCCTGTCTTTACTATTATTTATTCCCAATTTAATTCATTAATCTTTTTATTTATTATGGTTAATGAATAACTTACTTACAAACTATCTAATATCATAGAAGACCTAGCTGGGAATGGAACCCAGAGTCTGCATACATTACAATCATATCTACCCAACACTGAAAGTGAGAATCTAGATTATATCCGTACATGATCTAAATGGAAGTCGAACCCAGCTTATACAAGCCATGTCTTAGCTGGGAATCGATCCTGCAAACTCTATATTACAATTTACTGTGCATTATCAAGGAATCTAACCCAGAGCCTCCTTGTATAATCTAATTACTCTATGGAGGCTGGCAACATTTAACAAGTCATTTTATATATTTATAATTTTTTCCAGCAGACATCTTTTGTCAGAGACAAATATATCTTTAGTTGAATAGTATTTTTGGCGAACTATTAGTCTGATTTAGTAATTTTTTTTCTTTACAAGATTCTTTCTTTTTAATGCATTAGATTTTAAATGGAACAATTTAAGAATATATATATATATATATATATATATATATATATATATATATATATTTTATATATATATATATATATATATATATATCTGTGTGTGTGTGTGTGTTGGAAACAAATTAATCACTTTTCCCTCTCTCTGTGGAGAAAATATTTTTCTTACAAAACAAGTTAACTTTAATAACAATATGTTAAATAAATTTTAAGAAAGGGATTCATTTTACATCATATATATTTACAAAATACATACAAATACAGGCAGATCCAAAAGAATCATTTTAACACTGAAGCAGCATACTATGTTCAATAAACATATTTAAACAAGTATAAAATTTTCCTCCAAAACATATAGAAATTACACACTTGTTTCAATCATCAGGTATACGACTATCAGGTATACGACAAAACAAAACATTTAAACACTACTAAGTAGAATTTGTTGCAAACATTTCCATGTTAAACAAACACAAGTATATTCAGATTATATTTACAAAAAATTTTAACACTAGTAAATACAGTATGTTACATAAATTATTTAAAAAATAGAGATAGATGAAAAGCCTTATGTACAACACTTACACCTTGCTCCGAAACAACTACCAGGTACCACAAAACATTAATTGAAAATAAATACATAATTTTTCTTTATAACAAATATTTTCATAAACTCTTAGCAATTTCCGCGAACAAAGTCTCCAAGCATTTTCTTAATACTGGATCTAGATCCTTTTCTTGACTTCTGTTTTCAACGTGTGATCATTTCTTATGCCCTGGTTTTATTCTGTCTGTTTTCACACAAATGTCTTTATAAGTAAGGGTGAGGAAAGCCATGATTTCAACGAAATAATAATATGATTCAACATAATGAGAGTACACACTTCAATACTAGATGGAAGAGGAGTTTTTGCAGTCATATGACTTTTCTTATGGTCACCTCACTGTATGAGTTAGCAACTATTTTTATCTCCTAGAGGAATGTAAATTACATTAAATGAAAAATATTGTCACAGGTTTCCATAAATTCTCACAAAATTCCCTGGCACCATAGGACGTACGTTATATTGGACTTTCCTTGTTTGATACTGACATAATGATTTGCAGGATGAAAATATGTCATGATGCTACTATGAACATCCAAAATTCGACTGAGAATATTTAGCTAGGAACAATGTATGTATATTAATAAATTCATTCTCTCTAATGTTGCAAGTTGAAATGTGTTTAAGGGCCAAGTTTTACTATTGGTAACTTTATTGCTCGATGTACCTAACATTTTGATGAATCACACCCAGTATGAGACGTGTATCAAAACTTGTTCTTGCTATAATGATATAAAGTATGAAGATTATTATCACAGTCTTCGAAATACTAATAGGGTAAAACAGTGTCTGTATATAAACAAGATGTTTCAAATATTTTCTTCTTCACAATATGAAGCTACAATGTGTTTGCCCTTAATTCATAGCTACAATCTACTCTGTGTGGTCTGTAGAGGTTTACAAGACATTCAGAACTGTTGCAGTTAGTTAAAGTGGCATCATAAGTCTTTGATTTACTATGTGCTGTAAATGCTCGAGAGAAATATGTACATTTGAAACTAATGTCTGATTCACACATTTCTTTCACAACAAAAACCTCTGTTGCACTTCTGTATCTTTACTGGACTATCTACATTTTAAATTCGAAACCACACTTGCCTGAATCCTGTAGTAACACTATTGTAGTGAAATTATGAGTCAAACCTCTCCATCGTAACTGAAGCTCTGGTGTGTGATTCTCTCTCTCTCTTTATGTAGACAGATGTTCTTCCAGTTAAAATTAGTTATTCAACTATAACTTTCTAGATCAAATTTACAGACACAACTGCTACTGCCTTATATTTGTGTGATGTGTTCCTTATTATTACATGTTTCAGTCCATAAGGTTGTGGTGGTGTCGTAAAATTCTCTATTCAATTTATATTTTATTTGATGAAAACCTGGCTCTTTGGTTATTTCTATATTGCGATTTTTAAAACATAGGCCCCAAGAAGACAGGGCAGTTTGCTGTCAGGCCACATGTTAAAAACACGACAGTCTTCTTCTTCATCACACAGCACTCATTACGTATACTGGTTTTCTCCAAAACTTTTTGCAATATTCAAATGCTCATTTCCATTACACATCTGTGTTTGAATGTATATGTTGCTTATAGACTGGAACCAAAATTTATTGTGTCCCCAAAAATAGTGGAGTACGTCTTCTCTGGGTCGAATTTCTCCATTTTTTCAAAATCTTACGCTACCTGAAACAAACAATTTTCAAAAATTAATATCTCTACTGATAGGTAGGATGTTGGTACAAATATTCTCTTCAAGCTTTGCTTTTACATTGTAAGCAGAATATTTTTTTGCTCACAGTGATTAGTATTATAGCATTTGACTATTGAATTAATACTCGAATAGTTGTGGTATCTTCTGTTATTTATTACTTCTGCATTTGTTATTAAAGTTTTTAAAATTTCTAATTGTGTTTTTCCAAGCACATATTTGGGATAGTCTTCCAGCACCGCATAATTTACATATTGAAAATATTTTTCGTATGCTATGTCACCAGAGTCCCATTTCAGGTTATGTATCTCATAAGTATGTTCCCAAAACATCATTTTAATTTCAGTATTTAAACTGTATCAAGGTCTGGGAGATTTAAAGCATAATACTTTAGAGTCATTAGCATCGGTTGCATAAGAAATAGCAAGCTCTGTAATTACAAAGGAATTCTCTTGGTAGCTTTTGGAACCTTGAGCATAGGACATCATTGTTATGTTATTTCTTTATACACTATTTACAAAACTAAAGTCTCTCTCATTTCAATTTTATAAGATGACAGTGCTCATCTCCGAATCTACTGCGTACATTCCGAATAGTCCATTACTATATATGGAATGATTCTAGTTTCAAATAGTTGTTCCAGTCTGTGCGACATACAATCCCTCTGCATTTGGTGTAATTTCTTATGATTAGCAAAGGCAGGCATGACATAAGGACAATCATCAGAAGGCAAATAGTTTTTAAATGCTCAGCCAGGAATGGATTACACTAATTTTATTTTGTGGCCCACAAAATAAATTATGAATTCTTTCGGCAACACTCGCAGTGTGGAACAACACTAGCCTCAATAGGGTTTTCGCCTTCCTATAAGCTAAAATATCATTAAACATTTCAACTCCAGAGTCGCAATTGTGACAGTAGTGACATTGATGCATTGTACCTGATGATGCAAATACGAAATGTCTTCTAGATTCTGTGTTGATGATGATATAGTTGTAATAGACGTTGCAGATGTCTGGTGTTGTTCTCGGTGTGGAAGGCTGGAGCTGTAGTAGAAATAATGGCCATCTGGAGCTATAGTAGACATTATGGAGTTGGAGTAGTTGTGATGGATTCTGGAGCTGTAGTAGGCATGATGGGCACCTGTTGTTGTAATGGATGCCTGGAGTCGTTCATGTTATTAATGCTTACCGTTGATGTCGACACTTCCCAGACACCTGTAGTAGACACCTGGCTTTTGTATTTATGCTACTGTAATGCACACACATGCACACAAAGTGACTTTAGCAGATGCTGAGTTAAGACAGAATAAAATTAGTTTATCCTGCTTTATATACTGTAGGGATTCAAAATGGCCACCATTTTCCAGTGAATTTACAAGCATTTGTATCTTTTAATAAAAAAAGAGAGAATAAGTTTGAAAATCACAATATTCTTACTCTGCCTGCATTCATACTGTTTCATTAAATTTATGTCAGAAACTTTTCAAATATAAATTCAAATATATACATTTTATGTTGCATGGAACACATTTTGCTGTTGGGAAGTTTTTAGTTAGACATAAAAAGAGATGGGATGCATGAATTTATCACATAGCATGCTTGTCTCCCCAGGTGGGTCATGACATAAAAAAAATATTGGCAATGTGTGAATGTCGTGTTAGTCGCTGTCATTGATACAAGGGTTTTATCGAAGATCGCTCTCGCTTCTCCTAGTCTCACACGTGTGACCCGGCGCTTCTCACCTCGCATCACCCTCAATGGCTCTCAAGACCTCGTTAAAATAGATGGGAAATTCTCTCCCAATATTTTCTCTCTCCTATACGAATAAATATATGTCGAATTGTAAGTAAAAAAAATTCTTGATGAGTGAATAAGATATGTCTTTTTGAACGCTTGTTAAAAATGTGTTTTGTATTTCTATATGTTATTTTTAATTTATAAGTTTCCTGTATTAGAGTTTAAAGTTGATGTTTGAATGTTAAATCTGAGGATTATCTCGGTGTTAATATTGAAAACTTTATTTCTGGGACTTGTAGTTTTTTATTTATTTCGATTCTCATATAGTCAACCTTTTGCGTAAGGTTGAAACGACAGCTAGTCAGGCGAAATCTCTCGGGATACACATTCATAGGGCTATGGGTCCAGCGAGCTGAAGCAGGGAAATAAAAAGGCATTCTGAATACTGTAGTGGGGGAGAGGTGCATAGCTGTGAAACAGTTACTGCAGGGGCCCCAACTCATGAATAAATACAAAAACGCTTCCTCGGTGCTGAAGCTCTGGCATGTAAAACAGGCTTTCTTTTTGCGAACACTAGGCTCGATCAATAGCAGAGCTCTTCAGAAAAATAGAATTTCAAGGCAAGTCACCTTTGGGACAAGAGGTGGAAGAGGTGTGTGGACAGGGGCATGTTCTTCTATACAAGGGGTGGATTTTAGGGGTTGCACAGCCCAGCAGGGGGAGGGGCTACCTAGAAGCAGGCGGGGCTCCCGATCTGAGTACAAGTACTCAGTTGTCGCATCTGGAGTTAGTTGCAAAAATTTACAATTGTGGCAGATGGGTGACTGACCCCGGGGACCCCGCAGAAATGGCTTGGGGGGAGGGGGTGTAGGGGATGGCATCCTGGACTCGGGCTGGTTCTGATGAGTGGAGGTGGGAGGGGTAGCTGCTCCCCGATCTGAATGCAACTAGGCAGTTGTCGCCATCTTGCCTTAGTGGCAAAAAATGACTATCTCAGGCAGCTCGGGTAATAGTTGGGCGAGGGGTGGGAGGTGGGGTGGGGATGCAGGGCCCTCGGGAGCCATCTGCACCCCTGTATCCAGTAACCGCCATCTTCAGTTGGTTGTCAATGCTTGGACTAGACAGACAGGTACCTCACCATATCTCTCTCTCTCCCCCTCTCTCTCTATCTTCTTCACTGGGCGGGTAGACAATTGGGGGCTGACGAAGTTACGATCGCGGGTTAGCGCAACTATGGACTGGCGATCATGTCTACTGCTAGTCGTGATATTCGTTAAGTGATATTATTTGCTCTGGGGTTCAGATCTCGTTCTCAGTATTCGTAAACTATAGTGTGGAATATTTCTTTTAATTTATTGGAAAATATAAATTTTCGTGTGTTAAGTCAATATTGCGACAAGATTTTTAAATCACTTTTCTGAACTCAGTCTAAGATAATTCCTATTAGTTAAAAAATACCATTTGTGTTAACAAGTGCAATGACTTTCATAAACATGATTTTTCCCCCTTCATTTGTAAGTTTTTACCATAATTTAAACACAGTTGTCTATTGGTTGCGCTAGATGTATCTACTCACAGCTCGACATAAGTGCTACTAATTCATACATCGAACAGACTTATTTTAATATCATTTTGGGAAATATTTTATATCCTTAAATAGTTTCTTGTAGATCTTATAAATATTTTTTACTTATAATAGATGTATGCTATTGTGTCTGGTTAAAATCGTATTCAGAATTTTTTTGTTGTAAGATATCATTCACCATGCTGAATCATGTAAGGTATGTTTAATTTGTATGTGTAAACTTGTTAATGTGTTATTAATTCATACTGACTAGTTGGATTTCGTTTAAAGACAGTAAAACATAGTTGTTTGTTATACTTATATCTCATGTGTTGAACTCCATTAAAATATATATTTCGTTTAAAGACTCTGCCTTGTGTAATTTCATACTGGCTAGCTGGATTTTGTTTAGTGAGTTTGCACTTGTCGACATCAGATGTTATTCATGTAGATAAATTCTCTTTTGTGTAAATTATATTTCTAAGCTCGAGACTCACGTTATGTTAAAGACTCCCGTAATTGCACTTATTATTCACGAAGTCGTTTGAAATCTGCGATTTGATGTGTTTAATTTACTCATATGTAGAACTCGTTTAAAGAGACTGAATTTCGCTCGTCTGTTAAATATATTCATAAAAATCGTCTATCTACCATCAATATCCCTACAAACACATCAACATTAGAAGTAATAAGAAAAATCTACACTTAGCCCACTCTTGCACTCAACTTAACACCTAAATAACCCACCGCTCTGTTCAGTCGCCTTTAGGGCACCACAGAGTCAACATCGTGCAGAGCTCCTGTTACCTCCTCCCCCCCGCCCAAATGAAAGAAAGAAGTACAAAATCAAGAAAAAATTATCCGATTAAAAATCAGTATTTTTATTCAATTTAACCCTTTCGATTTTATTAAACCTTTTGACTAACCCTTTTCGAGTAACCATTTCTGGTTAACCCTTTCAATAAATTTAATTATCCCTTTGATATCAATTTGATATCAAATCCCTTTGTATCTAGTACCTCCCCCCTCCTCCTGACAATTCTGCTTTGCACATTTTATTAATTATGAGGGCTTGACTACTGCTGCTAGTGCCATTTATGCACTCGTTCCCAAAAATAAATTACTAATTTCTTGCCGACAGTCACTAGCCAAAAATTGATACAAGTAGTGCTTTCTGTACTAATGTGACAAAGCTTGAGAAGGTATGATGTAGGGCCTGGCATACCAAAAAATTCGTTTTATATTCTTTAACGAAACCTATGAAGAAATTGTTGTTTAATATTCCTTAAATCAAACTACGAAACAAAAAATTATTTCATATTCTTTAACGGAAGCTATGGAGGGGAAAAAAGATGAATCCAAGATGACGGGGAGAGGAACGCTTCAATTTATTATACAGGTTTTACGAAGCCGCTGCAACAAAACGAAGACAAGGAAATGACAGACTATGGATTTTGCAACTTTTGTGAGCAAATATTTTCTCCAGAGAGACGCATTTCTGTCGAGCCCTGAATTTGCACTTTTCACTGTGCCAAGGTACGAAAGGCATGCTTTACTATTTCAAAATTTTTTGCTTACAAAGTTGGCAAAAACCGTTACGTAGTATAGCGCTCTATAGTGTACCGTAAACGGATGACGAATTGAATGCTGAACTGCCCTTCATTTATATCTTTAAAATATATAAATACTCAAACAAGAACAAAAAATTAAAATGCAGTCTTAACGGAAATTCGAACCTGGGACCACGTGGCTGCAGACGCTTTACCGATGTCCCACAGCTTGCCTGGATGTGATCCAAGAAGTTCATAAAAGGAAAAAGAAATAAATTTGGGATGGCAAGGCGCGATACGTCAAGCACATTTGGTATATTAAGGAACATGCATGAGTGCATGATAAACTAGAACAGAGAACTATTTATAGATTTGAACCTTTAACTATTGCAATAAAATAACAAAATCGCTATTTTAAATATCGTAGTAGCTCGCTGTGCTAGCAACCAAAGCACTGCGTGTCAGTGCAGTGAACACTTTACTTAGAGACGATTCCCGCTTTAGACGGGTTCCTTACAGAGTCTGCCTGCCTTTGTGAGCCACAATGTCCGGGCAGTGTGTGAAACTTCAGTGCCTAATAACCATATTATAAAAAAAAATGTTAAATACGTTTAAATGTTCCCTGTTCGCAATTAGCTATACATTGTAGACGAGAGTAGCTGAGGGCTACTGTAACACTACAGCGAAAATACCACGGTCCTTAAAATATCAGTTACGCAGATTTTCTTTCTTTTGTTTACCGGTCTCTCATGTAAATGCTATATTCTCAAAACAATATGTTTCACAAATAAAACGTATTTTTACATATAGTCATTGAAATTAACATGATGTTTTGAATGAGGCATTAAATATGAAAACATGATCTATATGATTTGGGAAAGATACGAACTGGGTATTCAAGTGGCTAACAAACACTCAGTAATGACAACTTATCAGTACAGGACAAGCGTCTAAAGTTGTGTGCACAGACATCTTGAAGTCACGTGTGATAATAGAAGCCAACAGAACTGGCACCCCTAACGAGCAACTTAGCTGTAGCTTGTCTTAAATGGCGACAAACATGTATACGCCTCAAAGTATTGAGAAATGTTTCGCATCTGTATAAAAATGCCGTTTTTTTTTTTATATATCTTTCGAAGGGAATATTTTCAAGAGAAAAATCACTTAGAACAGGCGTTTCAACAACTTATTTCAGATATGAAAATTACAGTACCAGAAGACGACACATTTGCAAAGGGTACAGGACAAGCCGAATATCACTTGTTTCAGTTATACGTGATAAAATAACGTGGTCACTGGTGAAAATCACGTAGTGGCGCATTTGAAATGAAATGACTGCACTCCATTTGAGTACATTGTGCACAGAGGCGACGACACTACCTATGTCGCGCTTATTGCTACCGCGCTTCTAGATACCGACTACGCAATATATTACCAGATAGGAGGCCACAATTAAAGTTGGTCTAGGAAACGTGGGACCTTAAAGATAAAAGGTGATGACCGACTCGGTGCTCACAGCCGAGTCATGCTAAGAGCTAGACTTGGGCATCTGTTGGGTATTACAGCAATCATTCACAAGCCGTTATGGTTCTGTCAACTGCAAGACCTCTTCTACGTGGACGTCTCACGTGAAATTAAAAATTGTATAGGTGATTTAGCGATACACATTTCTACGTGTCAAGTCTTTAATCAAGAACTGAAGTTTTTGCACGAAACACGCTGTTTTTGAAGGGCCGCTGTAGGTAAACAGCAGGGAGGAGGGGGAAGCCGACCTTCCTCACTGATCCCCCATCCTCACTCTTTGAAACCCTCCCCCCAAAGTAACCCCTTCACCCCCCCCCGGGAGGAGTTAGAGGGTCAAGGGGAGTATGTTATCCATTTTAAGTTTTTGCATAAAAAAGGCTGTTTTTGGAGAGCCGCTGTGGGCAAACGGAAAGGAGAAAGGGGAAGCCAACCCTCCCCCCTCACTGATCACCCATCCATACTCTTTGGAACCCTCCCCCTAAAGTAACCCCTTCACCCTCCTCCCCTCGGGAGGAGTTAAAGGAACAAAAAAGGGGGGGGGATGTTTTCTATTTTGTAGGATTGTAGTGCGTCCCATATTTAACCTTTTTGAGCCTTTTTATGGTGAAGCCATTATGGGGAAATGATAGTAAGCTCGCAGGGTAAATTCTACGCATGATTTGAGACAATCGACCCACAAAAGAGTGGGGGGGGGGGGGGGTTATTCAATGGCCGCAAATGTTGTTTGTGGATATCTGATTCCCAAAATCAGTGTGATCGGTATTATCCTTGGAGTCTATGTACATGCGACCATTTCGGTCGGTGACAAAAGCCCTCCTACGGGGCAGGGGGGTTGGGGCAGGGGCAATTGCCTCTTCCTCTTTTATTTGGCTGTAATCAGCCGGGAAGGCACCTTTTTCGACCAATTTTCTTGAAATTTTGTTTAGTGGTGTATTTCTTTGCCCAGCCTTCGGGTATATGGTATGAAGCCGTACGGCTAAGTCTTAAGTCTTATGTATTAAGTGTGACGTCTTGAGTTTCTTGCCTACTAGGTGCTAGAAATGTGTTGCAGTGTGTTGGGAAATCCGACGAAGCTATTCCACCTGCGTTCAATGTGCTAATTTACGAAAAGAAAACAAACTCCAGGCGATGATAGAATGTCGCTTTCATGACACTACGCATGTTAGAACCACTATTTCCAAGCCCTCCAACATAGCTAAAAACAGCCTTTTCAGACTGCCGTATGTCAAAATGTACTGACTGGATCTACGTGAAATATAGATACAATCCTGCATTGAACTTTGCATTATACTTTCCATCAGTAAAATAATATAGTCACAGCTTAAATTCCCATAGAAAAAACGGTTAGACAAAAAACTTGCTCTCTAGTTTAGTGATTCGTGCATAGATGCGGCACTTGATCCGTGCGCCAGTGTCGCCCTTAGCGTTCGCTCGCTCCTGCGCCATGTCGCGTCTGGTAGGCGGCCCCCTTACTTTCGCCACATTTGCATCTGCATGTCGGGATGTGTGAGCGATCATGTGTCGAAGTTCCCAGACGACATTGGACCATAAATATCAATTCGTACGGTTACCTACTTCACGTATGGTGGCTCAGCCCGCGCATTCCGCGGCCCCGAACCCTGGTCACTCCGTTAACCAACTAATGTTTATGTAGTGTTTTCTTTTTCTCCATAGTTGACTGGGCCAATGAGAATATTTCCATTTTACTAAATACGTGTGTGATTCTCCAGTTATCTTGTATAAGCTGTGCCAGAAAAATAGCACTCAATTATACAAACAGCAATACGCTAAAGAACTACTAAAATATTTTGTCTCAAACTATTTTCGCTATGTAACTCTACGTAAATTCAGAAGGAGCCTGAAGCATATACATACTATAGCAAAACACATTAGTTAAACACAGATGATGTGGTGAATAACGTTAACATGGTTAATCTTGAATGATAAGTGACTAGTACTCCTCTAAACGGGAAATTTTATTTAAGTAAATTAATTCTGTTCTACTCATTTAACCACGAGACCACATTATTCCAAAGCATTTATAGCGTTTTGTCGTACTTGCATTCCCGACAGTATCAAAGCCGTTCTCATTACGATTTAGGTACAAAAATGTTACTGAAAGCAAAGCGTTGTATTTGTGATTGTTTGATACCCCAACTCTCGCGAAAACACGCATGTGATTGCGTCACGACCACCCATGTACCACCCGACCCCCACCAACCCTTTTCCAAGCCACCCCTTCTGGGCCAGTTTGCCAACGAGGCCAACAGTATTTCTCTTTTATGTCCTCCCCTATGTTTTATCTCCATGCAGCAGGATATATCAATGTTTATTTAAGCCCTCTCTCGATAGAGGCAGCTAAAAAATTCTCTGATGTTCCTTTTTAGACTTATTTCACGAGATTGCAATAAAAGCAGGTAAAATTTTTCTGCTGAACATTAAGTTACATAGCAAAAATAATAATGAAAATTATGCCCTTAAATTGTATATTTGTAACTAAAAAGTGAATTTCTTAGAGCCTCTCGATTGTTTTGTCTGAAAATATCCTTTATTTTACATGGGATTCATTTTGATGTAATAAACTATTAAATGTAAAATTAATTCTGAATAAATGTTCCACTTTCTCTTTTCATCTTTAAAGTACATTTTTTACGCATTGAAACAAATAGTTTCGAAAAGGAAATTATTTTTGTATCGAAATTCGTTAAAGAAAACTGAAAGATGGATTGGTATGTAGAATAAAAATTCAATTTTACTATCACGTGATAAAATCGTATGTTTTTCGTTTATGATCCGAAGATTCAATCTGCATGACTTAATGCTTGCACGTGACGCGTAGAGGCAATGCAATTAACATTAAATGTTAATTGCTAAACATTGACACAAATTTTGTGTCAATGTTGTTCTTAACATTCCCTTTTTTGGTTAACTAATACTGCTTCGTAGAAATGAGTACTTTCCTGAGTTTGTCACTAGAGTATAACTTCAATTAGCAGTAATACTCTCCCCATTAACAAACATTACGCCTCCCTCCTTTCAGGCAAAGTCAACGTGGGAGATTTAACGGTATCTTGTAAACTGTAAAGGCAGGTGCGAACAACAGGAAGGAAGTTTATACAGTAAACCTGATATCCAGGTAAACTTCACGAGCCGAATACGTCCGATTAGTAACCTCTTAGAATAGACTTCCCTGTGACATTCTAACCTGTGCCGTGTCACGGGCCCAACAAACTGTAGGAGATGCAGTAATATTCTGTAAGTATAGTTGCACTTTCTATTGCTTATTATAATTCACTTTTGGAGGCTAGCAAACAGGTACTCATCGAACAATTTTGTGAAATTATGTTGTGAGTAACAATACGCAATGTTAAGTTAGACATGCAAGTTGCAATTTCTTAAGCATATTACCTTGCATTACGTAGCAAAATTACACTTAGTTTCCAGTACATCTGAACACAACACGGACTATATGATTTAATATGCATAATGTGTATTTATCTGGAATAAATATTGATTTAGATATCAGAATACGTATTTGTGATGTTTGAATTATAATAATTACCTTGAATTTACTACCAAAGTTTAAGAAAAAATACTGGTATGCTGGAAAGACACACACGAACAGCAGAAAGATCTAATATTGCAAGATTCTGATTCATATCTAGTGTGCCTTTAAAGTGCAGATGACACAACTAATGATATACCGAGACAAAAAAACAATTTAAAGAGATTTTGAAAATACCACGAAGAAAACGACTGCCTGGGACAACATTTCGGCATAGGTACATAAATAAACTAGGCTGTTAAAATTAATAGGATCTCATTTCCAGAACATAGAGATAAATAAGTGAGTAAAATTACTCCTATGGAACGTGTCAAGCTCCATAAAAGAAAGTCCTCTGTGGAAAAAGAAGTGCGCAAAACTACTCTGAATTTTAACAGCCCGAAAGTTACCCAACAAGCCATTAAAGCTAATCGGTGTACGCAAAAAGTAGTTTTTATTTGTTTTTATTAACATCCTCCTTTTTTATACCTTCGAGAAAACACATTATGCATTCAAAAAGGCAAAGTATATATAGAATTTCTGGTTAATTTTTCGTTGCAATATTGGTTCTAATCTTCTCTTCTTCAATGACTGGCAGGGATCTTAATATTGTACGCCGTCAGGAATTCTGATGAAAAGGAATGCAGTCCAGTCACAACTAGTCGCGTATGTATAGCATGGGAATAGTTCCAGTCGTCAAAAATGATTGGCCCGTCCGTATTTGTATAATCATCCGTATTGTTTGACAACGAAACAGAACCACTCGACCGCACTTGTCGGCGCCTTGACGACTAGTGCATGCCATTCAGTTTTACACAACCACTAATTTAATTGCACCGAATCGCCATGAATCCGATCCCAACCATTTCAAATGCATGTGAAGAGCGATTTCTTTGTTTGGAAAGTTCGCAAATTCTCCATACTGGTCGACGGCAGACTTCACTCCACTTCGTGCACTTTTTTGCAATGGCCACTTTAAAACGAAAAGGGGCCAATGGCAAAAATTTTGCATCGAAATTTATCGGCAAGGTGTTTACAGTCTATGCCAGCTGGTAAGTTCTACATACGGCACAAGTATCAATATGGCAACTCAGGTTGTGGAGTCATATGACATTCAATCTTTCCGACTGATCAAAATATCATTATTAATTAGGCTACAGACCAGGAGACTGCGCAATGTAAGTCTAAAACACAAAATGTAAACATTTTTTTGAATATCTAAAGTGGCCCTTGTGTGGACTGCAAAAATGAGTGGCACTTGCTAACATACCACATGTAAACTCACTTTCATTATATTTACTACGGGTGCAATTCATCTCGAATATTGGGTATACATATTCTAAAAGGTATGCTATTGATTGTTATTATCGGTGTGAAAAAAAACAGGACTAGTCAATTTTTTTTCTTTTGTAATCGACAGCAAGATCACAATCACAATTCACAGAAATATTCCCACACAGAAATGATTTGTGCCCAATACTGCATGTGGGTCGAGATAATGCAGTGAAGATGGAGTCGTAAGTATTGAAGAGAATATTCTCCGTTTCATAAAACGTCAGTAAATTTTGACTGTTCTCGAAAAGTAGTGTGGCCACAATGTATCCCTCCGCCACAGCTGTTCTCTCAGTGAAGACTATGTTTGTAAATACACTCTACGAGTCCAATGTCAGGTACTGAATGAATGACAACTTCACTCAATTACTTAGGCTACTATGCATCGCTAGTTGCTATTCCCACCTGTTTTATTTTTGTTATGGCCAAATAATGCATTTGTTGCGATTCTGTTTATTTTGTTACTGGGTAGTGGAACTCTAGTTTGACGTATTTCGTGAGATGGGATAGTTTTGTGGCCCATATTATAAAGACAATAGCAATTTTAAGTGTTATTTGTTTTCATGATGCAATTGAGAATTTTTCTCGGACAGGAAAACATCCAAATTTCTATAACTCGAAAGTTGTAGCTTCACAAAAAATAAACGAAATACGATAAATGTGTCTTTGTTCGTACCGATACAAGAAATACACACCAAATATTTCAATTAAGTGAAACTCGCATATAAAATTGGTTGATTTTTTTTTGTATAAGGAACTACTCTAGAAAGGGCATATATAGGCCACTAACAATTCAAAACCTCCCGCAAGCACCAGACACAGGTAATATGTTGCTGTTCATACCATTGTGAGTCGTGCGCAATATAAACATTTAAATTAAATTTAACATACATAAAACACGTTACATTTTCAATAAAATGATCTAGGGTAAAAACACGCACTTTTTAAATACAATGTCCCTAAATTTTTTTTAGGTACAATTTAGAAACAAATGATTTAAAAACAAACTTACTATTTACTTCGTAATTTCGAAATACGCATGTCAACCTTTGGACGATTACTTCGCTAAAATTGCTTTTGTCGGCCACTGATGCGAATTTATTTATTTTTCGACTCATTAAATTAACAAAACAGTTGAGCCGTTTAGAAAACAGTAAATCTAAACATCAGGATGTAGATACGTTGTCACTAGTACTTAATGATGGTTAACGATAATGTCTGACCTACGCACACAAGCAACATTTCTACCAAGTGGCATACACGTGTAAATATTTAATTTCACTGAGGATGGCTGTTCTAATAAGGCTGCAGTAGAGGTAGCGCGAACTTACTGGATAATTTTCACTCTTATTGACGCGGGATGCATTTGTTTAACCTGAGAACGAAGTCGGGGTCGGGAGGCGAGAACACCAGGGTGGTGCAACCCCCTCCTGCCTGAAACCACCACCCAATGACATAGTTTCCATTAATGCATTCTCCCGGCCGCCCCCCGGGTAGTTGTTGATTGAATGCTTTCATACCTCCGCCCCCTCCCAACCCATAGATATACTGCTCAACTCTGCAGGTGTGACACCTACATTTGCATGTGCATGATCAAATGCAGGTGCATGTGTAATTGTAATTTGAATTGCATTTACATGTGTAGTGACAATTGCAATTGAGCGTGTACATACCCTCCCCCCGCCTCCACACTCTCACACCCGTGTGAGAGAGCTGTATATTTGAAGGGTGTTTTAGTGGCGCATCAAGGTATTGGTGACCGCCAGACTAGACTTGCAGAATCTGATGCTTATTTAGAAAGGGCACTTATAGTTTATTTATGCACTTACGCAATACTTAATTATTTAATGAGAATAAGTACATATGTTGACTCGTCGGGGGCTGTAGTTTGATCAGGAGGATGGAGGTGGGGATTAAGTCTTCTCTCGTGGAGAGCTGGAAGCAGATGGAGGGGAAATGCAAGTAGTAGGACTTGGGGGCTTAAGGCACAAGGGGATCGGGGATCGGAGCCGGGGGAGCCGCCATCTTGTTACGTCACCCGACAGCCATCTTGGATATCACTGACATTTCACTCCCGACCCATGTGACCTTTGAACTTGACCTTTGTCCCCGAGGACTTTTGATATTAAAAAACCTTTTAAAAATTCTTTAAAAAACCCTCGAAAAATTCCAAAACTTCAAAAAACTCAGAAAAAATGTATTATAAAAATTTAATAAAATTATTAAAGAATTTATAAATAATTAATAAAAAGATACTGAAAAATGACTCATTTCCCCAGAAATGCTGACAGGGATAAGTGACCCAGGTTCTGACCCAGGTGTCCAGGAGACAGGGATCAGTACCTATGACATTTGGCCTTGACCATTGACCTTAAAAATGCAAAAATGAAAAAAAAAAATAAAAAATTACCAAAAATTTTTAAAAGTCGATGTAAAAATTTATAAAAAATAAATATTAAAGAATTTAATTTAAAAATAGTTTTAAATTTTTTAAAATCATTTTCAAAATTAACAAAATTGTTAAAAAATGTATTGTTATACAATTTTATTTAAAAAAATTCCATAATTAAAAAGTCTTTTCTTTAACCCCGGTGGCCATTTTCCCCTTTTCCCCACCGAAATTTCCCTTTTTCACTAAAAAATTTCCATTAAAAATTTTATAAATCTCTTAATTTAAAAACTTACATATCCCAGCACCACAATTAGTCATATTTATTCCATTCCCAGCAGACGACTGCTGCCAATTGCTATTGGCTGTTTACTCAGTGGGCCTCCATCACTGCACCCCCACTCCCCTCACCTTCACACATTCCGCCATTTATTTTACATTATTGGGGACCGTCATATTTGTTATGGGGACTGCCATATTTGTTATATATTACTGGAGGTTGCCATTTTTTTTTTCGTTCGTCATTTTTTATACATTATTGGAGGCTATCACCTTGGTAGGCAACCACCATATTGGTAGGCAAACACCACCTTGGTAGGTATCACCCATTTGCCATATTGGAAACCAATGACCTTGACCCCATGATCTTGAAAACAAAAATCGAGAGAAATGCATGAAAGTCAACAAGCATAATACTGCACATTAAAGACTACCACCACCATATTAGCTGCAGACTACCTCGACCTGACCCCATAACCTTTGAAAACAAAACTCGAGAAAAGGTATATAAATGTCAGCAAGCATAATACATTAAAGACTACCACCGTCATATTAGATGCAGACTACCTCAACCTTGACCCCATGACCTTGATTGACATTGAAAATAAAAACTCGAGAAGAAATACATAAAGGTCACCTAGCATAATACATTACAGACAACTATCAACATATTAAATGCAGACTAGCACGACCTTGACACCATAATCTTGAATGACCTAGAAAATTAAAATGGAGAAAAATTCATAAAAGTCAGCAAGCATAATACATTAAAGACTATCACCACGATATTAAATGCAGACTACCTCGCCCTTGATTACATGACCTTGAATGACCTTGAAAATGAAAAACTTAGGAAAATGTATAAAAGTCAACAAGCATAATACATTACAGACTGTCACCACCTTATTAGATACATATTACCATGATCTTAACCCCATGACCTTAATTGGTGTTAAAAAAAACTCGAGAAAATATCTATGTTAAGAGGCAGAAGCTACTCGAGACCATCCACCTTCGGCACAGCTGCTGTCACACTAAACATTTCAGCTTACCTCCCTACTGGTTGCAATATAAAAGTGTGTAAACCCCATGCTATCATATTGACTTTGAACCAATTGTACTGCACCATTTATTCATTGTACAGACACCGACCCGCCAATCACTAAGTTACCTCATGATTGCAGCTGACCAATCACATGCAGGCATTGAAACACACACACAGGCAGGTAGGTATGCTTTAGATGCTAGTTTCATGTTCACATTACCATGCAGTTATATCTTAAACAGTTTCTTCTAGACTAGTATACTTCTCTCACCTATATATCATGGTTACACTTAAAGTAGACAACTGACTCCTGTCTTTGGACCAACCCCCTCATAAACTGACCCATTTACCCATTGAACCCATCGACCCTTTTGACCTCATCGACCCCATCGATCCAATGACCCATTGATCTCATAATGACCCACGTCCCATTGACCCATAATTACACCTGATTGCGGTGGTGGCAATGGTGGAGGCGGTCGCAGTGGTGGTGGTGGTGATTTTTAAAGATTCAGATTAGGATTGGGATAGGTATGCGTGTGTTGCATCTTTATGGGTTGTGAAATTGATGGAAAGATTGCGATTGCTACTGATGTAAAGACTGACACCAGCAGACAAAACTCACGAAAAGGACTTTTTGTACAAATCGTTCTCTCATGCCAGCATGCATTTCTTGAACATAGGTGAAAACTCAATCGCAGAATATTAACTAGCAAACAACCAGTTAGCGGTGATGCAGGTCGAGGCTCCGTGATCGTTGAGGTCAGAGGACGGCACTTCATATTCGCAAATTCATCTTCGTGGTACTGGAGCACTGTGAGAAAACCCAAATACTCGTTCACCCCGGAAGAAAACACGCAGGTACTATTATATATGTATTAATACGATAGGAATGGAACAGATTTATAATTATAGTAATATGTAAATATGATTTATTTTCAATTTATTTTATACTTTACTCTGTATAGGTATATTTAAGTAACTATGTTTATGTATAGGCATATAAGTATGTAAATATACAAATTATTACAAATATAATTTTCATATATTTATGTATATATAAAATTATTTTCAATTTAATTTATGTACATATAGTTATTTACATATAAGTTTGGAAATATAGTTTAATTATTTAAATTTAATTTATATATATTTATAAACCTATAACTAAGTAAATATAAAATCAATTTTTATTTACTTTATATTTGTAGTTAAAGGTATATAAGTAAGAATATATAAAATTATTTCCAATTTATATTATTCATAAGTATGTACAAATAAATATGAAATTATAAAATTAATTAAAATGTCTGGTGTGATATTACCTACATGTTATCTTCCGGGGTGAACGAGTATTTGGGTTTTCTCACAGTGCTCCAGTACCACGAAGATGAATTGCGAATATGAAGTGCCGTCCTCTGACCTCAACGATCACGGAGCCTCGACCTGCATCACCGCTAACTGGTTGTTGCTAGTTAATATTCTGCGATTGAGTTTTCACCTATGTTCAAGAAATGCATGCTGGCATGAGAGAACGATTTGTACAAAAAGTCCTTTTCGTGAGTTTTGTCTGCTGGTGTCAAGTCTTTCCATCAGTAGCAATCGCAATCTTTCCATCAACTTCACAACCCATAAAGATGCAACACACGCATACCTATCCCAATCCTAATCTGAATCTTTAACAATAATCACCACCACCACTGCGACCGCAACCACCATTGCCACCACCGCAATCAGGTGTAATTATGGGTCAATGGGACGTGGGTCATTATGAGATCAATGGGTCATTGGATCGATGGGGTCGATGAGGTCAAAAGGATCGATGGGGTCAATGGGTAAATGGGTCAGTTTATGAGGGGGTTGGTCCAACGACAGGAGTCAGTTGTCTACTTTAAGTGTAACCACGATATATAGATGAGAGAAGTATACTAGTCTAGAAGAAACTGTTTAAGATATAATTGCATGGTAATGTGAACATGAAACTAGCATCTAAAGCATACCTACCTGCCTGTGTGTGTTTCAATGCCTGCAAGTGATTGGTCAGTTGCAATCATGAGGTAACTTGGTGATTGGCGGGTCGGTGTTTGTACAATGAATAAATGGTACAGTACAATTGGTTCAAAGTCAATATGATACCATAGGGTATACACACTTGTATATTGCAACCAGTAGGGAGGTAAGCTGAGAGGTTTAGAGTGACAGCACCTGCACCGAAGGTGGATCATCTCGACTAGCTTTTGCCTCTTTACATTGATTTTTTCTTGGGTTTTTGTTTTTAGATCATTCAAGGTCACGGGGTCAAGGTCGTGGTAGTCTATCTAATAAGGTGGTAGTGGTCTGTAATGGATTATGCTTGGTGACGTGTATGAATTTCTCTAAGTCTTTATTTTCAAGGTCATTCAAGGTCATGGTGTCATGGGGTCAAGGTCGAGGTAGTCTGAATTTAATATCGTGGTGGTTGTTTTTAATGTATTATGCTTGCTGATTTTTATGTATTCTTTCTCGAGTTTTGATTTTCAAGATAATTCCAGGTCATGGTGTCAAGGTCGTGGTAGTCTGAATCTGATATGGCAGTGGTTGCCTTTAATGTATTATGCTTACTAACTTTTATATATTTTTCTCGAATTTTTGTTTTCCAGGTCATGGGGTCAAGGTAATTGTTTTCCAATATGCCAGATGGATGATGCCAACCATGATGGTGGTTGCCTACCAATATGGTGTACTTCAATAATGTATAAACAAATGACGAACGAAAAAACAAATATGGCAGCCTTCAGTAACATATAAACAAATATGGAGATCTCCAGTATTGTATAAACAAATGACGGAAGGAAAAAATCAATATTTGCAGAATGACGATTGGTGAGGGGATTGGGGCTGCGGCGATGGAGGCCCACCAACTAAACTGCCAATAGCAGTTGGCGTCTGTCGTCTGCTGGGTATGGAATAAATGTGACTTATGGTAGTGCTGGGAAATGTAGGTTTTTAAATTTTATTTTTAATAGATTTTTTAAGGGAAATTTTTTAGGAAAAAAAAAAAGAAATTTCGTGGGGAAAAAGGAAAAAATGGCCGCTAAGGTTAAACATTTTTTTAATTAAGAAAAGTTTTTAGCAAAATTCTCAAAAAATTAATTTTTTACAATTTTTTATATTTAACACGATTTTTAATTTTTAAAATTATTTTTAAATTTTAAAACGGACTTTAAATTAAAATTTTTGATAACGTATTTTTGTAAATTTTTAAATCGATTTAAAAAAATTGCATTTTTTATTGTTGAATTTTCAAGGTCTAAGTTCAACGTCAAATTTAATAGGTACTGATATCCCTGTCTCTTGGTCACTTGGGTCGCTGATACCTGTCAGCATTTCTGGGGAAAATGGGTAATTTCTGAAAATCTTTTTGATAAGTTTTTAATCATTATTAATAATATTATATATATATTAAGAATTTTTTGGAATTTTTTGAGGATTTTCGGAATTTTTAAAGGTTTCTTAGTGTCTTTTGAGGTCAAAAGTTTTCGTGGTCAACGTCAAGGTCAAAGCCACATAGGTGGTGAGTGAAATGCCATATCCAAGATGGCTGTCGGGTGACGTAACAAGTTGGCAACTCCCTCGTCTCCGATCACCGATCCCCTTGTGCACATGCCATTGAATTGGTAAGGGAGGGGAGGGTGGATGCAGTGTCATAGTGTTAGGAGGTGTAAACAGAATATTTATTCCTGCATTGAATAAATAATTCGAATAGGTTAATTATCTAATTTTAATAGTGCAATAACTTATTACGTGCATTTCCATGTGCAGAGAGAGTACGCACTTACGTATGCTACAATAGAAAATACATTGATTATTTAATCTAAAACTTTCATATACCGAGAGAGTACACAGCAACTGCACAAGTACGAGATCTATTTGCAATACTTGCATGTTCCCTACCACAGCTCGAACTCAACTGAGCTCCAGTTATAGGCTGTTCACGATAAAGTGAGCACTTTTGAAATCAACCGTATAAAATAGTCACTGATCCCACCTGCATATATTTCAACGGGCGCAATGAGTGACATGCACCCAGTAAAGTAGGTAACGATGGAGGGAAAATAGTGCCATATTTTAACGTCGAATAAAAAGTGATAGGATAACCATTTGTGATAACTTAATTTTTTTTTTTTTTTCGCTACCTGTTATTTGACGCATCGAAGAGCAAAAATTAACAGATTTCTAACACATTTACATTTCTAATAATTCCACAGTTTCGGCTTACTGAGGCTTGAATAAAGTGATGAGGCCCTTGAAAATGATAATTTACATAAGACGGAAGAATACACAACGTGTATACAAGTAGATCTTACGCAGGTCTTTCAAAAATGCTCATTTTACCGTGAAAAGCCTATACCATTATGAATGACTGATACCTCCAGTGCCATATTTGCAAGCACTAGGATTTCAGCATTATTTCTGTCAAATCATATGTTATTACTCTGAAAAAGAATGTCTCGCGCTCCTGGCCAACATGCAACTCGACCTCTGAATTTCTCTGAGGTGTATGCGATCGATATTCATGTAAGACTTAGTTACGGTTGATCTCACATAACAATATTCCGAACTAAACACATTACTCTCTCACTAAACTATTAACTCTCCCGCACTGCCTACTCCACGAGTCCGTTGTTGGCATCGATCATTCCACGGTCAGCGACCGTATTGACAGGCGTTTAATATATACAAATGTTGGGAAATTTATTTGGAAAATTGCCAGTGTAAGTTGGGAAACTGCCGAGGTCGCTTGGCATGCCCGACAGGCGTACTCACTGCGACACACCCTCTATATATCGCTTCGGGTTATTTATTATTGAAATTAATAAAATAGTATTCAATAAGTATAACAGCGTCGTGTCGGGTCTGCATTGAGTCCAAGCGGACAGTTCACATCAAGTCAATAACGATCTCATGTAATTAGATTATTTAATCGAACACTTGCCCTATTTACTTATTATGTTAAATGGTTTATTTAATCACCTAAGTAAAATAACAATAAATACGCACTTATATTATTACTTTTTTACAGGTTCCGAGAAACGAATTACAATCGAGATTGATATATATCTTCAGATTTTAAGCCGTGCCTATATACTGCATTTCTCGTAATGTGAAAGTCGCCAACATGCAAGACACTGCAAGCCTTGACTGGTTGGAACGCATTTAAAGGAGACAGTAGAAATTTTCTTCTCGCCTTGCAAGATGGCAGCTGACCCGGGACCCCGGTCAACTCTTCATCTCTTTCTATTTCTCTCCCTCCCTAGACGACGGCTTCTCAAGAGAACGCGTGTCTCTAGTAAAAACAAGATTATGTTAAAACAATACAAGGCAGTCCTTGAATACCATGATTTATTTTTAAAATAATTACTTTATTTTACGTACGTTTTACACTATACGACTCTTGTGTTCAACGTTTGTTATTTTATATATTTTCTCAAGTCTGTTAGACTTATTGGAAGGCGTTAAAATATAATGTGGAAAATTTTATTTAAAAAAAAAAATATTAATATAAGTTTTCAACCAAACATCTTCACTTCAGGAGAGACATTTAAAGAGACTGTAAGGTAAAGGATTTAGGATTGAAGGAGGGGCTCCATTTTTCATACCTCATCAAATAAACTTTGATTTTTAATAACGTAACAAATAAATTTTCGAGAATATTTATGTATCGAATAAACATAAGCATCTAGTATTTGTATATTGAGTTGAAATTAAATATTAATCACTTGTCATATCACATTTGATGAGGTTGGAAGCAGCTGTAGGCTCGAGAAATAAGTCCTAGATTCAATTCGTATGTGGGCATTTTGCATATAAGAATTTGATGTTGTTTTGTTACTATGGTACCGCACGACGTAATGTGTAATATATGATGCAGGCGTCTCGTGACTGACGCAATGTTTGAAGACGTCTTTTAAGTACTATGCAGTTTTACACGTTTCTACCCAACTTGTTTCCATCAGGAAGGTGGTGACCTACTGGTCGTCGACTTCTTAGGAAATTTTTTATTTTTCTGATTATATTGCCCGAGTGACATACCTTAATTCAGACTGTCAGAAAAGGCGAAGAAATGCGGCACTGGAGAATAATAAATCAGCCTTCCCGTGCTACATACAAGGGATAGAAATTAAATTCTATGGTAGAGCTACCATTATATTATGAGCGGTACGATATTGTTTGTAATGGCATACCTCAGCCCCTGGGAATCTTCCGAGGGAATATTAAGGTTTAAGTAAAGTAACTGCCTATGGAGCACTGCACCCGACAGTACAATATGAAGAACTCATAAAAAATGAAATGAAATAAAAAATGTTTAATTACATTTACATTTTAACAAATGTTTGTCTAATATTGACTTTCTGGTAAATAATTGTACACATATCATACATTTGTATACAACACACTCAGGGTCCTTTAAACAATTGCTCCTCGAGTGTTGATACATATTACTACATAAAGTGAATTAAATCCGACAAAATCGACACTGATTTCTAGAACACTGATTTCCAGAAGTGGGAGAGATTTCCAAATGTAATTAATCACAGCAGTTTTTGTTTTTCGTGGTTTCTGCATATAAAGGTGGGGAAAATGTATGTCTGTAATCGTATATAATATTTTTAATGGTGCAATAAATATGTGTTTGGTAATACTACTATTTTTATTTGCTGTGATGAATCTTTGGTTTTTTTAATCTGGTAATTTATATAAATGATTATTTTTTTTTAGGATTTGGGTGCTTACGCAAAGGTAATGTTAAATGCACATGTGGTTACAGTCCGCGCTGCAGGAATATAATTATTCCATCTTGTGATGGAATAATGTATGGGAGTGTTTTGAGTTGTCACCAGATAACACATGTTTTTCAAGTTGTATATGAGTAGTAAACATAGATTGACATTTATCGCAAGAATATTTCTTTCTAACAATGTTTATCAAACAAATATTTTTTTATGACATCAATTTGCAAAGTGACGTAAATCTCTTCTCACAGGATTTACACTGGTGTTGAGTTTTGTATCCTCTTTTATTCTAGGAGACGACAACGTAATCGGAACACCACTAGTTGTTAAGAAAACTTTGCAAATAATCCCATGCTTCCTTAGTGGAGGAACATTTTGAACAAACGTAAACATATTCTACTATGGTATATTTTAAATTGAGAATTCTCAATCTCAATTCATGTCGCCGCACATAACAACATGCGTTACAGTTTGTCCACGCAAATTACATACAGGTTTTATTCCCATTGACGCATTAGCCTTACATATTGCTATATGCCTTGCTAATGTAGAATTTATCATAAATGTATTTCCACAGGTGAACAACGATAGGCCTACCTAATTCACTCTGGATTCTTTTCACAACTACTTCTTTCATGATGGTGCATACTGAGACTGTGTTGAAAGTTTTTATAACAACGTTGACTCTGAATTGCAGACGATGGTTGACCCATTACAGGAGTAAAACAGCAACACATTTGGTCCGATTCCATTGTTTGCTACAAAGTCTCTTCTGAAGTCCACATAACCGACATATTCACCTCTAACATCCCAAACAGAATTATCTGTTTACCTGAACACATAGAGCTTTTATACTGCTCATGAAGTTTGTAACATATGGGAGGACAAGATGACATAAAATGAAAAATAATCTCTTGTGAAATAAAACTATTCTTAAAATGTAACATGTCATGGTAAAAAAATTATATCTGTGCAAAACTCCTTTAAAAAGTTACCAAATGCTAGTAGTTGAATCTGATGGTGAACCATAGGATTAAACACCAAAAAACCTAGCTCACTCTCCGGTGTGTTAATAGTGATCGGAGCCCAGTCATCCTTCAACCACCGAAGCATAGCCATTTTTCCAAGCTCCCAACCTTCATCGCTTACTGACATTCCGGTTTTCCTAAACACATAATCCTTTGTTTTACTTTCAAACAGTGGGCCAAGTTCTGCAACAATCTTAAACGGAATGACGACGAATCAGTAACGTTTTGACGACTACCAAGTGGGGAACCTGCCATCATATTTCCCTTCTCATCACCCCTATCGGCATATTATTATTAACTAAATATGTAGACTAGCTTTCCCTACCACCCATTCATAATTAACAACACATCAACCAAATATATACCCGAATCTCCAACCACCCATCGAAAAAAATTATTAAAATAACTTATTTGAGATCATATCATACTTACTGCTAGAAACATGCCAAACAGATATCTCTAGGCATTCTTGCAAAACCAAAATATTCTAACTCGTAATACCCCAAATACCTGAACAGGACTCAACATCACTCAATATTTAAAATCAATTCCATTAGAGCATATCGGAAAAATAAATCACTTTCCTTCACACCATTCAAGACAAAAAAACAACCATATGAGCTTTGATGTGAAATATTCCAGCGAATTACTCTGATAAACCATTTTAACATAATCATTATCATTATTATATCATAATAAAATTATATCGTCATAGAAAGGTATATAAACATATACATATCAATATATATATATATATATATATATATATATATATATATATATATATATATATATATATATATATATATATATATATATATATATAATTAAATAGCCAATATATTTGCAATTTGCAATGCTACCATGTTGGGTAACCAAAAAATGTAAATTATCATGTGGTTACAACCCTCATGAACTCGGTACGAATTCGTATTTTAATGTAAAATGTTATGCATTCTACAAAGGTATGGGCTGCTTCAAAACCACCCCATATTATTTTCATTAACTTACAAGTGAGCAGTGAGAGGCAATACTGTGATTAGCAGACCTGATACACACCTCTCTGTAATAACAGTCCAAATGTATACTTCTTAGATGACAGTTCATACACAGCGCTTGTGTGAAGGGCATGTTGTTGGCAATATTTGTAAAAATTAGCAAGTGAAACAGTAGTGTGATCCACCACAGAGGAACTCGCCTGCTCGGCGACTCTCAGCTCAGGAAGCAGACATAGTTGAAGTAGACCTCTCACCTTAGTAGTCCCACACACGTACGAGGCAAACAACTATTTACCACACAGCTGAAAATCTTATTTAACATAGCTAAGCATATATCAAATAAAATGGTTTATTATTCTGAACTGAAAAGTAATGAGGAGAGGTAGGGAATCCAGACATGCATAGAAATAATGTCAGACTTGTCAAATTCCAGAGATACTATTTATTGAAAAATATTTAAATATTCAATTGCATCTTATTTGTTTTACGCTGGAAAATAATTTAAATCAATGACCCTGAACGGCAATAGGCAAATAATGGACAGCATTCAAACTATAGCTGCTATTAGGAAGTGGTCATATTTCGCTGTCATTAACATACCTTTATATGACACGTAGATACAGTCTGACTGATGCATTCAAGATGTGTAGACCTCTCACAATAAGAATACTTGGATTTAAATTAAACACACGTTTGTGCCTCAGTTGTCTGTTACGTAGGCACACCTAAACTCTCGCTCAATTCAATTGTGGCAACGTGGCGTTGCATGGAACGTTTCAAACCAACGGCTGTATGAATGCCTAGTGTGTGTAGAAAACTTGAAGCTGTAAAATTCAGAGATTGGAGGAAGGAGTGCTCTTGAAAAATACGAGTATGTTTGAAGGGTGCAGGAAGGTGTCTCTTCTAGATGAAACGGAGGTTGTGGCGTAGTTACATGGCGAGGTGCTGCTTTAGGTGGCTCGCCGGCTCATGGACATTATGTAATCAAGCTATCTACCTGAACTCTCTATATCCTAGAGTTACGGGTCTCTTAGAAGGTATCAAAATACAGTAAAATTCCCTGAAGCAATCACAATAAAAGTGAGACTAAAAAAGGAAAAATACTAAGCACTAATTAAATTACAAACACAAATAAAATCTAGCTATCTAACTCAATTAAACATAAATTATTGCCATTGGTACATCTCCGTTTAAATATCATAGCCTTGAGAAAAATAGAATAATACAAATAATCTAAACAAAACATATGTAAAACATAGGTAAATTATAGATATTTTACATACAAGATGTCCAATACGTGAAAGAAACATAAATTATGAAAATTGGTGCCGAGCGTGAAAAATGTTTTGTTACATCATCATAGCATCATCACCATCATCATCAACATGTTATCATATACTCATATCATAACATCATCACATCATATCATCATGCAGAGATATACTTCATTTTCAACCAGATACGAGCTCATACACCGTAACTACTGTCAAAGCGATTGCTCTTAGGGACGGATAACATATCCCATATCACATTAATTAATAGATGTTTGCCTTTATTTCCAGACGACTGTTTATTGAAAAGTTATGACATCAAAAATGTATTGTATGTATTTTCTAATTACCATTTAATTTGTTAGAGAAATCCATGTCGGTAGCTATACTAAACATATATACAAGGTTCATATAAATAAATAAATATATATATATATATATGGTTCTCATATCCTCATAGCTTACAGTTATTTTGTATATACCAGAAATAAAAAATGTACACTTGATGTTAAAATGAATAAAAACATTAGTTTTCCATACACTTTTACTTTATTCCACACACTTGTAAAAAAGACACACATTATTTTTTACATAAACTCAAACATATTCTCCATTCAACAAAATTATTTATGTTGTACTGTAATTTTATAGAACAAATCCTGTTGTGTGCAATCTAGAAATCCATATTCGCATACACAACGCAACAACTATCACATGGATACATCTTGTATGAAGTGCTGAACATACAGTTAATAGCTTTATGTTGTCTGGTGCTAGAGTTCTTTGTGAATGTCCTGCTGCAATACTTGCACTCGATTCCCGATGAACGACAGAAATTGCCATTACAAATCTTACTATATCTATACAGAACATCGCTGTGGGTAAACACAGCATCGCAGTTATCACAGTGGAATGCCGTGTATGCTGGACTTAACATGCAGTTTCTACATTCATGTTCGACATGCACTATGTCTTCTACTAAAAGTATTTCGACAGCACTAACATTGATACTGTAATACTTATAGCGACTCTTCAGAGACCCTTGCTGTTGCCGATGCTGTCAGTGTTACAGAGACTTCAACCATTGATATCTTTAGCAGAATGCTATATGAATGTGCTAGTACCAGTCCACATTCCATCAAGCTCGCCGAAGAAGTGAAAACATTCTTACAGGATGCATACTTATATATACGGTTTCCACAACAGAACAATCTGTTTATGTTATCCACTTCAATTATCTCAGTACATGTCTGCTGAGTATGATTATGTAAAAGCAATTTGCTTGATGCAGTGTCATATGAAGGATAATCAATCCGTTCATTATATAACCTGCGATGTCATCTATAAAATAAACATTCTTCTTTACACTTACAAATAATTAATTGTTGGAGGAACCTTTTTTTTTTTCTCTTAGAATGTCAGCTCTCTTCCGTCGTGAATTACAACAATTCCTTGAATGCTCTGTGTCAACACTAACACAATCTTGAAAACACTCTATACAAGGGAGACAGCCGAGAATATCTTAATTCTGTTGCAGATAAGCAGGTAAATTTTTGTAGACCCATCGTATCTCGTGTTGTGCATACGTCAGAAGGAATTACTTAGGTGGTATGCGTGCTCAGTTTCTTTATCGAGTGCTGCAAGATATTTAAGTTTACCATTCCTCACAATAGCTGATACAATTTTCTGACTGATATATCAACAAACCATTATTTTTCACTGAACCCTCAAGATGAGACACATGTTTTGAATGATTTATAGTGAAGAGACACACATTGCTTTTGATGTCTAAAAATTATGTAACTAAGTCTCAAATTTCATGAAGTCATTCAGAGAAAGAGAGAAAGCTCTTACTCGAACAGCAGACGAATTGCGAATGAGCTTGTGTGTCTGCGTATATAACCTCACTTACCCACTCCAACACCCACCAGTTCCTCGATTTATCTTAAAACATCTCCCAGAATATGTTATGTAAGTAATAATAAGACTTCCTTGAAAACCTTCTATTCACGGGGGACGTGAAAAACATACTAACATGTTGAATAATTAAAAACTGCTACCATTATAGGAACAAACAGTTTATGTTGACTGTCTCAACTCTATCAATAATGCCTGAAAATTATTTATTAGGTGCAGGAATCGAACCAATGCTCCTTTACAAGGAACCAGAGCTTAAATCCAGAGTCTTACACCCCCCCCCCCCCAACCTAATAATTGCAGTGGTGGTACCCTCTCATGTTTAGTTTGTGCCATTGCCATCGCTATTGCCTGAGGGTGCTTTGACCACCCTCAGGTTTATTCTGCTTACGACCACCACGATGACTTGATCTGCAATAGTCCATGAGGGCAACATAGGCAGTCTGAATGGACACAACGTAATATTTAAATTGTAATGTCCACTCAAGTTGATAGTTTTACCGCATAGCCTATTAATGATCTTCAGGGTTAGGTTGTGAGCCTCGACGGGAACGAGATGAAGTAGTTAGTGTTGGACAGTTAGTGCATTGTAATGGGCCTAGATTTGTGAGTTTTTAGTAGTTGTAAAGGTTGTGCTTAATTTTGGTGGTAATCCTGGCCCGGTTCATGATTGCTTTTGTGTTGGCGGACTGTCCGCGCTTAGCCTGTTAGGCAGAAGTCTTTTAGAAGTTTTCCCTTTTTACATAATATTTAATTGTCACGTACACAGCGCTTTATACCGGTGTCGTCGTGTAAGTTAAACTTGTTGGTGGTTTTTAATGTATAAATTTTAACACGTAATATTTTATGGGGAATGTCCTTTGATGGGTCGACAGACAGCGGCGTTTACCCTTTTTGAAACTGAAATTAATTTTGGAGCTATTCAGTGTTTTGCAATAAGTGTGTGCTCCATTGCAAGCTAAAGTATATTACGTGCATTAGATATAGTATTGTTTTAAAAGCGAATGGTAATTTTGCAAGGAATTTGTAAAATTCATAAGAGAGTGGAAACTTATTGAAAGTTGTGCTCACCCTAATAGTGAAGTCAAAAAAACATAATTTTGGCTTGTTGATGGGGTTGTTTAAAGAGTATTTTTAAACATTATGCAAGCTGGTGGAAATATTCTACATGACTTTAGTCAGAAAAGCAAACACGCTGCTTGTTTACAGCGCTTTACGACACAGTTAAATGCGATGCCTTGACACGCAAAAGCGTGCTTGTTCACGTGTACAAAATGTAGTTGGTTTAGTATCACGTGGCAACATATTGAAGTAAATTTCAATGAATGTGGGCATAATGTTTTATTAACCAGATAATTTTCAACGAATTAATGTAGTATTAAAAAAAAAATCTACCTTTAGCAAAAGTTTTTTTAAAAAGGGATTTATATATTTTTACCTGCCTGTAAAGGCTGTTCACGATAAAGTGAGCACTTTTGAAATCACCCTTAGAAAAAAGTTACTGCGCCTACCTGCCATATATTTCCACGGGCGCAATGAGCGACATTTGTCCAATAATGTTGGTAACGATGGATGGGAAAGTAGTTCCATATATTAACGTCAAACAAAAAGGGTTAGGTAACCTTTTGTGATAGCTAATATTTCTTTCAGGTTCTAAATATTTTAATTCTTTGAAGTGCAAAAAATAAGCATATTTATACCATTTTTACTCTTCTAATAATTTCACACTTTCACTCGAACGACGAATGAATAAAGTGATGAGGCCCATAGCAATATTAATTCTACATAAGGTGGAAAAAATACGTGTATACAAGTAGATCTTAAGCAGGGCTTTCAAAGGTGCTCATTTTACTGTGAACAGCCTATAGATACCTATATATCGTGGATACCAGATGTTATAAGAAATTTTATTTTTTCCACCACTTAAATTTCTATGGGCACTGTGTGCCGTTGTGTAAATGCGGCGTGTTTTGTGGAAGCGCTATCCTTAATTATTGTTGCGCCCAATAAGTATGCTCTCATGATTCACCTTGTAACCGACCAGTATCAATAAATTGTGAGTGTACGACCTTGTCCTGCATCAATTGAAAGATGTGCAAAAATTATTTTTTAAATAGTAAAAATTTCTAATCAACTTTTGCAACTTGTGTATTTAAGAGTGTTTAATCAATAAAATTTGATTTTTTAAAGGATTGTTTGTTATACCAATGTAGTGAAAAAAAGTAAACAATTTCAGAAAACCTTTTATTATAATGAAAAGAGCTGAACTTATCCTTGGACTACATTATAGGATCTCACCCTTAACCTTTCTTACCACCTTATAAAATGATGGTATATAAAAGTGTATCATTTGATGTTGCATTGAATGTGTATGAAGATAATGCATTTAAGAATTAAAAATTTACTAAAACAAAAAAATCACAACTTTAGATAATTTCAAAACCTCAGAAAAAATCATAATACCCTAGCTTTGTCTTCGACCTTAGCTTCGTCTTCATCTACAACATTGAAGGTAATTATTGTACTAGAATTGCCTCACATATTGATTGTTACTTGATTTTTTCTAATAATGATGCAGAAAGATGCAAACTCATGAATTAACTATCTAAGAACTTTAGTCTTAAGAACTTTGGGAAAGTCAAATTCTGCCTAGGAAGAAATTTTAAAACGTGAGAATGGTTTGGAAATCAACCAAGAGCCATTTATTGACCAAATTGTGAAGATATTTAATATGGAGGATGCAGTTGACCTCCTTTGGAGGTCAACTGCAAGCTAGACAATTCTAGCAATGAGAAGTCTCCTAATGTTCCATACCAAACCCCTATTGGTTGTCTTATGGTAGTTAGGTAGTTGACCTTAACATCTCGTCGACAGTGAGATCATTAGAAACGGTGCAAGTGGCACAGGGAAACGGGAATAGGGAAGGAATCGGCCATGGCCTTTGTTAGGGACTCATCCCAGCATTCGCCTGGAGTGATTTCGGAAAACCATGGACAACCGAAATCAGGATGGTCGGCGGGAATCGAACCCGGGTCCTCCCAAATGCGAGTCCCGTAAGTTACCACTGCGCCACCTCGCTCGGTGGTTGGCTTATGTACCTGGCTGTCACTAGCAGGTCTGATATTGGCTATGCAGACAGTTACCTAAGCCAGTTAAATTGTAATTTATTGATGGAACATTGGGCGGCTGCCAAAAGAGTGATACGGTACCATAAGGGGACAATGGATCTAAGTCTGTGTTACACCAAAACTAACGATGATGTAATTGGCCTCTTTGATACCGACTGGGCTCAGAATACTGTTGATTGTAAGTCACACAGCAGTTATGATTTCAAACTAGCTGAGGGTCCTGTATCCTGGGAAGCAAAGATACATAAATGTGTATCCCTTAGTAGTACTGAGGCAGAGTATGTTGCAGCTACCCACGAAGTTATAAACCCATGAAGTTATAAACCACCATCTGATTCTCAAAATACCACCCACCTGACCTTCATACACACCTTCGCTCGCAGAAGCGGGATGGTCCAAGAGATGCGATGCAGACCAGTAATATGTAACTATAACTAGATATGAATTATTTTTGATGTAAATTTACTTCTGTTCTAGCGCACTCACCATCACGATAAGATAAGATGCTGTATTGAAGGCTCAGATATAAAAAGCATTTTCGCTCGAGGAAATCGATCTTACTTACGAAGATGATGGCAAGACTTGAATCCAGTTCTTCCGGCTATTATAGCTTACATGTAAGAACTGTGAAACTAGAAAAACAAACAGACCAACAAATAACTAAGCACTCCTATGTTCTGGAGTGGTATCAAGAAGAACTACAAAGTCGGTAATGTCAGAAAACTACTGATGAAGTGCCTTGGGCTCCAATTTACGTTGTCTAACAAGAGGAGAATGACTTGCTGGGCTGATTGTGTATAAGAGCATAAATAATTGACTTGTGTGTCAATTAGGGATCCATTTAGGAAATTTTTCAAATTGCTGGGCGAGCAGTAGCAACACATCTGATTCAAGATGCAGAAATTCGCAGCTATTGTGCAAATAGTAAATAGACGGGAATAGACAAGGACACTTGATCGTCAACTTTGGACACCAGTGGCTTTGTTCCCAACATGTAATAAAAGCAATAAATGTCGTTTTACTTTCAATTGGATGCCAGTCACTATTCGGACATGGATTCATTTCATCGCGCAAGTTTACAGCATGGCGACTTCAGCATCGAATTCTACTACCAGTCTCTACCTATACACATTCATAGAAAGCTGTGATAAGTGTGGTAGGCAACACTGGAGAGATTTACACTTTCTTATATTGCATGAATGTGAGCTGATAGAGCTACTGATGAAATATACAAGTGAAAGGTGTGTACTATAGCGAATGCTCTCTACTAAATAGAATATCCTGGTATGGTGTTAAAATGTTTGCGAGGAGCGGTCGAAATGTTTGTATGTAGGAAAGATGGAATGGAATACTTATAGCAAATGTTCTCTACTACATAAAATATCTTGGATGTGTATAGGTAAAGGATGGTAAAATGTTCGAACCCACATCCTTCCGAATACGTTTATAAGTATAGTATTTGCCTTTGCATGATAGCTGAGTAATATATAAACATTGTTTTTTCTTTGATGCAAAATGTATATGGAAATACTTTTTTAAAGAGTTTTGAATAAATATTTTTAAGCTTGTGTTATAACTTTAATGACTCGTTTAATTACCCCAGGAAATTGTTTTAAAATGTGATATTTTCTTTCCTCCTATGGTACTAAGTTAACGAAAAGTATAAATGGTTGGTTTGTTTAGCTAAACCGGACTGGTAGCAAGCAATGGCGTTTGGGAATGCGTAAGAATGTTTGTGAGTGTCTTTACGTGTAATGAATGGTAAAAGTGAATTTTTATTTAATTTTACATGAATAGCATACAGCCCCATATGCGAAATATTAGCATTTTAGGTAGTATATACACCATCTCAGACTGGTGTGATTATAGATTAATATGCATTCTTTAGAGGTAACTTCACAGCAAACAATGAATTCGCAATAAAAGTGTTGATATTGTGAGGAGTATCTCGATGTGGGAAAGTTATGTTCTCATGATCGATATTGTCGCAGTAAGCCTAATTACCACCTTCATCGTTGTTTGAAATGTTAGTGTTTTATAGCGGTGGTTTTGAATGATATATTTGTGATTATTTCTGTATTCTTACATAATGTTTTAAGGATTTAATAATTATGATTGAGGAGTTGGTTATTTTATTCTTTACACAATGGTTTCCCCGATTGCATATATGCTTTATGTGTATTTAAAAAAAAGTTAATGTGAGTGAGTAATGATTTGAGAATCAATTGCATTGTTGTTAGCAATGGACAAGATCTGGATTTTTGGCTATAGAAACCATTTTAAACGAAGACGGAATAATATGTCTCGGTATGTGCTCATGGCTTGAGGGTTGTGGCATTGCAAAAATTGTTTACAGAGCTAATAAGGCTTAACGAAAATTGGTTGATTATGGAAATTTGGTGTGTTAGAATGGATATTTACTTTATCAACTTAGAAAGATTTTGGCAATTGGTTTTTCAGAACTCAAGCATAGCAGGAATTGCGTGTAATTGGTTTTAATTATTATGTAAGACATGACATAAATTAATTATGTTTTGAAAAAGATTTTTTTATAGTTCCATTTAATATGTGTAAGGAAATTTAATTGTAATATTGCGTTAATGTTTACATAATTATATGCAGTGCAAGTGGTGATGGAGATCGCTATAGCCCTCTGTTCGCATGAGTCATTGACAAAAAGATCGGTGTGAGTCATTCGCCTTTCGAGACATTTGAGGGGGGGGCTGTATGTGTGTCTTGGACGAGTGGTGTAAGAATGATGAGTGCTACAAAAAGCTTTATGAATACAATATCGCGCTGTGGAAAGGTGTTTGCACAGGCAGATTGCCGCAGGTGGGTTGCTTATGCTCTTCTTTGCAGGTTGGTTGGTCATCCTCACGCCTACCATTTCAGGGATCATCTGTAAACTGTGTTATAAAGGCTATCCTCTTGGGAAGATTGCTAGATATTTGAGCGATCTCTCTGACTTTTAAACTATTCTATATGATGGTCTGTCAGTTGTTTACACAATATTAAATTTAATTGACCTGCATTTAGTAAAACTGTATACGCATATTCACCCTCCTCGGGATTTGAAGCACAGAATGTGTTTCTATATATGAAAATACCATTGTTAGGATTGCAAAGAGAAATATCTCAGTACTAATGTTTCAACTTTGTCGGGGCTCGAAGCAATAACTCATCCATTACACAACTTAGTTTTGATGGGAATTGAAGAAAGGTTTTAAATCGTAGTTAGCTTCGATTGTGATATCTGAAGTTCTTGTCTGATTGATAAATGCATAGAAAATTAGGTTAACATCAAAACTTATTTTCTTTTAATATAAAACAACAATATCAAATTGGGTTTTCGAAGCATGTGAGGGAAAGTGTGTTTTAAGTAAATATATTGGGAGCTTTTATAATTATTTTTAAAAATTAAATTTTTATAACTATGTAATAAGTTAAAAATGATAATTGTTGAGAAAAAGGTTTTTATAATTGTATATTTTAATTATATAAATGTGTAATTCAATTTGTGTTGTAAACACGAAGAGAGTATTTGTATATCCTTCCCAGTTAAAGCATTTACCTGTGTCTTTTCAGGATCATGGAGATAGTTATTCTCGCATTGAGAGATTAAGACAGACTGGCAGAGGGAGATTGAGGAGGCATATGTAGTTCTTTGTTGTTCGATGACCTGCGGTGGTTTGTTAAAAGTACAATGATTGTGACACAATATTTGTAGGCATAATGAGATAAGTAATGGAAGGCATAATATACAAGTGTTTGTTCTGTAGAGTGTTTGATAATTACAATATGGTCGGCATAGAAGTTATACAAAATATAAAGACTTTGGTCTGTTGGAAGTAAGGAGTGCTTTGGATGTGTAGTTGAGGTGAAATTACTTTAGGTGTTTGTTCATTACATAAATGCTAATTACACATATTAATTCATGATGTGAATAAACTTAAAGTATCCTTGATGGGGAATGATGCAAGGAGAAAATTCTCAATCCTATATTTGTATTCTACTCTCGTTTGTTGTGTTTCATTGGCTAATGAGTAATCGGTTTCAGCACATTGTGCACATACTACCTGCATGTGGATATTCATTATGAAAATATTCTGGATTATTTGCTTGATATGCAATGAATAAAAAACAGTTTCCCTGTATGGTTCTCTAATCAAAACATAAATACTACTTGCATGTAACTACTCTCTCCAGTTATTTTTAATGTAACTACATATATTTTACTCTTGATGGGTGATGAGGCATTTCCTCAATTCTACCGATGTAAGCCTATACCATATCCCATAGCCTAACATCTTCGAAAACATTTTTTTTAAGGTATCTCAAAACTTTGTTTAGTTTTTTCCCCATCAAAAGGTTAGCCGATTCTGATGACAATTAATCATGTCATTCATCAGAAGTGTGGGAGAACTTGTCAGCCATTCACGACACAGTTTTCTTAGATTAAATATAAAAAAAAAAGTGTCTCGGACATGTTAGAACTTGCTAGGACTTGCATCGACTTGCTCGGTGTGTGGTGATGGTGTGCATCTGATGCGATTCCAACATAATACTCGGTGAAAAAGCATTGATATATGCAATTTCAGGTAATTTGAGAGTTGACTGTCTTAGGGATAGGACATGGCTATGCAAGTGCAAATGAAGTTGATGATTATTTAATGTGCAGATTACACAAGTGCATGATATTCATTGCTGATTATGCAAGTGCATACATAGTCATTGTGATATAACATAATCTAACTACACAATATTTTTACAGAATCGAATTACATAATATTCTTACATAATCTGATTACATAATATTTTACATATACTTATCACACACAAACATCCCCTCTCCTACTCAACTTCATGTACTTATGCAACTGCATTTCCCCTTCCCATAATAATCTGTTGACCACCTCTGTCTCTCTGCATCTGTTGACGAGTCAACATGTGTAATTGGTATGTAACCACCCTCGACAGGGACTCGAAACAGAGACTACCTCCTTCCATCATCAAACCGAGGTCTGACACCTTAACCCTAGACCTCTTCCCCCAAAGTTAGTCAATTTGCGAATAAAAATGTTTTTGTGCCCTGAGATCGAGCAAGGTGGTGCAGTGGTAACTCGCTGGACTCACATTATGAAGGACCCATGTTCGATTCACGGTATGGCCATCGTGATTTCAGGATGACCATGGCCGATTCCTTCTCATTCCTTCCCCAATACCTCTTCCCTGTGCATCTTGCACCATCTCTAATGACCTCGCTGTCGACGAGACGCTAAGCCCAACTACATACCTGCATATCTTTTTGCCCTGAGGCGGACTCGAACCGAGGTCCGAAACATTAAACCTATACATCCTAGCACCTGGCTCCAATCCAATGTGTCAGTTCGGTAAAAAGCATTGATATATGAAAATGAACTTCAGTTGAGAGCTGGCTTTCATAGGGAGTAGGCGTATGCTTACGGAGTTGGTAATTGTGTAATAAGTAATTGTTATTTAAGCAAGTGCACAATTATGTAATATATTTATAAAATCTTATCACACACCTCTTATGCAATCGCAGTTCCCAATGGAACTACATTTCCCATTCAAAAATTGCCTGTTGGCTACCTTAGTCTCTCTACAGCCACCTACTAGACACATGTGTACTTGGAATGTAATTACAGAATTACTATTTACCTTATACAGGATTCTAATCTAGTACCAATACCCCAAAAAAAAAATATATATAAATTTTAAGTGCTCTGTTCGGGAATCGAACTCAGTACGAATCATATCCACCGGTCGTCAGAGACCTTAGGGTGTTGGAAAGGGGGAGGAGAAAAGGGAAAGTGTGTGTGCAACTGCATTTCCCCCTCCACACCACCTCAGTTTTGATGCAGCTTCTTACTGACCAACATGTCAGGCTCTCACCGGCAGTCGACGAGTTAACTTCGCCACAACATTGGCGGAATGTGTCTTCTCCCGTCAGTGTCCTAATACTTTCACACGATAGTCCCCTGTCGTTGCGCAGAACCGATATTTATCGCTAAACAACACTAGTTGTTATTACTCCATCCCTCCCAGTTACGGCAACTCTCTGACGCCACCGACTCTACTCTGTCTTTGGCACGGGGACATTCTGGATGTCAGCCTCGGATGCTAAAAAAAATGCACAGTGCTTGCCGCACAATAAGACAATCCTTTTGTATTAACTGTCTTCGTCGAATGGAACCTTCATTATATATGTGATTGACTCACGTACCCAATTGTTCCACCATCGAACCACTGTTATATCGAAATGTTCCACATGCCTGGCAACTGCTCGATACACCCACCCGGCCTCATGCAGACTGATAATGTGGCCGCTATTACATTATGTTATGTGCTCGTAGTTCTGTCTAATACATCTACCAAACATACTCTGTATTTGGTGACGTTCCCTGGCTGTGCTGACTGTCTGACGTCCGCATACGCCTCATAAAGGCTATCCCTATAACCGTGTTGGGACCATCAATGCGCTCTGGTGGCATATTAGCTCTAAAATCATTTACACGAACAGCGTTGGTATGTATGTGTACCAAATTACGTCCTATCCGGGCCATTCCTCCTGGGTGATTCACATATCTGTCAGTCAGTGTACGCAACTTCCTTTAAGTATGACGGGGCAAAACCATACAAGGTGGTTCAATGATGAGCCACTGTAATTGCATTCTGTAGGACCGAGGTTAGATTCCCGTTCCGACCATTCTAATTTCGGTTTTCCATGTTTCTCCGAAAGCACCCCAGGCGAATTCTGGGACGGGTCCTTAACACAGGCTTTGGCCGATGCCTTCCCCCGTTTCTGGTTCAATAAGCAACTTGCTCCATTTCTAATTTCCTCGCTGTCGATACGACATTAAGCCGCATCTACCTACCAAGCATAACTTCTACAGAAATAAATTTTTTGGCGTGATATATAGGAGAGTTTATCTGGTTTTAAGTATAGATAACATGTTGTATATATTACATTCCGAATTATCTGAAGATGAAGACCAAAAGTTACAGCAACCCAAGTATTACTACACAGTATCCGTAAACTTCATTCTGCGTCATAACCTGGTTGCACTTACATATAAAGCTCATTGGAAGCACAGAAGGTGTATTCACTGCATTTACCAAAACAGCGTAAATTCCCTTCTTTATTTGGTTCTGAAATTTGATGGTGCCGAAAATTTCTATGCTTTCATACCTCCAAAATAATTATTTAAATGGCTTTATTCTCCCGCTATAAGAGGAAACATTTAATTACGCCACTGATTGAATTTTAGTCCGAATACTAGATTATCCTTTGCGCAGGAAGAGTTCAGCATTATAATTAAAACAGAGTGACGCAATGTTTACACAGTACTTCGTGTGTGGTACTTATTAAACGCGGGGAGAATGACACGAAACGAACAACATGAAGAACTATATCCATACAAAAAGGCGCAAATCTCCTGTTTTATTATTAATTTTTGAATAGGGAAAATTTTAAAAAATATTTAAATATAAATAATACGTATATAAAATATCAATTAGATAAATAATAATTTATATATTAATTATATGTTATATATTATACATAATTTTATATTTACAGAATCTGGTGTGATTGTTAGCTGTTTGCGACGTATATAGTAACGGCTCTTCCTTTAAAAAAAGTATCAGTATTGTGGATTTCACCAGGGTTTAATATAAAATACACCATGATTTTGTAATGCAGAGTTATTTGGCTTCGCATGTTACGTTACAACATGTTGTTTAAACTCATTTGCAGCGCAATCACAAAACAGAAGTATTATATACTATTTTAGTAGTTCTCTGTCCGCGGTTTCACCGATATGTACTACACCAAGCAGTTACTAATTCCCTTTACCAAACGACCTCTATGTAAACAACACTAATGTTTACGCCCTTCAGTGCTAGGATTATTAAGTTGCTAAGTTATGATACTCGTACCATTTCACCAATCCTAAAACACGTATTTAGGCAGCAAAGACAATAACGATGTTTTTGGAGTTGAGCAATTGCAGAGTCTTAGAAAACACATTTGATCCCTATGTAAACAACACTAATGTTTACGCCCTTCAGTGCTAGGATTATTAAGTTGCTAAGTTATGATACTCGTACCATTTCATCAATCCTAAAACACGTATTTAGGCAGCAAAGACCATAACGATGTTTTTGGAGTTGAGCAATTGCAGAGTCTTAGAAAACACATTTGACCCCTATGTAAACAACACTAATGTTTACGCCCTTCAGTGCTAGGATTATTAAGTTGCTAAGTTATGATACTCGTACCATTTCATCAATCCTAAAACACGTATTTAGGCAGCAAAGACCATAACGATATTTTTGGAGTTGAGCAATCACAGAGTCTTAGAAAACACATTTGACCCCTTTTCAGTTTCTTAGGGGTGCATTTAAAAAAATCCCTTAATTTTTTTTTTTTTTGGCATTTGTATAGACTACCTTTAAGAAGCAAAGAGAAATGCTGTCAAAGTACCCCCAGCGGAAGCCATGCCTAAATTTTGATACTTTTATGTCCAGTAGTTTTGGCTGTTAAGAGTGAGTGAGTCAGTCAATCGGAATCTTCATTCTATACATAGAAGTTACGACGTACGTAAGATGGATTAAGCTACCCACGACGTAAGATACACTATATAATTTATATATTTACCAATGTAAGTTTACACAAACCTTAATGCTCTGACTTCCATCTTCCTATTAAGAAACCAAGACGATTCCGTATAAACGTAAATATGTATGCATGCTTTTAGCTTTAACATACAATTTTTTTTTTTTTTTTTTTTTTTTAAATTTTGGAAACCAGGCTTAATGTCTTCTCTTAATTTCTTAATTATATAATATTGAAAGAATTGTATACATGAAGGTTTAATTGACTGTAAAAAATGTTCTGAGCTCTTTAGTTAATTGTCTTGCAGTTATTCCTGAAATGAATTTGAAGAACATTTTTGCCATTCATGGCAATGGTTGGGGCATGTATCGCCTATTAAAGTTAGAAACCAGACAAGACTTGCATATAGGTATCTAACGATCAAGTAACCGCAAATACATGATTGAAAAGAACTCATGAATTAAATTATAACATCTATTATCAGATTCCTAGCTTCCGTAATTCACCTAATGGTCTTCTATTTTTATGAGTTACATATTGGCTCGCATTTAATTAAAGAAATATACTTTCACGATACGAATAAGCATGAAAATATTCCTTATAACTATTACAAACGTGCATAACACACGTCTGTCCTTAAACATTGTGCACAACATAATACTGACTATTTTACGTGTGGAATGTTATTACAAGCGCGTAAATGTCCAAATACTCAATTGTAAATATTTATTCAAATAACTACTATTACCTTCCCGCAAATAAATGTTTATTCATCCCTTAAATATCACGTGTTCGGTAGTCTAGTGGTTATGTTACGTGCTTCGTAACATAAAAGTGTCCGCAGCTTGTGATCGAAATTCCTTTCACCATAAATTTTTATATTTTTTAAATATGTGAAATACAGTTGTGTAATAATATAATCTAACAGCATTAAAAAAAAGCAAGCTTATAAGATGCGTACGTTTGTATTTTGGCCCCTAATAGCCTACAATTTGGAATATTTTGGGGCTGGCTCTGTTATAGTCTATTTCATGTAAGTAGGATAAATTTTGACAGTTCTAGAAAAAGTAGCACGGCCACAATTTATCCTTCCACCACAACTGTTTTATCAGTGGGAAAAAAATCTGTACAGAAAGTTGGAGTCTAATGCACACTTGCATTTTCCCCTTTCCTCGTGTTTCCTGTCGTGACAGGCACTGAAAGACTAACGTTATCTAACTTCTGTCCAGTGAGGGTGGGTGCTTTTGATTAAACTCTTTCGTGAGACGGCACTATTTTGGTGTTCGTACCAGTGTATGGGATTTTAATTTGCATTTTGTTTTGATGGACCAGTGGAAATATTTGCTCGTATGGAAATAAAGTTCGAATTATTTAACTTCGAGAATTTTAACTTTGATGAAAAACAAAACGCGATACATATGCATCGCTGTTCGTAATCGTACAGATGCAGCAGTATATATATATATATATATATATATATATATATATATATATATATATATATATATATATATATATATATATACACGCACACGCACGCACGCACGCACGCACGCGCGCGCACGCACACACTTTGACCGAAGTTTAACATTGAACATGTTGGATTTACAATATAGACAATTAAACAAAAATTATTCACTCACTACAAAAAAAATGGAAAGTACGGCTTTTTCATGCCACGTGCATTTAAACAATTTTATTAACGGTTTACAAATACATTTACAATACACGCAGACTTACTGTTTGTAAAATTCTCAACCTCTTGAACACGTGTTTTTCCATAGCTCTACAGTTTACTTCGGCGGACACCAAGGTTAGGAATATTATTATAATCGATTTAATATATGTAAATTTCTTTGTTATTCAGGACAGTTTTACGCGGAAGCTATGATTAGCATCTGCTAAAATTCTTTCACTTAGCCGTGGCCAAATATTTTCTTTTCCACGTGCTCAAATAGTTTGCTAAACACCCGGGCCACGTCCGTAACATCTATACTCACGAAGGGGAAAAAAAACTGTTCAACATGGCCACCAACCACAGTTTCTCAAACTCCCACAAAATCAACAAAAATGTACACTATTATTTTCTTATAAAACACATGTGTGTAATAATATACTATTTTTTACGAGCTAAAAATAGAAATCTTACTATTAGTGTCTTTACGTGATGGGTTATCAACACATATGTGAAATTTAAAAATGAGAAATTATAGTAATATTTTGTTGGTACGTTGTCGACCGTGCGCAGAGACACAAACGCTTGTCTAGCTTGGAGTGGGTAAAGTCGGTAATCCGAAGATGCCCTGTTGCGCCACCTTGCTAAACGACTGATAACTCTGAATACCGTCTTGAATCTTACGAATATTGTGGTCGACTGCGAGACAGTAGATTCATGACGGCGTGGGCAGTTACCGACGGAACTTGGAATAAGCACCCTGGACTCACGACCCATAAAACAGCAAGCAGTGCGGCTATCAATGTGCGCTGTCTCGAGCCACCACGTTGTTACGCCAAATAATTCTGTAAGGCGAACGCCACGACAAATCCGCAATTACGTTGGCACCAAATAATGCATTCTTGCTTTACTCTTGCGCACAACGTTTTACTAGCCCCACAGTAGGGATGCCAAATAATATTATGTAGCATACACGTAGGTAGTACTACACAATTATAAAATATGTGTTATTAAATATTCAATTGCCTCAGCTAACTACTACTGAATCATGAGTCGAATCCGCTACCTCTTAACGCATTCAATCAACACCAATTAATAGAAATCTGGAAAACCACATATGACATATCAGGCATTACAACTGATAACTACTTTCTATATGCTAAAGTACAACAGCGGCAGCTCAGTTTAAGCATAAGTCTAATGAAGAATAAGTAGAAAATGATATAATGAATTATGTTAAGTTTTGAAGTTTTAGAACATTAACAACCAAAATTCATGAAATGGAGAACAAAGAAGCGACAAATGAAATTATAATTTCAATGTCAATGTGTAGGCCGACACCAGCTAGTCATTTACATTAATTCTCTCATTTTACTTGTATGGTAATCCATTGATGACAAGAGCTGCGCGCTGTTAGAAATTTACGAAGATTAATCTGATATCAATCAAAAGACGACGACAGTAAAAACTACTCCTCGAAGACGAACTCGGATAAATCTCCACGGCTGTAGCAAGTATTCTGATGTTACCGCTCTTCCCTAAACTCACGGGCTTTATATGTGCTTCTATAGTCCTTGCACACGTTCACGTTTCACATACGTGGGTGGCAATTTCTAACTCTCATCATTATTCAGGGAATAGTCCGACCAAGGCCTCTTCTGCTCTTGATATTACCGTACCCGTCTTCTTGCATCATTGCAGCCTGGTATATGGATTGCGAACTCGGTTTAAACTGAAATATTAATTAAAATTCTAGCTGAGCAGTCAAATATTACTTGACTAAGCCCTAGTGGAAAATCAACAACTTCTATCCTTTTCATTTGTTAAGCTCACACAAAACTTTCTACAAGTAGTATAAAAAATGTAGTTCTGGGACACCAGGGTCCAGAGTCTATAGCAAAATTTTCCTTTTTTCCCCTCTGCCCGGCCAAAATGGCCGATCTGGGGTAAAAACCGTCATTTCCCCCTTTTTTTCCCGCAAAATGTGACGAATTTTCCTCCTGCCGATGACGTCCATCCTGGCAACCAGTTTCCCTGAAATGCGAGTTTGCTCTTTGTGGGTGAGGTTTACATCATGCGGCTGAATCAGTCAGAAATTTATAAATTCCTGCCAAACTGAGAAATCATTCCCGGCAGTGGTCATCTTGGTATCGATGGCCTAAGTCTACTCAGGACAATTGACCACCAGCAAAGGATGTCGACCATTTTTGTGGCCAGCGATGGTGACGGGTATAAAGTCGTCGTGAACATTCATTTTCGGATATCGTTTAACACTGCCGCCTCCTGAAGGTTGTGCGAGTGTGCATTAAATTTGTAAGCATAGTTGGCTGTAATTTCAGAACCATTTATGTTAAAGTTGTCAAAAACATAACATAGTCATCCAACCCGACTAGGAGAAGGGTCGCAGGGTCAAATATGCGATATTTAAGTGTATAAGCATAGTTGGCCATAATTTCCGAACCATTTGAGTTATAGTTGCCAAATTCATAACACAGGCATCCACCTAAAATAGGAGAAGGGTCGTGGGGCCAAGTATGACCTATGTAAACATATAAGCATAGTTGGCTCATATTTTCTAACAATTTAATTTAAAGTTGTCAAATTCATAACATAGCAATACAACTCAACTAAGAGAAGGGTTGTGGGGTCGAGTATGCCATATGTCAGTGTTTAAACATAGCCGGTTGTAATTTCCGAATAATTTGAGTTATAGTTGCCAAATTCTTAACATAGACATCAACCACGACTATGATAGATGGCTGTAATTTCCGAAGTGTTAGTGATACAACTACCAAAGTCATAATATGTGCATAAAACTCGATTACAAGAAGGGACATGTGGACAAATGTTGGCCAGCATGTCTACCCATCATTACTCACTTGTATCCTTGGCACCACTGCCTGGCCATGCTTCCTCGTGCCGCAACCTCCAGCACTTCTGCCCGACACCTTCCACTTTTCCTTGCTCTCTCTCTATCTCTTGTCCTCCCCCTCTGCCTAGCTCCATCACCCCTGGCCATATTTCCTCGTATATTTGCCACCACCAGGCCAAGCTCCAGTGACTCGCTGTGTGCTGACCCCTAAGCACTTGTGTACCAAAGAGTAGACACCATTTCCGACCCTCATTCTCAGGGTTACCATCCACATGTGATCAAGTGTGACATATGTCTATGTCCATGTGTCCCCAGCATGATGTCAGGTGAACCAGAATGCCCTATTTGTTATACTAGTACACTGCCTCCTCCAGTGGTCTGTTAGACTTTATAAATAAAAGTTATAATCACACAGAATGTTGCTGGTGACTATGGTGCGACTGTCTGCCAAAATGGCACACACTTACCACTGTCCTTGGCATCTGACCACGATGAAGGCCACATCACCACTGACCATCCCTGAGGTTTTACACAACTAAGCTACCCCACTATTGCCAGGTGGCCATCTTGGCCACACAGAATGAAACTTGACCAGAACAACAACGACCCACTCAGCCTAGGCAGGTGGCAGAGAATGCGATATGTAGCCTGGCCTGCTTGAAATACTATAATATGGAGAGATAAATTCAATTGCCATCATAGTCACATATAATGAAACTATAAGTTCCAAATTACATAAGATATGGTTGTCAAATGCGTAACATTATCATCCCCAACAATAAGATTGGTGGCAGGAGCAAGTATACCATATGTCGACTTATAAGCATAACTGGCCGTGAATTCCGAACTACATAAGATATAGTTGTCAAATTCATAACCTAAGTTTTTCCCACACTAGCATGCTACTACCACAAATCTTCCTAGGCGAAAACTATCTTGCAGCTCCACCGACCACCAAATATACCCAAATCTTCAATGTACATACTTACTTCCTGACAGTTGGTCAGTACCACTAGACTTGCACTCATGAGATGTGTACCGAGACTTCGATGTATGTAAGTATGTAATGAGATGTCACTCGCAATGAATACACAGTCATCATTAGACAGCGGAGTCCCTGCACATACAACACATGCTAGAATGATAAGCTTCCAATTATCAAACAAATTATGCCTTACTTTAACTGGTATATCAGTGAATACTCGTAGGCCATGAGCACACAATGTCCTCATTGTCTTCGTCGGTGAAGTGACATTGCTGGAAGCGGAGACCACAATGACCAGTCCTGCCTTTCCATACATAATAGAGTTCGACCAAGTACTAGATCCCCACCACCTCCCCCTTGCACTTGTACTTACCAGTATACTATTGAAAGGAACTAATGCATGTGCCCTGAACCATCCTCGAGGTATCGCAGGTTCGACTCCTGTAGAGAGTGGTCACATGTTCAATTATAGATATTCATATGCATCACCTTGTGTGCTTTTTTGCATCATCAGCTAGAGTGCACAATAGGAATAACTACCTACCTATGCTCACATGCTTATTGCACAAGCGATGGCTAGACTAGATCATACATAATATGGCATTCAACAAAAGCCATGAAATTGCAGCATTTATACAAATTTTCAGGTTGGAAGAGTGTCCTAAGGCACCTTATATAGGCTCTGGTTCCAGTAAAAGGGAGTATAAGTTCGAATCACCGCACCTGACACATTTTATTTCTACTCTACTCGAATAAATATGATATCTTAGGCTTGATTCCCATTGAAAGCACATGCTTACAAGCCTGCAGAAATTCGTCAGTCCCACTGTCATGAAGAAACTAGCATGACAGCCATACTCTGTAGCCAACCTGCATTCATATACCGACCCTTTTGGATTTACAGACTGCCATACTCTGTCACCGACCTGTAGTCATGTACTAGACCTTTTTACAATTACAGACAGTGACATGCCACATAGTTGGCTGTAATTTCCGAACCATTTGAGATACAACAAGCCAAAATCATAAAATGAGCCTACAAACTCACCAATATCACTTGTGTACCACAGTAGGTAATAATAATTAAAAAGGGAGGGTCAGGAGGTGGTCAGAGAGGGGTCAGGAAGGGGTCAGGGAAGGTTCAAGGAGGGTCAGAGAGGGGCCAGGGAGGGGTCAGGGAGGAGTCATGGAGTGGTGAAGGAAGGGCCACCCTGCTCTGTAATAAAAGCCACATACACACATACAATGGAAATAATGCTAGACTGCTCCTGTCAAACAACCCCCTTATGAACCAACTGAAACAAAATCATTACTCATATACAGACCACGACCTACACACTCGTTCTCTGGAGCATAACATTCCAGTCAGCCATACTCAGAATAGAACATTCAATATACAACATTCATACTCCAACCCGACTCATGTACTGAACCTTCAATGCTCACAGCTAGTCTGTACCCCCACAACAACTGAGGACTGACCTGCACTTGTTGTATGCCAAGTATGTATATCAAACACACTACACCATCTGTGATTTAGACAACTGAGTACCAACGAATTAGACATGGTGAGTAAGGAGATATCACACACATTTCAACTACTTTTGTACTCTGTTTGTCCAGCAGAGGACTTGTAGGTCGCAACTTGAACTCACTGGAAGCTCAGAGCACAATGATCGCTCTGTTTTTCCATGTACGATATACATTACTGGCCAAGAAAGTACATCACAACTACTCTGTGTCAAAACACAAGTACTTGAATGTAACTATTGCATGAAGCCTGATGACGATAGTTTATTATCCAGGAAAAAATGAGTTAAGAATGGTTAGATTCCCATTAAGAGTATATGGTGACACCTGCAAACAACCATTCGTCAGTCCCACTGCCCATGAAGACAATCATGTCGCGACCATGATAGTCATACTCCATCCCCAACCTGCACTCATGTACCAAACTGTTGCTATTACAGACATTCTGACAAGCTTACCTGCACTCATGTACTGACGGAGCCTTTTTAACTAACAGGAAGCCATACTCCACCATCTCTGCCCGAAATTTCAATGCATGTACCAAGCCTTTGCAATTAAAAGCAGTCATAATCTGTTGAACCTACCCGAAACTTCAATGTATGTACTTACATAATATACCAAGCCTTTGAAAATACAAGCAGTCAACGCTTCGTGAACCTTCAATGTATGCACTTGGACAGTTTTGTTTAGCATTACATGTTCAGCCCTTCCACTATGATAACTGTGATGATGTGTTTACCCATAGTGACAAATCTCGAACCCAGGTCCCTACAGAGAGCTGCTTGCTCTCCAAAACCAAGGTTCGCCTACTAGAGTGCATGAAAGAAAGAAATATTTATGAACAAAATGGCTAGTAACAAGCACATTGTGCAATGTATGTTCATCACAAATACTTGCAGTCATTGGTCACACACACTGTGACAAACTGAGACACAGACCAAGTAAGGAGGTATCACAACACACACACACAACTATGTATGTACTATACTCTTAGACAATGCAGAGCAGAGGTTTTACTTTAACGAGTGTAGCTATTTCAGAAGAGCTGCTGGTCGTGAACAGATATCGTCACAAACTCACTGGAAGCAATGGCAACCCTGCCTTTCCATACACGCAAAAAATTTCTGACCACATGTACACCAGCAGACAACTGTTCATCGGAGGGGTAAGCAAGGCCCCACTGCCAAAACTTTACGAAGAGACATAATCCACAAGCCCTAACCATATGATGCATTCGAAGAGTGTACCTTGTAAGCACGCAACAAAAGCACCTCCAGATATCATGTAGATGGTTGTTATCAGAATGCAGGTAGTATTATGTTTGGATGCGAAAAGTGAAAATCTCAATTTGGTCATAGAAACCAATTGAAAAGACATCATACAACATGTAAGGGTCGCATTAGACCACCTGTCAAGCGGTTTCTGTAGATATTACCAGCCCAATGTAGGGATTCATCGGAGAGCAGTTTTTTGGCACTGACACGACATCCCTGCAAATATTGTAAGAAGACATTTACATACACATACAATGCAAAGAGACATACACAAGGCTCATGTAAGCAGTATGTTTAGTATGTCATATCAATGTGATAAGTATCGAAGAATGTATGTGTGTGTTGAAGCTTTAAAAAGACATTTGTAATGGTGTAAGTCACAAGCAATGATTTACATATACATTTAAAACTTTGAAACAGAAAGAATACAGGGACTGCTGATAATGAACAACCTCAAAGTTATTCTACATCTCCAAATCATAATGTTAATGACTTCTTCATGATGGACCCTACCATTAGTAAATCATCTAGAGTTGGGAACAAGTGGATACTATCTGCTTAACGAATAGGCACATACTGATTTCCCTCTTACCACTACAACATAGTTTCATCTTTGACTAGCATAATGTAGGTATAAAGTACTGTAACAGCACTGCATTGGAAACTTTGTACGTAACAAAAAAAACACATGCTCTCAAGCTGATACTAAAAGTTCCCGTATCAGAATGCCATGGCAGTGTGGTATAAAAGAGGCCGGAGTAGGCTGGTCAGCTCAGTCGCTGTTCAGACCTCGAAGAGAGAGAACATCGGCTTCTGGTAATGTGTTGTTATTCGAAGATGGGACATGTGAGTTATTTGTGCTGCTACTGTAAGAAGACATTTTCTACAATAACCAGCTCCAGATGAGATGAAACCAGTTGGCATCAGAATCCAGACTGTACTACGTTCGCATGTGAACAGTGTAAGTCACAGTTTGTCCGATATGGCAACTTGAGACATCTTGCAACCTGTAAGGGCTCATTGGATGGTCTGCCAGTCACAATTTAGCAAATAAGCACGTAGGTTCATCTACAAATGTCGAAGCTAGTTCTTTGCTCCCACCAATACATCAATGCAACTATTGTGACAAGGCATTTATAAGTGCAAAGGATCCTAGGAAACACTAAACCAGTACTTGTGTGTGGAACACCATTCGTAGGGCATATTACTGCGATAACTGTCGAAGAAGGTATGTTTATGACGAGTATTTAAGTAGGCTTTTGAAACTTTGTAAAGGAGAAACCACTTATAAACAATTTCAATATTATTAACCATCTATAACGCTTAATGATAATGTTTTTTTTTCAGAATCAATCTGCATTCAGGGGAATTTTCCAAGATTTGGTTGCACCGAATATGTCAACTACACAACCAAATGTTTCCTCTTTCTCGACAAGTATGAGCCCTAACACAATAAACCAACTTATCGATGAGGTAGGACAAAATGGTCTTATCAAATATAATATGTGGCTGGACTGTAGCTATACGAAATCATGGCTTAGGTTTCGGGTTGGACCCTGGCTTCTGTAAATGCTCTAGAATTGAGAACTAGTGGCTACAGTCCACTTTGCAAATAGACACATACATATTTTCCCTCAGTATGGAGAAGATGACAACACAACTTCGTCTTCAGCTGTTAGAAGGAGAGGTACAAGTTACTTCAACAACAATCATTAACATGCAGTTGCTAAACTGACTTGTACAACATCACTACTGCAAGAAGTCATCTGTGAGGAGGAAGCATCATGGAGTCATCCGTGAGGAGTAAGCACTACATAGTAGTAGTAGTAGTAGTAGTAGAACATTTAAGTTTTTGTTCACACATATACTTGAAGAGGATGCAATCGAGTACAACTAGATGTGAAACTTTACCGATCGATCAACAATTACATGGTAAAAAATGTAGTTATTGTGACAAGTTCTTCAGTAAGATTTGCAATACTCGCCTGCATGTTTATTTGCTATTATTCGCCTGGTAGGGCGTGGAGGGCGACCCTTACAGGTTGCAAGATGTCGTCTCAAGTTGCCATATCGGGCATACTGTGATTTACACTGGTCACATTCGAACATAGTAGAGACTGGATTTTGATGACAACCAGATTCATGTTTTTTGCAGCTGTTTATTGTAAAAAAGGTATTCTTATAGTAGCAGCACAAAACAAATTTCCTGTCCCATCATCGAATAAGAACACATTACCCCCAGGCGATGTTCTATCTTCGAGGTTTGAACAGCGACTGAGCTGACCAGACTATTCCGGCCTGTTTTATACACATCGCCACGATATCCTGAAGAGGGTAATATTACTATCAGCTTGTGAGCATGTGTTTTTTTGTAACTTACAAAGTTTCCAATGCAAAGCTGTTGCAGTATTTCATACCTACATTTTGCTTGTCAGAGATGCTGTAGTATGCTGTAATGGGTTAAGGGAAATTGGCATGTGCCTACTCGTTAAGAGGATAGTACCCACTTGTTCCCAACTCTAGATGATTTACTAATGGTAGTGTCCATCAGGAAGACATCATTAACATTAGGCTTCGGAGATGTAGAATAACTTTGAAATTGTTCATCATTAGCAGTTCCCATATTCTTTCTATTACCAAGTTTTAAATTTTAATCATTGATTGTGACATACACAGTTTTAAATGTCTTTTTAAAGTATCAACACACACACATTCTTCTACACTTGTCACATTGATATGGGATACGAATGATAATCTTATTACATGAACTTTGTAGACATCTTTTTGCATTGTATGCGTAATGTAAATATATTTTTGCAATAATTGCATGGATGTCGTGGTAATACCAAAGAACTGCTCTTCAATGAACCCTTATATTGAGCTGGTAATATCTTCAGACAGTGTTTGCCAGGTGGTGCAGTACAGCCCTTACATGTAGCATTAAGTCTTTTCAAGTTACTTCGATGACCAAATTAAAATTTACACTTTTGACATCCGATCATAATACGACTGGCATTCTGATAACAACAAGCTTCATGGAATCTGTAGAAATTTTTGTTAGAAAATACCTTTTTACAGTATCTACACAAATAACTTTCCTGTTCCATCGATGAATCGGAGCACGTTATCAAGATCTGGATGACGACTAGGTTGGCCAACCTTACACATAAATCATTATATTACCAGTTTAACTACTACTGTGAGATTCATGTATATCGCCAACCACAGCCAGGAGAAGGAACTGCGAGAGCGTATCCTGCCAGAAAGTCTCTACTACACTAAGGACTCTCAGGGACAGAACTACAAGCTTGAAGATGTCTGTCAACCAAACCTGCATCGGAATGACGACCTTGTCAGCTGCTCCAGGTACACATCTCTCTCTGTGCTTCATGAATTCCAAACAGGATGAATCAGTGTTGAATGTTACTTCAGCACTCTTCTGATGTGCATTACACCAACTTCTAGAATGTGGTGTGTCGATAACAGTAGTACATCCTTGCAATCACTCTGTGCACAGGAGACAGTCGTGTATGTCTTCGTCTTGTTGTAGATATGTGGGTAGATATTTGTAGACATTATGTTTTTCATGTCGAGCATATGACAGAAGGAATTCTTTAGGCAACTATGCCAGCTCAGTTTCTTTGTCGAGTGCTGCAAGTATGTTATGCTTTCCATATGCCACAATATCTGATAGAATCTTCTAATCACTAGAACAACATGCCATCATTTTCACCGTGTTCCATGGCACATTTTTGGTGTAGCTATCATACTAAACTGCTGACCTGAAATGATACACTCTTAGGTCTGCCAGAGCGCGAACGACAGTCTAACTGTGAATGAGCTAGAGAGTTCGCATGACTGCTTATTATCCTCATTTTATGCACACATGCCATCCTTATCTAACATGGGCGTCACACCAATAAGGAAACAGAGACTGGAGAGTAAGTGTGCAAGCAGCTGTCTGTAGGGAACTGAGTTCGCGACTTGCCACAGTTTATTATTATGGGCACACACACAGCATCGCATTTGTAACAGTGGAAATGTTGGGCTACTGTACAGAAACTGCCTGTATGTACGCTCATTGAAAGTTCGAGCAGAGAAAGGTTCGACAGAGTATGACTGCATTTACTTGGAAAGGCTTGGTACATACATCGAAGTTTCGAGTATAGGCATGATCGACAGAGTATGACTGTCTGTAATTGTAAAGATTCGGTGGGTACACAAGTGATGGTAGGATCATTACTGTCTGTAATTGTAAATGCTCAGTACATGACTGTATGTTCGAGATTGACTATGACTATAATTATGAATACAGCATTTTAAGTGGAGCTCTTTACACTTATACATGATCAACATAGTCTTCATTCGAACACTTCCTCCTGTGTGCATACAAGGTACACAATTTGCCTGCATCATGTAGTTAGGGCTTGTAGATGATTTCTCTTCATAAAAATTGAGAGTGGAGCCTTGATTGCCCCTCCAATGAAGGATTGTCTGCTAGCGAACATGTAATAGGTAATTTATTGCACATACGTAAAGGCAGGCAGGTCATTGCTTCCAGTGAATTCAAGATGATGATATGTGTTCGCGACCTGCAGGACTTCTGAACAGCTACACTTGTTAAGGTAAAACCTCTGCTCTTCATCATCTAAGAGCAGAGTACATACATAGTTGACATGTGTGTATGTGTGTGTTGCGATACCTCCTTACTCTGTTCATGTCTCGGGTTGTTACACTGTGTGTGACCTATGACTGCAAATATTTGTGATGAACATACACTGCACAATGTGCTCATTACTAGCCATTTTGTTTATAAATATTTCTTCCTTTTGTGCACTCTAGCAGGCAAAACTCGGCTGGAGAGAGCAAGCAGTTCTCTGTAGGGACCTGGGTTCGATAATTGTCACTATGTGTAAACACATCATCATCACAGTAATCATAGTGGAAGGGCTGAACATGTAATGCTAAACAAAACTGTCCAAGTGCATACATTAAAGTTTTGGGAAGTGTTGACTGCTTGTAATTTCAAAGCCTTGGTACATTGTGTTAATACATGCATTGAAATTTCGGGCAGTGATGGCATAGTATGGCTTCCTGTAAGTTTAAGAAGGCTCGGTCGGTACATGAGTGTGCAGGTAAGCTTGTCAGAGTATGAATGTCTGTAATTGCAACAGTTCGGTACATGAGTGCAGGTCGGGGACAGAATATGACTGTCATGGTCGCTACATGCTTGTCTTCATGGGCAGTGGGACCAATGACGAACGATTGTTTGCAGGCGTGTCAGCATAAACTCTCAACGGGAATCGAACCTTCGATACCTTATTTTTTCAAGGATAATGCATGGGCGCCGTCAAGCTATATGCAAAAGTAACTTTCAAACATGTGTGTTTTGACAGTGGTTGTGATGTACTTTCTTAGTCAGTAATGTATACTGTACAGGGAATGAAAGCGATGATTGTGCTCTGAGCTTCGAGTGAGGTCACGCTGCGACTTTCAGTTCTTCTGCTCTACAGAGTATGTACATAATTGAAATGTGTGTAATATGTCGTTACTCACCATGTCTAATTCGATTGTACTCAAATGTATAAATCATGGATGGTTGAGTATGTGATGTAAATTGAAGTCTAGGTACACTGCAAGTGCAGTCGGTCCTCAGTTGTTATTGTGGGAGTACAGAATTTCTGTGAGCATTGAAGGTCCAGTATGCGAGTGTGGGTTGGAGTATGACTGGTATGCATTGTAGGTTCGATAGAGGTTATAGCTGACTGTAATTACATGTGTTGGTACACGAGTGTGTAGGTCATAGTTTGGTCGTGAGTGATAGTATTGTTACAGTTGGTTCACAAGGAGGTTGTATGACCAGAGAGGTATAGCATCAATTACATTGTATATGTGTGTGGCTCATATTACAGAGCAGGGTGACTCCACCCTGATCTCTCCTTGTCCCCTCCCTGACCACCTCTCTGACCCTCCCTGTTATTATTACCTGCATCAGTACACAAGTGCAGGTCGGAGATACTGGTGAATGTGTAGGCTCATGTTATAATTTTTTCTAGTTGTGTCACAAACAGTTAGGAAATTACAGCCATTTATGTGGTGTATTAATGTCTGTAATAGCAAAACAGTCAGTACATGAGTGTAGGTCTGAGACACAGTCTGACTATCATGCTAGTCTCTTCATGGCAGTGGGGCCAACATAACAGGCATGTCAGCATGTGCTCTCAATGGGAATCAAACATACAATAACATATTAATTCGAGTACAGTAGAGAAAAAGTTTCAGGTGCTGGGAATCGAACCCACGTTCCCTTTTACTGGAACCAGAGCTTATATCAGGTGCCTTAGGCCTCTTGTCCAACCTGACAATTTGTATTAGTAATGGAATTACAAGACTTTTTTCGAATGCCATCTGATGTATGGCCTTGTCTAGCTTGTGCAATATGTGAATGTGGGTTGGTAGGTATTTAATTTCTTTCATGCAATATAGCAAATTATGCAAGACAGCACACAGATTGATGCATATGACTATCTGTAATTACACATGTGACCACTCTCTATGGGACTCAAACCTGCAATACCACGAGGATGGTTCAAGGTAGATGCATTAGTTCCTTTCAATAATATATTGGTAAGTACAATTTCAAAGGGAGGGGGGTGTTGGGAATGTAGTACTTGGTTACTATCTATCATGCAAGGAAATAATGCAGGAACGGTCATTGTGGTCTCTGCTTCCTACATGGTCACATCCCCAATGAAGACGATGACGAGATGCACTCGTGGCCTACAAGTATTCACTGCTACACCAGTTAAGGTAGGGGATAATTAATATCGTAATAGGAAACTTATCATTCTAGCATGTGTTTGTGCAGGGAGTCGGTTGTCCAGTGATGACTGTGTATTAATTGTTATTGACATCTCATTACATTCTTACATACATCGAAGTCTTGATACACGGCTCATGAGTGCAAGTTTGATAGTACTGACCAACAGCCTGGAAGTAAGTACGCGCATTGAAGGTTCAGGGATATTTTTCAATCAGTAAGTCTGCAAGATGGTAGTCGCATAGGACGACATGTAGTAGTAGTATGCTAGTAAGGAAAAAACCAAGGTGAAGCTAATGTCATGAAATTGACAACTATATCTTATGTAGTCCGGAACTTACAGTCAACTATGCTTATAAGTCAACATATGTTATAACTGCTCCTGCGACCCCTCTCATCATTGAGGATGATAATGTTATCCAATTATAAACCATATCTTATGTAGTTCGGAACTTAGGTTTCATTGTGTGTGACCATGATGGCAATGGAATTTATCTTTCTTTATTATAGTATTCTTAGCAGGCCATGATACATCTCACCTTTTCAACCACCTGCCTATGCTGGGTGGGTCATTGTTGTTGTTCTGGTCAGGTTTCATCCTGTGTGGCTAAAATTGCCACTTGGTGGTGGGGTGGCTTTTTCGTGTGGACCCTCAAGGATTGCCAGTTGTGATGTGGCATTTGTTGTGGTCAGATGATGAGGACATCAGTGTGTAGGTGCCATTTTGGTATTCAGTCATGCCATGGTCACCAGCGACATGGCGTGTGCATAAAATTTTATTTGTAATGTCTAACAGACTGCTATAGGAGGCAGTGTACAAGTATAACAAATATGACATTCTGGCTCACCTGGTATCATGCTGGGGACACATGGACATAGACATAGGTCATACTTGATCACATGTGGATGGTAACCCTGAGCATGAGGGTCGGAAGGGGTGTTGGCTCTCTGTTACATGAGTGCTTGGGGGTCGGCATGCAGCGAGTCACTGGAGATTGGCAAGTTTGTGGCAAGCACACAAGGAAGTATGGTCAGGTGTGATGGAGGCAACAGAGGGGAAGCACAAAAGATAGAGAGAGCGCTAGGATGAGTAAAAGTTGGAAGGCAGATTTCCTGAGGGTGGAGTGTGAAAGGAAGTGTTGCCAGGTGGTGTTACCGAGGTGACAGGTGGGTAAGAACAGGGAAACATGCAGGCCGACATATGTCCACACCTCCCTTCTCATTGTGGGGGGGGGGGCTTAATTGCATGTTATCATTTTGGTAGTTATATCTAAAAGCTTCAGAAATTACAGCCATCTATCATAGTCGTGGTTGATATCTATATTATGATTTAGGGAACTTTAAATCAAATGGTTCGGAAATTATGGCTAATTGTGCTTATATGCTGACATGTGGTATACTTTAGCCTGCGACCCTTTTCCTAGTCGGGGTGGTTTACTATGTTATGAATTTGGCAACTATAACTTAAATGGTTCAGAAATTATAGCCAACTATGCTTATAAATTGACATAGGGCATAGTTGGGCCTGCAACCCTTCTCCTAGTCTGGGTGGATACCTATGTTATGAATTTGACAACTTAAACGGTTCGGAAATTACTGCCAACTATGCATAAAGACTGTTCACGATAAAGTGAGCACTTTTGAAATCAACCTTAGAAAAAAGTCTCTACACATGCCTACATATACTTCAACAGGCGCACAGAGTGACATGCATCTGGTAAAGTTGGTAATGATAGTTGGAAAGTACTTTCATATCTTAACATCGAATAAAAACTGTTAGGTAACCATTTGTGATCATTTAAATTATTTATTTCGCTTCATGTTTTTAAATACATCAGTGTGTAAATATTAGCAGGTTTTTAAAATGTTTACTTTTCCAATAATTCCACAAATTCATTTGATTGACGCATGAATAATGTGATGAGGCCTATGGCAATGTTAAATTTATATAAGGCGGTATAATTCACAATGTTCATACAAGTAGAACTTAAGCAGGGTATCAAGAGTGCTCATTTTATCATGAACAGCTCATACAAGTGTTACCCACACACACATACTTCATGAGGGGCAGTGTGATACAAGATCCGAAAATGAACGTTCACGACGACTTGATGCCTGCTGCAGCCTCTGGCCACCAAAATGGTCGACATCCTCAGCTGGTCGTCAATTGTCCTGAGTAGACACAGGACATTGATACCAATATGGCCACTGCCGGGAATGATTTCTCAATTTGGCAGGAATTTCTCAATTTCCCACCGATTCAGCCACATTGAGCAAACCTCAGCCACAAGGGGCAAACTCTCTTTCTGCCACTGGCTTCCAAGATGGTCGCCGTCGGCGGGAGGTAAATTCGAGACATTTTGCGTGAAAAAGGAAAAAAGGATGAGTTTTTACCCCAAAATCAGCCATTTTGGACGGGAAAAGGGGAAAAAAGGGGAAATTCTGCGATGAACTTAGGAGGCATTTTTGTGTCCATGTGTGTGTGGACCCTGGTGTCCTAGATCTGCTTTATTTATACTACTACTATAATAAATTAAAATTTTCAATATTATTTCAAACTTAACAATTTTCATTGGTTAGCTAAAGTCTCATGAAATTACATAAACAAAAAGTTAACAGCTTTCATTGTATTACAGTAAATAAATTTGCGTCAGATATAAAACACAATAGCACATACCTCTCTGGTATGTAAACAACACCTTGGATAGCAATACCAGTAACAAACTTAATTCACGTACAACACAAGTGTCAAAATAAATAAATAATTAATACATATTACGCTGAATGCATAAAAATAGATCAAACATATTAAATCTCATAAAGTTCAAACAAAATTTCATATATCACTCATAATTACCATACTATTCAAAATAGAAGTGTTACAGTTGTCAATTTCAGTTTACTTAAAAAAAATACTTTGTTGGAACGGCAAAATATATTTATGGTCCTATACAAAAAAAATATTTTTTTTTCCGTTAGAACAAACATTTCTCTCAGTGTAAATACATTTTTTCTTGACAAATTGTAACGATATGTTTGCTTACACTAAATATTCTTTTAACATACTGAAACAAAGAAATTTTTGTTCGGCACAAACAAAATTGTTTTGAATAAATAATTTGACGTTGTGAACAAATGTAATTTATTTTGGGGAATTGAGGCTTGGATGTGCCAACAAAATATCGTTTACGCTAACAAATATATTTGGTATACTGCAACATATATTTTTGTCAGTGTATTACTGTTTACTAATTATTTACATACTTTCTAAGTTATAAAATTTATTTCTGCAGTGTTGTGAACACAAAAAATATGTAACCTTTACCTTAACGTATGACTCGCAAGTTTTTCGTTTCGTTTCAGTTGCAATCAGTACCTCCCATACGTGTAAACATATATTTCTCCAGAACTAATCAATTTGACTAGAAATGAGCACGAAATTATCCAATAAATCCATATTTTAAAAAGAAAAAAACGGTCAGCAACTCTGATAAAGTGCAAGCTTGGTGACATTAATTCTCGTAAAATCTGTGGAAGAGGTAAGAAATAGACATTATTGTGAACTCGCAGTCAATGCACAATATATCAGATACTTCGAATTAGGCTGACTGCAACTAACCAAGATATATTTTCTGATCACTACACCGAAAATGAAATTTTTGTTGTACCAGCGTTGCTACAAGAGTGGACCAAAGTTAAAATAATAATAATAATAATAATAATAATAATAACGTTGAGTGAACATCAAAATTATACTCGGGTCTACGATGACCCAAAGTTGGTGGCGGGCCCCAACCAACATTCGGGTTTTCATAAACTAAAAGGCATTGGTAGCCTGTTGGTAAGATGTGTTATTCCATATACAACACGAACAACTCAACAACGTTCTGCCAAATTTTGTTAGTAGTGTTTTAAATAAATTTAAGAAAAAATTAGATCTTAATATTACTTTTCTTTGATTTCCATTACAATCCACATTTTAAAAATTTCTCGGCGTGAGTTAGGCGCAAACACGCGCCTTTCGAATTATCAGCGAGATGTGCTGCCCGCTAAACCACTCTTTAACTATGATGTAGAAGTGAAGCAAAATGCAATATTAGCGCCCAGTACATATCACTATACCTCACATGATTTACAGTATAGCGCATATTTTTTAAAATATATTTTGATGAGTCAAATATAACCACGCATAAAATTACGAGCAATGTCACAGGAAAATTTTCTCTTACATATGCTTGAAGTTGTACTAAAATCTGACATGTTTATTCCACGTTTATTCGAACTTAACATCCAGTTCACCACAAACATACATATCAACATGCCGGACAAGCTTCAACTGTTAAAAAGGAATACCTAATTCCACTATTAAACACTTCCAAGAATCTTTCTTAATGCCAGTTATCTCAAATGTCACAAAATTTTAACCAAATATTTAAATATAAACCATATAAATTGTTATTTAACTTATATAAATTTATGTTTGCTTAAAGTATTAATTTCACATCAATGAATTTAAACTTATGTTAAACAAAGGGCTTCCTATTGAAACAAATTTAAATTTGGCCTAGGAATAGTAACGGACAAGCGCTAAATTGTTATTTATTTCAAAACACTGGCCAAATATGCAGGTTCCAAGATAAACGTGTTTCCAACCTTACCAACCAAATGACATCAGTTGGTCAAATATACGAATATCTACCAGATACAACAGAATATTTTCTAACTAGTAATATACACACAGTCAAATAACACACCATTAATTTCTTAAGAACAGCTGTTATAAAAACCGTAAGAATCAAGCAAATAAATTTAATTATGTAAACACATTTAAAACGTGTTTATAATATCCTATGTTGGCATAACGTTTGTAACGCAATGTCCGTGCAACAAAATGAAAAGTACCCATTACCAAATATTATGTTTACAATGTTTCCTGAACACGTAAGCAACAAAACAGAGTTTAAAGAACAGTTTCATTTGAAAAGACTTGATATACTGAGAAGATTAATATGTTTACATTTAGAACAATTATTTTACTTTAGTGACATTATGATGGTTGAAGAACGTTGGCCCAACCAAAGTATACATGGCAGTATATTTACCAACAAGTAATTAAAATATGACAAACAAAATAAATTTTAAATACGACATGGTTTGTGAATTAAAAACCGTAGATTAAAAAAAAACGTAATAAATGATTGTTTTACTTAATTATAAACATCATAATTTCCATTTGTTGGCATAACGCTAGTTACATGATGCTGGGCCAACATAATAACAAATACCAATTAGCAATCGCTGTGCTCCAAAAATTGACACAAAATATACTGAATTAAATATATTTTAAAGAGAAAGGATTTCGTGTCTTGAAACACATCTGTAGTTAATAAAATAAAGCAAAGGGACATTGTTGACAATCAAAATATTTGTTCCATAATTGGACATAAAATGTTGGTTACACAACGTTGACCCAACGGCAATTTGCATACAGAAAGTGGTTCATGATAGAATGAACACTCTTGAAATCAACCTATGAAAAAAATCACATCCTGTAACTGCAAATATTTAACGTAAGCTATGATCGGAAAACACAGTTAAGTTGGCACGGAATCACGAGAAGTCGTTCCATGTTTTGACGTATTACTAGTCACAAAGTTAAACATTTTTGTCACATACAATTGAAATATTTTTGTAAGCAAGTAAGCAATAAAATTTGGTTTGATTGTAACACTAATGTTTCTTACGCTTTCACATAATCACCTGGCTGTCGCAACTTTCAAGTTAGCTGGTTCATTGTTATTTTTTTCCCAGTCCGCGCTCGTGTGTCAACAAAATAGTTCACGGCCAATGTGATTTTAAGTGAAATTCTGTACTTCGAATAAACGTGAAGAAAATACGGATGAGCGTGGTTTGTTATATTTGCACTAGTTATTGTTATTTTGAAAGATTAAATATATGCGCGTTTTATTTCGTATTTACGCGATTCCCAGTTCAGGAGTTAATACGTCGGCACGTATGTTGCTCAGTTTGAAACAATAACACCATGAAAATGTTTTATACTAGGTGAGACAATCCTTTAGTAATGCCAAATGCATTAAAACAGTATTATAACGTCTTCCCGAACGGTTTAATTTGTATGAGCGGATTTATAAAACAGTAAACACTTTTCACCGCTAACCTTCAAGATAAGTAATTTTAGAGAAATTTAGATTTTGCATTGAATGCGTGGATGCAGTTTCATGAAATACATCATCAGCTAGATATGTTTTTAGTATTCTGGCGAAGGCTACGTTTATATTAGTGAAGGCATTTAAATTTTATAACTGAAAGGTTATTTATTTCGTAAGCAGACGATATTATTTATAAAAACTCTGTGGCCGGGCGAATTTTCGCGAAACTTGCATCGAATGGCAAATATTACCGTGGAAGTATACAATACAATACAAAGTATACAAAGGCTTCTCAGCCTTTGTACTTTTGTATTTTTACGTGCCGCTGTTTGCCGTAAGGCCTTTCAGTTGCCACGACCGCCCAATCGGTGGGGGAGAGGGATCACACCCTCTCATCGCAGGCGCCCCTAGTTCATGCCTGCGGTGACCAGGTCTACAGCCCTAGCTTGATTCACATGCACATTAGAAGCCACCCTACCATAAGAAGTTCTGAGACCCTCGCCCTTACATACAAGGCGTACGATCTGGCCAGGTGCGGAAGTATACAGGTAAAGTTGAGAATAATTCTGTTCAGCCTTTTAATGTGATGAAATCATGACCAATGTTTTCGTTACTCGTAATACAGTACCAACGCCCGCCATTTTCTCGTGGAATAAAATATGGATTTGTGAGTTATTTATGCACAGCAATTCTTCTCGTAAATGTTGTTAAACATAATTCTTAGTTCACTTGACAATTATTTAAGACACGCTGTCTTCTGTACGAAAGCGTAAATACACTGTATTGTGTAAAAGCATGCTTTTCTTCTGAGTATGACATGTATAGCAGGCAAATGTTTCAGCTATTCACATTTCCGAAAGGCGAATGTTCCAAACGTCTTAGCATTGTTTTTATAATGGGAAAAGAATATTGTTTAACTCTTTTCCTATTCTGTTGACAGCCTAAACCAAATAAATTTCCTTTTGACCTCATACGTGTTGACCACAATTAAAGGCATTAGTTTATTTCTAAACATAAAGAGAATCGTTAACATCAGTAGGCCTAAATATTAATAAAAACAAATATTATTTACTGAATATAACGTGTACATGTTATTTTATAAGTATGCAGCGGATATACGAGCCGGCTGATGTAAACACCAGCTGAAAGTCACATGGCGGTGTTTATTTTGATAGGAGAGAGACGTAACCAACGGGGCTTAAAGTAGAATCTTAGCAGATCTTTCGAAAGTGCTCACTTGACCGTTAACGACCATTTACCGACTTGTTACCAACCACTGACAAGCCATTTTACAAATGAACTTGCGATATGCTTACCATTTTCAAATTTAGTGTCTACATTTTCTGAGGGGTACTATTTATACTCACTATATTTACCTGACATTTTAAATCAACGTTAAGTCACGTGACTACTTTGATCCGTCGTTGCCAACTTTACTGAACGCATGTCATTCAGTGTGCCCATTAAATTATATGCAGTTAATCGCGAACATTCTAAACAAAGATTCACTTCACAAACGCAATATGAAAACAATCAGTTCTTCCGTACATTTGCTTTTCCGAGTTGTCCAAAGAGGCTTACTTCCTACGCCTAGCCTGAAAAGCATCCCATTTGTTTTACACTATATGTTTTCAAAGAATAATCGTGTTTTGTACTTGCGTAGCATAAATTCAGTGAGCTGAACGACAGAGTTGATTATCTATTGTTGGCCTTTGTGAGCACAACATTAATATCAATCTCAGTTTTAATTAAAGTCCTTATCAAAGTCCCTTTTGTGAAATAAAATTTCTTACTATCTCCACGTATTTGTAATAATTAATGTTTGTTTCACATATTGGACATGCCATGCTTAATACTTGTAAAAAACTATGTTTCACATGTTTTATTTTTCGTAATTTCTTTTATTTTTATTTTTAATTTTTCATATGGTTAGAATAATTAAACTTAGATGTAAAATGGCAATAATTAATGTATAATTGAAATAGACGTATAGATTTTCTTTTGTTTCAATTTTAATTAATAACTAAATATTTTACGTATAGATTTTCTTTTGTTTCAATTTTAATTAATAACTAAATATTTTACATTATTTTTGGTCTCGCATTTATTGTTAATGTTTCAGAGAATTTCTTGTATATTTTTTATTAACTTCTACGAGACCCGTAACTCTATGGAATAGGGATTTAAGCCGTTTGGAGTGTGTGATTTTAGATCGTTAGTTAGGAAGCCTTGCGATTGGCTACAGGTTCAAATCCTGTACTCCGATTGGCTGGAGAGCTCAGCATAGGGTTAGGACGCGCGGGCCGTTTGAAAGTTCGCTCTATCTGCTACTAACCTTCAACTACGGCTACGACGCTCGTCCTGCAGTTGGAGGAATGTTAATTAGAGTTAGGGTGTTCCAGTTTCTGACAGCTTGCAATAGTTTTGATTTGTGTTTTGCTTCCAGTTGTATAGATTAAGCACTCCGCATATATATTTTTATTTTAAGCAGCTGTTTGGGAGTGTAGGTAGTTAGCTGGACCTGTAACATCCGTGAGCCGTTAAGCCACGTGAAGTGCTACCGCACCCAGATCTACATTATTTCCTACCTCCGCTTCCTTCTACAAGTTACACTGCCCTGCCTACGTCTACAACCTGGTATTTTACTACAGAACTGTTTTTCATCAAGTTTTGAATTTTATTACATCTTGGACTGTGTTACGTTACGCCATGGGCGTAGGACATTCTACGGACGCCATGTTGGCAAGTCGCCTAAATTAGCTTCAGCAAACTTTAACCATAATTTAACTTGAGAGAAAAGTCAAGTGTTTTATTACCATTTGAGACAGTTATATTTTCTGAACTATTTTCAAAACATTCTGTTTTTAAGAGAACTACGTAAATTTCAAGTGCATTAAGTCAGATTGCATATTAAGTGTCACGTAAAAATTTTGAATTATGACCGTTACCCATGACCACTTCCTAACGGCAGCTTAGTTGAATATTATTTCTTTTTCTTGCTCATTGCCATTCAGGGATTTTTTTATTTTTGATTCATTTTCCAGCTTAATTGAAGCAGATATTTTGAATTTGTTCATTTTTTAATCTAACGTTTTAGTTGGATTTGGCACGTCTGACACTTCTTCTGAATCTGCAAAGTTTCATTCTAGACCTCCTCTACACATTTTCAGTTGCAAATAATTAAACAAGTGCTTTAGTGTGTATGTAGTTTTGTACATTAAGTTTCACAGCTGTGTGTGTGTGTGGAAAATAATCGTTTGCCAGTAACGAAGGTGTTGTCAAATGTGAGTTTCTACATATTTTACATACTGGGTCCTGAACTGAGCACAGGAGAGCACAGATTTCTTTCGAACAGTATTTATTTCCTTCTTCTCCGCTTACTCAATCACAACTATTGCCAACACACATAATTTAATATTCTGTCATGTGGTGCATACATTAAAATTCTGGATATTACACTGAGTTGGCCTAGGTTATTTTTTTGCACATTTTCAGAATAAAAAGTGGTCACTCCAAAATATGGGCTATTATGATACTGTGTTTACTCCAGAGCACACCACGTTACACTTCACGGAATTAAGTGGCTAGCCCAGCGTGGTTGCCTTGTGTATGTGTCATCTGTACCGCACCACATGTTACACTCTAATGCTTACAACCGCTCTAATCACACTCGTTATTTCTACATATTCAGTCTGTCTATTGCCATCTCTCCAAATGTTTCACACTCACTCGTCCAGTTCAATAGTCCCGCCCTCCACTCTCCACTGTACCTAAGCTCGCAGTCCGCATACATCACTCCCGCTGCTCACTGTCGCCGACACTCGACGCTCTGCTGGCACCGCACACCTGGTTCTGAAGGCCGTGCAATGCTCCGAACTCTATACTGTTATACTCGGAGGCCCATGGCGGCTTAAAAAGACCGGCTGGCCGGACCCAATAGGTTCCACGCACCCTGTGTCACGCTCAGATAGACTAGTAACCTCAGAAATTCTATACGCTCTAGGAGCTCAAGGATTGGAGTACACGAGTTCCGATAGCATTATCGGACACGCATGTGTAAATGTCTGCGCTCTTGTCGAATTGCTAGTATTGCCCTTATGTGACTGTTACAGTATGCTCTAGCGAAATGGGGCAAGAAAAGAGCTCGCTCTCTTTCTCTCATATATATATATATATATATATATATATATATATATATATATATATATATATATATATATATATATATATATATATATATATAACGTAATCAAACAGCTGGCACGTCACTGTTCGTTCACACGATGTTGGCAGTTCCGTTTTATTTAACACCAAATACGCTCCTTTACAGAAAAAAAATTATTTTATTTGCTTGTTCGTTACATTACAATAGAACAGAAAAACTGTGACGTCTGAAAACATTAAATTTACATAGACATTGTGCTAACCTTGGTCCAAGCCGCACGACATTCAGTCGCTCAGTTTTGTGAGAGAGAGAGAGAGAGAGAGAGACACACACACACACACACACACACACACACACACACACACACACACACACACACACACTTGTTTCCGCGTAGCTGGCATTCGCTTACTAACCCGTATTACTTTTACGGGCCTGATTGACGCGTGAACAAATGTGGGTTTCCTCGGGATGCCCTCTTTCGTGACAACTGGGTCCCATCCTGGACCCGAGCTGCTGCGTCTGCAGATTTAGTTGAATGAGTATGTCGCGTGCTGCCTCAGCCGGCAGCTACAAGGCTAGAACTGACAGACTCAATATTTGTCTTCTATGACACTGCATACGAGAAACACACTTGCATTCAAGAATACTTTAGCATGGGACGACATGCGTATGTGGACTGTGTGTACCTCAGCCATACTTATTCGCGCAATACCCAAACATATGCTTCGTGACAATGCGAACATGTTGGTGCTGTTTCGCATGGACGATATGAGTTTAACTCCACGTTTACGATGTTCACGTAAATACCTTGCATGACGCTATCAGATTTCAAAGATATGTGTGCCTTGTTCTGGGAAGATAAATATGGATTTTTTTATGTCCGTTAAAGGCTGGCCCCTACATAAAGGCAGGTGCAGGCGTGTGTTCGACGAGTTTATTTTACGAATGCAACCATGAGTCACGGGAGCATTTCTAAATTTGACGACATCGATCGCCCCGATGACCTTGAATGTGGGCAGAATTTATGTGACAGGTGCGGTAAGAAGTTCAGTAGTAGCAAAAAAATTTACTTAGATATGTAAATACCTGTACATGAGAAGTGCATTCTCCATCGCTGCCTCGGTACCTGGTTTACTGCAAGCAGGTCCCTTGTGACTTCGGTATATGTCCTCAAAAGTGTAGTCACTTACATAGTATGTCCTGCACAGTGTTTCGGTGTGATGTATGTCGCGATATTGTCGCACGAGTACAACACGAGTGTGAATAGCGAGATGCATAAAAGACTGTGACCTACAACAAAGTTGTGTGTGTGTCTATATATACATATAATACATACATATTTATACAATGAAGAATATAGTAATTTTTTTCGAAGGCATGAACGACTGTAATAAAATAATTGAATAGAACAGATGTGTTAAAAATAAAGCGTGGTTTATTTCATGTTTACTTAATTTGCCAGAATATAATTAAAATTTAATAGGCACAGAAATAAAAATATATAACTAAAAAGTATTATATAAAGTACCATTGGCGTATGCGTACAATTATATAATAAAATAAAAATCCTTTTCACAATTGTACAATTTTAAATATTTTAATAAAAAATTTATGTATTTAATAAATTTCATATGCAGGTATACTGTTGATTTATAAATTGCAACTTTTCATATGCCTATAAATATGAGTGTAGACAGCTCACTTGGCGGTTGAATTAATAAATTAACGCAACCTATGTGTTGAAAATAGTATAATATGGAGGGTACCGACAATGCGACTTATACACTAACAAAGTTTAAACAGAAATTGTTGCTGCCTCATGGGTGAATTACTACAGTATGTGATAAAACATATGAAATCCAAAATGGTAGTCGAACTAAGATGGGAGACAAACTCCAAAACAAAGGACAAACGAAAAAACTGAGATGGCGGCATATGATAGAATGTGTATAGGTGAGGGAAGTGTGGGTGAGGTGATGGAGGTCCGCCGACTACATTGCCAATAGTAATTGGCGACAGTCGTCTGCTGGGTGTGGTGCTGTGGGAGATTTTTGGCAAAGTAACTTTTATTTAAATAAATTTCTTAAGTTATTTTATATACATTTTTCGGGATTTTTTTAAAAATTTCTTAGGGAAAAGGGAAATTTTAAGGGATTTCTTACGTTAAAGGTAATTCTAGGCCATGGGTAAAGGTTGAGGTTACCTGCATCCAATATGGCGGTAATAGTTAGTAACATCATATGCTTGCTGACTTTTATAAACTATTTCTCAAGTTTTTGTTTTCAAGGCCATTCGAGATCATGGGGTCAAGGTCAAGTTCATCTGCTTCGAATAGGGTGGTAGTAGTCATTGATATAATATGCTTGCTGGTATTTATGCATTTTTTCTCATATTTTTTGTTTTCAAGATCATTCAAGGTCATGAGGTCAAGGTTACCTGCAAGTAATATGGCGGTAGTAGTCTGTAATGCCATATAGTTGCAGAGTTTTATGAATTTTTCTAGAGTTTTTGTTTTCAATGTCATGTGGTAAAGGTCATATGCAGTCAATATGGTGGTGGTTGATAATTTAATAGTCATGCTGACTGGGCCTGGGAGAGGGGGAGGGTGGAGGCCTGCCAACTAATTGGTTCTGTGAGGGGGGAACCTTAAGAAATCTAATTTTTAAAATAAATTTTTTAAATCATTTTAATAATAAATTTTTATGATATTTCCTTGAAGATTTTTAAAAAATTTTGGATTTTTTAATATATTTTTGGGTTAAAGTTTGATGTCTAAGGTCAAAAGTCCTGAGTACTCAGTGCTGCTCTTCTGGCTCAGAGTCACTGATCTCCCTCGCTTTTCTGGCTCAGTGAGACTGATCCACCTGGGAAAAATGAGAATTTTTTAAAGGAAAAAGAAAAGTTTTTAGGGAAATCTAGTTGAATTTCAGGAAAAAAAAAAAAAAAGGAAATATGGAGGGTAAAACGGGGGGAAATGGAAAGTCCACCATAGTGCGCCCAAATCCAGACGCCGTTGCACCAGACTTCCCTATTTTATACTACTGTTAAGCGTTCCTTAAAATATATCAAGGCATTATTTTTTAGCAAGCTTTCTTAAATTTTCTGTAAATGTTTTTGTTAATTTTATTTGCATATTCCAAAATCACTAAAATGTGATTTGACTTGCCATTAGGCCTATGCAAAAAAAAACAGTAAATTTTTATTACTCGGGGGAATAGTACATGTAAATAATGCATACAAGTTCAGGAATATTTCGTAGTAATAAACAATTACGAAATTTCTGTCGTCAGCATTATAAAAGGGTAGGAAGATACATCATGGGAAAAAAAAGCGATAGACTAAGTGATAATATTTTTGTGGGGAGAATAACCGCATTTCACACTGAAACAGGACGTGTGATATTACATATAATTTATGAGAAGTTATCACACATGTGCTATAAGGGTTCCGAACTTTCGTGTGTTGCAAATTTTCAATATATTCTTTTATGGAAGAATGTGTCAATGACCGTATTTGAGTAATATTTATACGAAATTTAATTACAAGCTGTTTGGTAGTTTAAACGTCATGGTAGGCACTAATATAAAAAAATATACTGTGATGGAACACTATAATCATATAAGCATATATTTCCATGAAAACTATACTAAACTTGTTTTTCCATAACGTGGGTCGCGAACAGATCACTTGGTGCCTAGATTACCGCGACTCCAGGCAACAAGTGACACAATGCAGAGAAACTACAAAACACCGCCATAAAGTCCTTGTCCAAGAGAATAAAAAATTCCGTTGTATATCTTGGTATTTTGCAATACGGAATTATTCGCAAATGAGTATACCGTCGTGTAAAGCGTCTGCTGAGCACGTCAGACGACAGTTTCGTGCTCAAGCACCCTTTTATAGCAACAAAGAAGTCCGTAACTCTCGCACGAACGATATTAGAGGCGACAAATACCATCTCGTTAAAAGGAGTTCTATTAATATTACACCCGCCAGAATAATTAGGTAAGGATATTTAGCCGGTGTCGCTGAATGAAGGGCAGGTATAGAGATCGTGCTGGCCGGAAAATACGATAACATTTTGGAGAGCTCGCTGTGTTACGCTAGCAATATGTGGGTGAGGTCAGTCCTGTTGGACCACAACTCCCGTCCGTTGCGCAAACCGCAGTAGAACGAGTTGAACGATGCTATGTCTGTGCTGTGCACGCTTCAGTGTCCTCTGTATTTGTGTTGTGTGAGGACCATAAGAGCACGGAGTTAGTTAGCTATGGCTCCCTCCCTACACGATTATTCCGAACTTTGGTCCTGTGTCGCTTGTTACTGCCGTATAAACACAGCGGCAAGTGTCACCCAGCTCGCCGACACCGCAAACGCATATCACCTTCATTATATCCTGTTCGCGATAAACTGAGTACTTAAGAAAGCATTGCTTAGGAATTACTTGTACGCACAACGTGTATTTTTCCGCCTTGTGTAAAATTAACATTGCCATGGGTCTCGTCAAATTTATTAATGCGTTGGTAAAGTGAAACTGTGAAATTAATAGAAAATTAAATGTTTTACAAAAATGCTACTTTTCACACACATATGTATTAAAAAAACAGAAAGTTAAATAAATAACTTTGTTATGACCTATAGTTCTTAACACATTTTATTCGACGTGAAGTCATAACAACTTTACTCAGCGCACGTCACTCAGTGCGCCCGTTAAAATGCATGCAGGTAGGAGGAGCGACTTTTTTCTCGGGTTCATTTCAAACGTGCTTGCTTTATGGTGAACAGCTTTTAACACTGAAGCCGTGTACTATCTCCACACCGAGCATAGCACTCAGTATTCGTCTATCGAAGCGCCACTGGTGACGAACTGAACTACCGAATAATAGGAAATGAACTAGTCGCACGATGCCGCACGCGGAGGTAAGAGGCGACGCTGGCCAACAACATGGTGGGACGTGGTCAGCCGTTCCGCGCCTGGGTAACTCCCTTGCCAGCTGCCAGCCCAGCCAGTGTTCCCTACACTTCCAACGCGACGAACCAGGCTCGATTCCCGACGCGGTGGGTCACCCGGGTTTTCGCATGTGGGAAACGTGGCAGGCGGGTTTCCTCGGGGTGTTCGCGTTACCCCCACCCTCGCATTCCAGCACTTCTCCATCTGACCCTCATATCAGCCTCACCGGCGCTCAACAACTCGTTAAACGCCGACCAACATTCCTCAGCTCAGTTCTGTATTGGGCCTACTTAACTATTCTGTGGCTAAGTGATGGCGAAGTGTGCGTGGATATCTGGCCAGCGGTGCCCGTGGTCGAATGCCAACTTTCAGCAGACCTTTCAAGGTTGTCATAGCCGCAACCAAATTAATTTTTTGTATAGGGGTAGTTAAATATTTTGTTGTTGTAAACAAATTATTTTGTTATCCTTATATGGTAGGCCCTACGCAAAGATTTGGTTGGTGCAAACAAAGATTTGTTTGCTTCTATGTGCATTAATAAGTTTCGATTAGTATTAAAAGAATTTGAAACCCGACCGAAATTCGAACCTATATTTATGCACCCGCGCGCTATCCCCTAGCAACCTCACTTTAAATGACTTCATAAGAATTCGGAATAATTTTAAATAGATGACTCAAATACTGAACAAATTGCGCGATTAAATATTTAAAGTTTTAAAGTTTTAAAGTTTTAATTTTCAGTTTCCCGCTGAACTTGTTTTATTAGAATATTTATACAATTATTAAGCATAAAGAAAATCCACTAACAAACACTGTTACTCTCCTAATTGTAACAAAAATTGCAAATAATTTCTCGAGTTGTATTTTCGAACGAATGCAACCAAATCAGTGGCCACACAAATATATAGAGTAAATTAAAAAAAAAAAATAGTTGACAGTTTAATTTATTTTGGCCCAACACAAAACTTTTGTTCATTCAGTCGTGTATATTGTTATATGAAGAAAAATTATTTTTGTTGTTTTTCTAGTTTTGTTTACTCAACAAAATGTTTTGTTAGGGCAATAAAATAAATTTGTTTGCCCTATACAAATAAATATTTTTCTGGCATTTCTTTTAGTGCATCGATGCACTTATGACATGTCTCGTAAATGGTGTAGGCGAGTGCAATTCTCCGGCATGACCATCCAGTCTCACAGAGAACTGCCGTATTGTCTCTAACACACTCCGCCAACCGCTACAATGGCACTATCCTATACACGACCCCAGCACGCCACCAATGTTCGACCCACATTTGGATCACAGTACAGCGCTGAGAACTTCAGGCAACTGCTTATACGCCTCATATATTCGACGTTCAGTACTCTGTCCCTGGTTCTTTCAGAGCGCTGTGCACTTAGGCATCGTACATGCAATCCTCTAGTAGCGCCACGTGTTGATGTGGTCTTTTTCACATACTGTGATAGCTTTTCATCTTCATACGTAACCAGTAGAAGTTAAAAAGAGTTTTACTAGACTCAGCAAGGGTAAAATGTAAAAATATTTAGGTAAAATTCCCTTACATGTAAGGGAATCCTCTACATGTAAGGTAAAATTACCCCTTAAATGTAGAGTTAATTTACATAACAAGTAAAGTACTATTCCCTAATCGAACGAAAAAAGTAACTGACAAAAGTTTGCGTGTCGGGGAGGGGGAGGGGGGAATCTCATACAAGTAAAGGAAAATCCCATACAAGTAAGGAAAATTAACTATATTGTATAATATAATTATATTTAAATTATCCCTGAGTTTTATTGTTAATTTTTTATTACTCTAACGAACACTAACCGAAACGCAAACTCTAAAATCCTCGTCACTTACTGGTGGGTGAGCGCAAACCATGGTCCTCTATTATGAGAAGGCCGATGCGCTGTCCATTATACCATGACTACAGCGTGGCAGCTTCAGTGAATATGGGCGTGTTAAAGGATTGTCTCTTCCGTCCGTCCTCCCACTTAGCTTTTGAAAATATGTCGAAGAGATGCACGCGTCGGAAGGTAAAACTTTCCATCCGTTTATGGGATTTTACACCGCTTTGTACGTGAATTTTACTCCAGAGTGCGGCAATTATACCTTACATATAAATAGCCATGTTGGATAGCTTGTACGACTAAACAATAAAAATACATTTTAAGGGGAAAATATATATAAAATACAATTATCAAATAGGTACAGCTGGACGAGCAGATTCACATGGTAATTTTCCCATCTATGTATGGGATTTTTCACAACCGTGTATGTAAATTATACTTCAGAATGCAGTAATTTTAGCTTACACGTAAGGAAAACTGCGTTTCCCTTACGTGTTTGGGAATGTTACCTTACATTTGTCAGGTAATTTCCCCGTCAGTTTTACAGTGTATTTAAACGCATTCTGTTACATTCGTCTCACACAAGAAAATCTTTCGATCGCGTAATACGGAGTTTGTGGAATCCCAGCTTTACACTGTAAAAAATAATTAACTCATATATGTTGTGCGGCAAAGTAAAACTTCTTTGATGCTTTTGGTTTACAGTAATACAATATTTCTTTGATTCGAAGAGAAGGTTCGAGAAACGTAGCTTTACTGTTAATAAATGTTTTCTTTATGCGTTTATTTATTATGACAATAATACCTTCCTTTATAGCCAAGAAATAAACATTCTTTGAGATGCTTTTATTCACAATAAAGAAAAATTCCTTCGTACCAATACTAACTGTTTGGCGATATTCAAGGTTTTATGTAGTACATTGTAGTTTTCAGTACGTATGTGTTGTCCCCGACACAAATATTCATAAACTAATTTATTTTGCATTTACAAAACTGCCACTGAGAAAGTACAGTGCTCCTGCAGATGTTTAATGCCATTCCGAAGTGCAGTGATTTTCCAAGTAATTAAACTAAATTATTCCTACGAGGTGCTATTATATTCTGGCCCATGATACTATCAGCAATAGCTAATTTATAAAAAGTAACCTGAGTTGAGTAAGATATAGCGGTTGTATGGGCTCTGCCTCATACCTAAGGGGCAGAGTGGCAGACCTGTAGTTGCAAGGCCAGGAGTTCGCACCCCGGTTCTTCCGCGGCAAATTTTGGCTCACATGACGAGCACATGTGAACTGTGAATTTGTCATCAAGTTGGTATAACGTGAGCTCGTCAACCGTTTCTAACACACGCTGTCAAACGTCACACACGCTATGTCAATAGAGTCGGCGGCAGAATACTGCGACATAATTTATTCAAAATGGCGGCGATGCAGTTGCGCATTCACGTCCCCCCTTCCACCCAACCACCCTGGTGGTGTGCCGCACCAGTCTGATGGGTTATCCTCCCCTCCCCCCCCGGTCAACCTGTTCAGCCCCATCCCGTGGGACTGCCAGTACTCTCATGAACCTGTTTTGGCGGGTGTCGTGGGATGGAGGGCCGCCAGGATGGGCTTGCCGCGGTGACGAGTTAGTGCTGAGGAGTTAGTAGCGCATGTGTTTCAGTTCACATATGTTTAAGATGTTAACACACACGACCTTCCATTGAGGAAGATTCGAATAAATAGGAAAGAAAGTAAGGGAGGGGACGGTGTGACATTGTGTTCACATATTATCCGGGTGCCAACATGTACGAGTTTTTGGGTTTTTTCAGAGTGCTCTATAGCGCGCATATGAAATGCGACTACGAAGGTCCCACCTTTGACCTCGCCGAACATGGTACCGCGATCTGCATCATCACTAACTGGTAGTCGCCAGTGTCGATTTTGCGATCGACGAAGCGGAAGACTTGACCAAGGTGACTAAGTCACCTTGGTCACTTAATTTATTTCTTTCTTTAGTAATTTGAATTATTATTCCTTATTTTAGATACTTGTTTAATTATAGATTAGGGTTATTGTTTTTTTATGTTGTGCTAGATTAAATGTTTATAGAATTATGATTGCTGGTTGGTCTTCTAATTCAAATTATTCTTTGTTAGGAGGTCTTCGTGCTGTTGCTCAAAGAATTTCTTATGAAGTAAGCTTATTTTTAATTTTGCTTTCTTTTATTATTATTACTGGTAGATATTGTTTAATTGATTTTTTTTTTTTTCAAAATGATTCTTCTGCGAATTAAAAATTTCCTGAAAAATTGCGAATGTTTTCTTTTGTTTTAAACAGTCGATTTAGATCGATAAGTTGATAAAGGTTAAGGGTAAGGTTAGAATTTTTCAATATAATAACTCTGTCTGAAATCTTCACACTATTACAAATTGTCAGGTAGGTCAAGCAGTCTTAGACAATGGATTTAAGCTCTGGTTCCTTGTAAGGGGAATGCGGGGTTCGAATCCTACGCCTGGCAAAGGATTTATAGAAATATATTGAGACCAGATCATCAACATAAACTGTTTGTTTTGTAGTGTTAACAGTTTATAAACATGCATCATGTAAGTAGGTTTTCGCATCTCCCACGAATAGAGGGTTTTCCACGAAGTCTTACCGTCTCAGACATATCACATTGTAGGAGACTGTATAAGATATTTCGGGGGACTGTTGGGGATTTGGAGTGGGCAGAAAGCGAGGGTATATATGCTGATCCACGAGCTCTCTGGCTCATTTGCAGTTCGTTTGTCTTTCGCGTAAGAGTCCTGTTTCTTTGACTGACTTCTAGTGACTTGAGAGTTAGCTACATAATTATAATTCTATAAAAGCAGCGTGTGTCGCCACTATAAATCATCCATAAACTACTTTCTCTCGTTGTGAGGGCTCAGTGAAAATGATGGCATTCTGATTTAGCAGTCAGAAAATTTTATCAGCTATTGTGGCATATGGAAAGTTTACATCACTTGCAGCACTCGACAAAGAAAGTGAACTCGCATGCTCAACTAAAGAATTCCTTCTGACGTATGCACGACATGAAATACCATAGATCTACCTGCTATTTGTAACAGGAAAAAGAGATTCTTAGCTGTATCTCGTGAGTAAAATTTTTCAAGGACATGCTACTGTTACGGGCACACCACATTCACGGAGTTAATATAATGGACGTCAGAAGAGTGTTGAAGTATTGAGAGAGAAAAAAAGGTGTATCCAACACTGAAAGCTGTATAAGGGTAAAGAAGAACGATTTGATGATCGACTTCGCAGGTTAGATATCGAACGGGTTGATTACCCTTCACATAAAACTGCATCATGCATATTGCATTTACACTATCATATCCAGCAGACATATAGTGAGACATTCTAGATGGTTAACACAAACTGTTTGTTATGTATTGTTAACAGTATATAAGCATGCAACAAGTAAGGTTTTCACTTCTTTGATGGATGTCATGGAAGAAAGATCATCACTAGTAGATTCATTTATTGATACTGTAAACTACTATAATATGAATAAGCAAACTGCGGTTAAGGATATGTTGAAATCGTCAATGCCAACACGAAACTCATTGGAGTCTAGGAGTAGAGGTTACACAAGAGTATCGAACATCTGCAAATATTATGGCAAGTAACTGTGTATTCAGCACCTCATACAAGATGTATCCATGTGATAATTGTGGTGAGGTGTATGCGAATAGTAGTAGGTGGTCTGCTCACAACAGGATTTGTTCTATAAAATTAGAGTAAAACATAATAATTTTTGTTTAGTTAGGAATATGTTTAAATTTGTAACTATTAACATGCATTTTTGATAAGTGGGTGAAATAAAGTTAATGTGTACGAAATACTTCTATTTTTTATTCAATCCCTCCTTATATTAAACTGTTTGGAAGAAAAGAGTAAGTCTAATCTAAATTAAATTATACGATGTGATGGAGCTGGTATGCGATTTACTAGAAGCAAGTGTCTTGTACGATATGATGTTATAGTTATCAATTACTTAGTTTTAATATTTTTCACAGTACTGTTTGATAGGAATACTCTGATACTATGAGTGGTGGGTATAGTTAGATTGGTAAGTATGATCATATGATGTGTTGGTAAGACTATTCATAATGATTGGCTTGATAGTTAATATGTCTTGTCCATATGTTTGTTGGTAATGCAGTTAATGTTTGATTATATGGGATTTACAAATGGATGGTATGGTTTGTGCAAATAAGTTATGTGAAGGTGATATGGTTTTCAAGTGTTGGTGGTTAGAATGTTGTTCTGCTGGAACATTTGATGTTCTGGTTTGGCAGTACGGTCTATTGAGATACGATTTCATTAAAGATTGGATCGTTGACGAGAGTATACTGTATGGGTGATGTTATTATGTGACTGTGTGTTTGCTATTACATGATGAAATGGTTTATCAGAGTAAATAGCTGGAATATTTCAAAGGAATGCTTATATAATGCTTTTTGTCTTGGAATGTATAAATGGAGGTGTCTAGTATAGCCAACATGGTTTAGATAACGATTGATGATATGGTATGTTCATGTATTTGGAATAAAATATGACAGAATATTTTTGCCTGGAACAATACATAGAAATAACTGGTTGTTATGTTTTTGTTAGTTAATATGATATGCGTCAAAATATTATGATTTATTTCAAACATTTTTCGATGGGTAGTTGGAGGTTTGGGCTATATAGTTTGATGATGCTATTAATTATGGGTGGGCGGTAGAGAATACTCGTTGATATTTTTGATTAATAAATTGTGTTAGTGATGATATTTCTGATTTTAGCAAATGAAACATTGAATTAAAAGTTGGTAGAAAAAAAATTAGATATTGGTAATAATTTTTCGTAGTGTGATAAAGTTATGATAGGAATGAAAATTTACAATGTTGCATATTTTTTTAGTGTTAGTTTATTCGAAGTGTAAGTTTCAAGGGTATTCTAAAATTACTAGCATTGGTTCTATGCAAATATAAGTAATTGTAACGAATATATCTGGAATAATGACAGGTAGGAATTATTATTTTGAGATATATTTCATTTTAAGTTGCAGGGATGTAATAGTTATAATTAAATACATATATTTTTTCGTTTTATCTGGATGTCATAATACATGCAGTAATATTCAGATGAACGACAACATTATCAACATAAGTAATTTTCATCGTAATTTATAAACGATATAATATTTGAATGACTAAAAATAAGGATATACTTGTATAAAGAATCATTTTTAATGTGAACGATATACAGTTTATGTAGTTATTTTTTAATCCACATTTACAACGCATGGCGATATAATGTAAACGTCTCTAGATTTTAGATTTGATCTCGAGCTAGCACTAACCCTGTCGTGCAGGATGGAGCTTTTCATTGGATATGTTAATTTAAAGGGATATTACCAGATTTGTAAATGTAATGTTTTTTTTTTACACGAGTAGTATGTAAGTGAAAGATGTTAAATATTTATAGTTGCCTATGTTTAGAAATCAATTTTATATGCTTCCACAGTGAAAAGTAAATATAATTTTTAAGTGAATATAATAAATTATAAGATCACTGTGTGATTGGCAATAAAGCATAGTTTCTGAGTGTGTTGTTTATAGATGTGGAACTTTCGAATATGTTTGTCTGAAACATAAAATGAATGCACCAAACAACTACAATATAGTGAATATTTAAAATGAAATTTATGGGAGAATGGTGTATAGGAGATGAGATTGTTCTAGCATAACTAATTCTTATAGCGAATGCTCTCTACTAAATAGAATGTCCTGTTTGTGTTTAGGTATTTGGGAGTGGGGGTGAAATGTTTGTCTGTAAGAGGGATGAATTTGGTTACATATAGCGAATGCTCTCTACTAAATAGAATGCCTTGGATGTGTCTATAGGAGAGGCAAAATGTTTGTCTATAGGAGGGGCGATAAAATGGAATACTTAAAGGAAGCTAGAAATTTCGTCTATCTCCATTAGTTATTATTTTAACAAATACGTTGTGTACAACACAGATATTAAATTATATTGACTTGCAAAAGTTTGGGGCGGGAATCCTTTGACATCTGGGGATGTGGTTCTGTTACATCTTAATCTTATCACTCTCACGAAAATTTCCTGCTATATAAGGCTGGTTGTGTATAATAACAGGGAATATTCTCTTCCACTCATATCGGTATTGTTTGGATGTGTGTTAACGCAAGTGATGAACGTTCGAAAATTTGTATGATGGATTTACTGATATTGAATATGTACGGTAGGAGACGAGTGGGTTGATTGCTGCTCCACCATAAGCTTACCCAGTATATTTCCTGTGTGATGTTTGAGAACTGAATGTTGGAGTGGCGATAGTAACTTAATTACAATCCCTAAGTAATTAAATCGCATGGGTTCGAGGTGTATATGAGTGTTTGAGAGTCTCCTTTCACAACAAAAATAGAGGAAAATGTTTGCGAGATGGGTATATATATTCAGTTCGCATTATTGATAACGGATTGTCTAAGCAATTAAGCATATGATGTGTGATGAGCATTCTATAATATCCCTCTATTTTGAACATTGTTTTCTATATTTGCTTTGCTAAGGAAACTTGGTGTGGTGTGTAATATGTAAACATTCCGACATTAGTGGGAGTGAACTGGGAAAGCATTGGGAAAAAATAAAGAAATCTGAAAGTTTTGAATGGGATTCGAACTCACGTCCTTCCGAATATGGATTTAAATATAGTATTTGATCTCACATGTTAGTCGAGTGAAACATAAACAATGTTTACTTCTTGTATGTAGGATGTATATAGAAAACTTTTTTAAAGAGTTTTGCAAAGTTATATATTTTTAAGCATAAATAATACAACCTAAGAATAGTTTAATTTCCCAGGAGATGATTTCCAATTATGATCATTTATTCTATATTACTAAGTTCATGAGATGTAAAAAAAAAAAGGATGGTGTGTAGGTAAACCGGAATGGTTGCAAGCGGTTAAGGATGGGAATGCGAAGAGAGGTGTGTGTGTGTGTGTGTTTACATATAATGAACGATAATTTTGAAAAAGATTTTTATAATTATATACCTACTTTAATTAAATATATGTGTAAGGATGAGTGATTGTGTAGTCTTCCTAGCCAAAGCACCCACCTGTGTCGTTTCGTGGAGAGCATTCTTCACCGTTCCAGAGATGAAGACAGGTTGGTGGAGGAAGGGTGGGGTTGGCCATTACTTTGTCGCTCGTCAACATGTGGTAAATTGCTATAGGAGCGATCGCGCCACGAGAGAATGAAATAGGATTTGGAAAGGCATATCATGATCCATTATGCGAATAAAATCTAACTATCCTTGCCTTGGTGGGACATGAACCAATAAGTAAGTTCTCAATCCTACAGTAGCCTTCCAACCTCGTCAATTGTGGTTCATCGGCCAACGGGTACTTACTCACATAGCAAGCCACAGTCGGCCGACTGTGGTTTTACAGATGGCTTTCCTCAATTACTGCTGGCCCAGAAAACTTATGGGTCTACACAAGTGGCCCTGCTATGGTTAACTGCTGGCACCAAGACACTTGGGATGCCATTTACGCCCCACTGATGAAATATTGATGAAAATGAAATTGTTGGTTGAGAGTAGGTGACCTATTAATGTCTCATAAATGGCTTACCAACCGTATTGCGGCAATGGCCACACATACCATATCATTCTTGCTGGTAAAAGTATGGGCACACATCTATAGGCCATTTGATGGCTGTCAAGTGGTACATCGATGGACGATTGGCTGATGCAATTTGGTTTATTAATGAAATTTTTGTGGCCCCCATTCTTCGCAGATAGCTTTTTCAAACTACACACTCATATATGTATATATGTGTGTCTAATATAATTATAGATCGTATGATACTATGAGTTTACTATTTGTAAATATATAATGCTGGAAATATTTATGGCAAAATGCTGTAAATACAGTATTAGTTGTGACTTCGTGACTGGTATTGAATAATTTGACATGTGTTATGTTTTAAATGTATTACTGCATATAATTAAAATAAGAATTTAACAAGAAATAAATACATAACGACCTTTAGAAAATTAACATTAAAGGGCTTTTGTTGTTTCACAACACAACAATAATCGTAACTGGCGACTTCATTTAAAAACAGATCAATAGCATTCATATGACATACATACTGCTAAATATTACATTAAAGACAAATTTTCGGGTTGATATCGCGATTCATGCAGGAAAATTTCTCTCAACTATACTATTTTTTTTGTTTATCTGCATCTTTTTTAAATTTGATTTGTTCGCATGGTAAATTGTCAGGCTATGAAATAACTGTTGGAATTTATATTATATAAGCGATTGTTGATCATTCAAGTCCAAATATCTTCTAAATTAGTTCATCTTAGTGTAAGAACACACAGTGATGTAATGGTTAGCATGCTGGCCTGTCAATGCAAGGGTCGTAGGTTCAATCCTTAATACTCATGTTAAAAATAATTATTTCTAAGAAATAGTATTAGACAAATGGTGAAAGCATGACTAGCCATTAGTGGGCCATCTGTTGGCTGTGAAATGGTACATCTATGGGCCATTGCTGTTATACGCATATGGGCCATGCTTGTGCCATTTGTGTTCAACACACCTGGGCCAGTTATGGGTAAAGTATGACTAGTTAGTGGCGTCACCTCAGGACCAGCAATTGTGCACACTGTTTGCTGGCTTGGCATTCGATTGTAAACCATAAATGGGCCATATGTGTTTTACTATATTTGTATTTTCAGCTCTTTACTCAAACACTGCTTGCATGTGGTTAATCAATAGGTCTATACAAATACTCTCGATAATTTATTTGTTACATAATTTAGAAAGTTTAATTACCCTCAACAGGTACCGCTCACTGTTATACTTTCAAACTATTAACATTGGGCAATGCCAGTTGCAATGTACGAACCGAACCTGACTGGATCAAAACATATAGTAGGATTTTTTTTATATACTTCCGTCTTATTTATGTTAACACTGAGTAACATAGTTTGGGTCGCACTGACTAACACAGGATGTGTCACGCGAACTGAAGCTGTTTGGTTTAAAACTTATAGTAGTATTTTTCAAAATAAATTTCCGCTTTATGTATTAATGCTTTCCAATGAGAAAATATAAAAAAAACTGTTGAACATAGAATTCATGTAAAACATAAGTGAAATAAAGTAATAAGTGTAAAGAAGAAACTATGCTATGTAATGTTGGCAGATATATTTAACAGAAATATAATTTTTGCTAGACGTGTGAAGGTTATCCGACAAGCCAGTTTCACCAGCAAATAGAGAGAGGGAGAGAGAGAGAGAGAGAGAGAGGAGAGAGAGAGAGAGAGAGAGAGAGAGAGAGGAGAGAGAGAGAGAGAGAGAGAGAGAGAGAGAGAGAGAGAGATAGTTGTCCAGGAAGTGCTGCCGTATAGCGGCGGTATTTGGAACCTCATTTCCTTGTCTCGGAGGGCTAGCGATCTACATCGTCCCCAGGGACACTATTGTCTGCCTTCCCACGGTTGGTGGCTCGCATTCAGACAGGATAGGACTTCCAGCAACTTGCTTGGTGTGTTAGCTGCGTTCGCCTGATGGGATTCCACTACGTCGACTCATGGTAAAATCTAAGGATATTATGCAATCTCAGGTCATTCTCATGTGAGCAGTCCTAGCAAGAGGATGTGTAATTAGAGTTTGAATACAGTAAATGTTCATTGCGCTATTGAATATTTATTGTGGAAGTACGTGCATAGACTCTCGGTATATGTAATAAGTTATTATGCATGTGTGTAGTTGGTAATTGCGGAGATGTGTACTTTCCCATTGCACGATTAAATAATTTTTTGTGCTATTAAATCGAATGATTAAGTAATTCAATGCACAATTAACTAATTCATTGCACAAATAATAATTACCTTTGTCGAACCCTCCCCTCCCCTACTAGGCTGTCAAACCCCCTCCCCTTCCAACATGGTTAGTTGTGATTATTATTATTTTTTGTTATTATTAATCATTCCACGATTAAATAATCTAATTACACATATTCACCCACTCACATGTTACACTTTATCACTGATGTATATGCGGGATGCATCATACACTGACTACACAGCTCACGATATGAAGTCGACTCCTTCCATTCTTAAATTAATAATTTTTTAAAAATAATATTGCTCACATATGTTAACAAAACCCAATATGGCGGTAGGGGTTATAATGGATGATATATGCAATCGGAAGTCAGTCGCGAGTGGACAGTCTTAGGGAGAGTATGTGTAATTAGACTATCTCTACATCTCTACATAAGTAAGTGTTCATTGGATGTAATGAGTAATTGCTTATTATGCAAGTACATACTTCCTAATTACACAATTGCATCATTAAATAATTCATTGCACGATTAAATAATCTAATTGAATAATATAACTACACGTGTTCACATTAGACGACTGTCTAAACCCCCTCTTACCTTTCACATCGTAAGTTGACTTCTGCCAGCCGAAGGGACATCATGTATAATCCTGAGTCTCTCTCTGGCAGTCGAAGGGTCAACGTTTGTAAATACTCTCATTACACAACTATGCCTTATTGTGCAAATAAAATCTAAATACCCTCAATGGGAATCGAACCCATTACACGCACCAAACACCGGCCCTCCATCCCATGACACCCGCCAAAACCAGGTCATCAGAGCGCTAGCAGTCCCACAGATAGTGGCACAGGGGGGAGGAGAGATGTGGGGAAACCTATCATACCACACATCTGGTGAATTGGGGGAGGGGAGGAGGAACCCGTCAGTGGTATGGCACACCTCCAGCGTGGCGGGGAGGGAGGGGGGATAGCATGTGAAACTGCATTGCCGCCATTTTGAATCAATTATGTCGCAATATTCTGCCGCTGCCTCTACTTACCTTGAACGACAAATTTGTAGGTTAATATGTCAATAAAGTCAAATTTTAATACAACAAAAAAAATATGGCGAAAGGTGTCCGGCTAGCAGTGGGTCTCGGGGACGTCCTAGTGTACAATTTTGTTAGTAAATATAATTCCAAAAAACGTTTAATTCACTAATAAGAGTTGTTTTTTAGAGCCCGAATTTTCTTTCCAGTGTAATTAACATTACCACAAAAACGTATGCTGAAATGTTGTAACGACAATGCAAAGTTATGATAGTCGTTACAATAAAGAGCAAAAAAAAATATGTTTGTGGCAACTTTTTCTGTTCGGAAATAAATTATCCAGCAAAGAAAGCGTTTTTACAGTGTACAGTGATATGTACCCGTGCTCCATAACGTGACAGTGGCCTCCTCGACGAGGCATTAGTTTATAGAATGGGAAAAATACCTCTCAGTTGCATGTTTCGTTGCTTTACACGCTAATATATTCTCACGGCTAAATCATAGGGCGTGCCGGGTTAAAGTGAGAGACGAAGGTTAACTCCAGCTCCTCATTTCCGCGGTTTCGAATGACTCACTGACACGAACATTTCGCAAACAGTTTCTAACATAAACGAATGGCGACCAAAACTTCTGTGCAGCGTGTATTAGATATATGCGTATTGTTGCAAATGGAACGTGCTTGGCCAGGCGATACCCACTTTCTCCGGTATAGTTCATTCACGGTTACTTCAAACTTTTCTGAAGCCCTGCTAAAGTTCTACTTCCAGGATATTCCTCCGCAACATGTACGCATAGCTTAACCAACTCTAGGAAATTACAGCAAAGGGACAACTCACCGCATACGTGCGCACTCATAATAATAGTTCTCATGAGAACTACTTCTTACTAGACATTAGCAGCACACGCATTTTCTCACTGTTTTTATTAATTTGAATTATAAACGAAATATTATAATTTTTAAATAAAATAGAAGAAGAAGTTAAATTTAACCAAAAAATAAGAGACTTATATATCAACAGAATTACAAAAGGCATGTGATAATGACAGATTTAGAAAATAACCAAACGCGTCGTACATGGGCTGATTTTACATAGATTTGATACAAAAAGTGTGAAGAAACCGTGAATAGACTATATACGGTGGGAGTACGAGTGCTCGCACATTAGAAATACTACTGCATTTCCTCCATACTAACCTTTGGAGTGCGAGTGCTCGCACATTAGAAATACCACTGCATTTCCTCCATACTAACCTTTGGAGTGCGAGTGCTCGCACATTAGAAATACTACTGCATTTCCTCAATACTAACCTTTGGAGTGCGAGTGCTCGCACCTTAGAAACTTTGTTGCGTCAAAGAAAACTATCATTGCCGGAACTATTATAGAATAATATTTTGAATACAGAAGCCACACACACCCTCAGAGGAATTCGCTCGTAAGGCGAACATGATTCCCCATAAGGAACAAGGATATTCGTGCTAAACACTGAAATGGAGTGTATCAGTTATCGAACTGCCGATATGAACTGGTATCTGTTATTTACAATATATATATTTTTTCGGTGGAATAACATTTGAGAAACTATTCACACACGACAGTTAGAGATACGTCTAGTTTAAAAACACTTTCAAAATGCACCATATATACACCTGATATTAAAATTTCGACCTCTCTTGCCACGGATTAATTTATTTCTGGTTTTAATAGTTCTATATATATATATATATACATATAATGCCTTAACATTCCTCCACGTGTTTGCCCACATTTTCAGATCTGATGCAAATGCACATAAGCAGTAGTGGCGTATAACTATATCGCGCATAAATAGATATTGCAGTTATCTTCAGTCATGTATTACGTTAATTTTAACATGGTGTAACGTTTCTATTTCAAAACGTTAATCTGTGCTGAGAGGAAATAAAAAAACTAATGGACTGTTCAAGCATTTTCTAAAATTCTCCTCTTTAATTCTTATACCACGAAGAAATCAAAACATTTCAATGTGGTGAGTATGGAGCAGTGCCAGAATGCTAGGACAGGGGAAACGTGAGATCCCCGAGGATACCCGCCGATCAGCGGCATCATCCGACAAAATTCCCACCTGCGAAAATCCGGGAGTGAGCGGGCCGGGGGATTGAACCCGGTTCGCCTTGGTGGGAGGCGAGCAGTCTCACCGCTCGGTCACTACGGCCGCGCTGTCGTAGTCGGGACGTGAGGCCGTTCTGTCAAGTTGTCACGACTGTAGTTCGGCACACACAGGCAGCAGTTCCGCGTTACTTTGTCTCGCGAGCTTATGTCTCTCACAGGAATTCAACCAAGTCGGTCGGCTTTGCTCGTCATAAAATATTCCTTATATTTCGCGGACAGGCATTTTTATTATGACTGTTGGGTCGCATCTGTTTCAAATAGTATAAAAAAAGAGGCAGTTGACAGTTAGAGAAATTACAGATAGGCCTGTGTGTTGGAACTTTTAGTACGTACATAAATTGTATAACTATGTGATGATTTATATTGTAGATGTTTGACATAGATTTGAAGGCTTTGGTCTCGCAGGCAGAATTAAATTCAAACCATGTTCCGTAGTTCGCTAAAGGTTTTTTTTTATACCTGTCAAAGTGTGTATCTATGACTTTACGTAAGCTGTGTAAAATTAATGAGTGTGTATTTTAATAATTTTAATTTTATTTTGTGGTGACTTTACGCAACGCATATTTTGCAATAATTATATTAATTGGTTAAACATATAAATACTTACTTAATAAATAGGTTAATGTCTTTGACTATGATCTTTAGTTTTGTGTACATCGAAAGACATAAAGATGTGGTAATAACACCCCTTATCATTGTGCATTAACGGAATTGACATTATGGATTTTCTGTTTGGTGGAATGGCATGTTGAAAGACAACATGAGCACCATTCACACCATTAATTTATATTTATCATGTGTGGTATAATTATAAATGGCAATCTATCGAAACTTACTGGGGGCCGCGATGGCAGAGCGATTAGCCTGCCCGGTTCAATCCCCGGCCGGGTCACCGGAATTTCGCAAGTGCCGGACGATGCCGTTAGTCGGCGTGTTTTGTCGGAGATCTCCCGTTTCCTCCGCCTCTCCGTATTCACTTCAATCACTCTCATCGGCTCTGAAGACTTCAATGTTAAGAGCTGCCCAAATCTCTTCACTTAAACTTACCGCATGCACCTATTTGTTACAAATGATCTCAAATATAATGGTGCATCGCTGGTGATGGCAAAATTCTTAGTAGTTGGGCAGTCATTTTGTGTAACATGTTTATAGAGTATATAACATTTAGTTACCAATGCATAGATCTTTAAGGTTACACGCTGGGTGTAACGAAGATGGCATAATGTATGTAGGCTTTGTACCAATAGTTTATCAAATAGAAAGATACTTGACTTTGAAATCTTTTACTTCTGCAAAACCCTTGTACATTGTTAGTTCAGTTTATGGCATAGAATAATAAAAAAATATGTATTTGCCAAATTTACCAAATAACATATTATGCCAGCAGCTAAAGGATGTTACAGAACCGCTGTAATTCTCTGTGCAGAATCAGCGGGACATCCGTCGTGTTGGATTGTCTTATGTCCAGTGGGATGTCTTTCAATAATTGCGGCAGGACTTCTGTCAGGAACTGTAAATTAGTGTCCCATCAATAAAATAGGGACCAATTAGGCAATTATGTACAACACCGAACCACACGTTTACAGGCCATATCTACTTCTCTTAGCCAGTGTGGGTTGTGAGCTGACCAGCGGTGCATGTTGCGAAGGTTAATCTGCCAATTAGTTAGTAAATGACGCTGCATATGTAAACAAAATCTTGGACAGGAACGTGTAATCGGTTTGCAGTTTACGTAGACACCATTCGGAGAGCTGTACCCGATGTCAAGTCAATTCCTTGTAGCTCTTGATGAAGTTAAATGTGGAAAAGATGAAATTTGTTGGTATGTAATATTCGCAGAGTTCTCCGTTGACTAATCCCATTCTCACGTTCATACTGCCTCGTGCTGACACGTGGATTGTGTGCTACTGCAGCTGAGATGTTAATTGTGTTTCTCTGGTCAGTTGATGTTTCTTGTCCACGCTTCCAGTTTCCTGAAATGTTGTTATTATGTTCGCAAAGACAGATCGTGCCGATGTGGCACGGTCAGGATATCTCTCAACCTCTCGACACATAATCACACTGCTGCTCTAATACTCTGGTGACATTCGCTATAAATTAAAACAATATCAACTCTTTCGACTGTCGTGTACATTTTCCCAGTTTGAATAACGCCACGAAGGAGTGGTCTTGTCGCTACAACAGCACAGGACAGACAAATTAATGGCCCGTTGTTTCGTGCGGCGGCGCAGTTTGCTTCGTGATTGACCTTCAGTGATCTTGAGTGACCGGAAAATGTCATCGTATTTATTAAAATCTTCATATGCACTGTAGAGAGGTGTTAACAACAATTTACACCCCATTTCAATTAACGAAATTGACCTTTGTATCATCTTTGCCCTTCCACGTATGGGACAATTATTAATCACTATAGGCTATTCAATGTAAAATAAGTTCTTTTGAAAGCCCTGCTTGTAAACCCGTTGTGTATTCCTCCGCCCTACGTAAAATTAACATTGCCATCAGCCTCATCACTTTATTAATGCTTCGGCCAAATGAAACTGTGACATTATTAAGCAAGTAAATACTTTACAAATCTGCTAATTTTTACACTTCGGTGCATTAAAAAGAAACAGAAAGCGAAAGAAATAATTTTTAAGCTATCACAAATGGTTGTCTAACATTTTTTATTCGACATTAAGATATGGAACCACTTTCCATTCACGGTTACCAACTTTACTGGGCGAATGTCACTCAGTGCGCCCATTCAAATACATGGATGCATGGGTCAGTGACATTTTTCTAAGGTTCATTTCTAAAGTACTCACTTTATCGTGAACAGACTTTATCAAGTTTTTAGTGCCTCGGACAGAAGCAAATTTGTCAGAAATATTTTTTTATACCGCTGAAATTGGCGGTATTATTCAGGTGATCAGGTCTAGGTGCCTCACCTTATATACAATTAACAATTATTCCACAGGAAATAACAAAACATATTGTGCAATTACATTTTCATTTTAAACGCACAAATGTGCTTCAGCTGCCCATTCAAGGATGGTTACAGACGGAGTTCGCCAATGTTCTTTGTGAACATTATGTATACGCATAGCAAATAAGTCAGCAAAAAGAGAGTTTTTTTTTGTGACTTAGAAATAGCAGCAGGACGCAGAGCGGCACTGGCAAATATTTGTAGACTGGCCGCACGCCGTAACAAGCACAGAAGAGTTGCGATCTAATTACCAGTAGATTTACTCCAGCCCTCGCCCGGCCGTGCGTGTTGGTAGGTCGCGCGCGCGTAAATCACAGGGCGTCGCGTGGCGCCCTGCTGTTCGCGTCGCTCCGGCGCGGCGCGAGGGTGGACTCCGAACCACGGGCCCGATCGATAGCCGTGGCAATGCTTGCTGCGGCTCCGGCCTCACACGTGGCTCTTCCCCGCGCCAAACCGCAGCACGTGTTGTGGCACACAGTAGATAAACAAACAGCGGCAAAATGGCGCTGCGGTTCCTGTGACACACGCAAACACATTCTCTGATTGGCTGCGCGGGGCTCTGAAACCGGCCTCGTTTCTTGATTAGCTACTGAATGCTGCGAAATGTCCCCGATAGACTGGGCCGCTGGCTGGCAAGTACGCCACCAGCCGCTGATTGGCGAACGGTTTGCAAAATGTTGCTGGCTATCGACACCATTTTGCTGGCATGTACGGCTGAAGTTCGCAGTATAAGAGCCTGTTTTATCTCTATGTTCTTAAGTAAAGGCTGTTCACGACAAAGTGAACGTTTTTGAAATCAACTTTAGAAAATGTCACTGCTCCTACCCGCGTATATTTTAACAGGCACACTGAGTGACATGGAGCCAGTAAGGTTGGTAACGATGAAGAGAAACTAGTTTCATGTCTAAAGTCGAATTAAAAGTGTAAGGCTGCCATTTGTAATAAATTAAATTATTAATTTCGCTTTCTACTTTTATTAATGCATCTAAGTGTACAAATTAGCAGATTCGTAAATTCTAATAATTCCACAGTCTCACTTGACCGGCGAATGATTGAAGTGATGAGGCTCATAGCAGTGTTAATTTTACGTAACGCGGAAGAATACACAACGAGCACACAAGCATACCTTAAGTAGGGTTCTCAAATGCGCTCAGTTTACCACGGACGGCCTATACTAAGCGGTAGTAGATGCTTCGCTGCTGGCTCGTGCGTGTTCACTGCTGCGTGCTCCGAGGTTGTAGAAGTGAGAACAGGCACCAGTTTACCACGGACGGCCTATACTAAGCGGTAGTAGATGCTTCGCTGCTGGCTCGTGCGTGTTCACTGCTGCGTGCCCCGAGGTTGTAGAAGTGAGAACAGGCACCAGTTTACCACGGACGGCCTATACTAAGCGGTAGTAGATGCTTCGCTGCTGGCTCGTGCGTGTTCACTGCTGCGTGCTCCGAGGTTGTAGAAGTGAGAACAGGCACCAGTTTACCACGGACGGCCTATACTAAGCGGTAGTAGATGCTTCGCTGCTGGCTCGTGCGTGTTCACTGCTGCGTGCCCCGAGGTTGTAGAAGTGAGAACAGGCACCAGTTTACCACGGACGGCCTATACTAAGCGGTAGTAGATGCTTCGCTGCTGGCTCGTGCGTGTTCACTGCTGCGTGCCCCGAGGTTGTAGAAGTGAGAACAGGCACCAGTTTACCACGGACGGCCTATACTAAGCGGTAGTAGATGCTTCGCTGCTGGCTCGTGCGTGTTCACTGCTGCGTGCCCCGAGGTTGTAGAAGTGAGAACAGGCACCAGTTTACCACGGACGGCCTATACTAAGCGGTAGTAGATGCTTCGCTGCTGGCTCGTGCGTGTTCACTGCTGCGTGCCCCGAGGTTGTAGAAGTGAGAACAGGCACCAGTTTACCACGGACGGCCTATACTAAGCGGTAGTAGATGCTTCGCTGCTGGCTCGTGCGTGTTCACTGCTGCGTGCCCCGAGGTTGTAGAAGTGAGAACAGGCACCAGTTTACCTTGCAACACTGTACCTACATCATCCACAGCGACACAGATATCTCATGGAAGATATAGTTCGCACATGGAACTTGACCTCCATTCGACGTCATCTCATTCGCATTTGATTCAGCACCTCTAAACAACCTGATTGGTTTTCCCTTTTAACCCATGGTTATCCCTCTGAGGATTAAAAAAATTACCGCCGACACAGACACAACGATAGTCTTAATTCGACGACAACGACCAAGTTGCTGTTTCAAATTGTCGTAGGCAAAATAATCTCACTATCACGTCAATTTTTATTATTAAATCACGTGACTTAAAATGAAAGAGCATCAGATTTCCAGAAGATTTAAAATTACAGTTTTAAACGGACTTCAGGAAAGGAAAAATCTTTCCCGCTGAAATCGCCGTTGATACGACTGCAAGTACTGCACCGAGTGTTTACGTAAACATAAACAGGGTTACGGGCTGTATAATTTAGTCAAGTTGATTTTAAAAGCTTTCAACTGGCCGTAAAAACAGTAATAGGTTTGAATCACAGCTAAGTGAATAGTTTTGAAAATTCAGTTTACTTGCAGGTCAAAATCGCACTCTCATTTAGCTTATATAAACCACATTTAGTTGCAACTTTACACTCTGAAGCAGTTCGGAATGCAATTCCTTTACAAGCTCAACTGTTGAAATCTTGTCGTATTTTTGTTACCGTTGTGCTTCCGTTCAGTTCGTTTCTTGCAACAACTGATCAACTCCCAGAGTGCTCCCAATATTACGAAAAAATGGGGTTTGGCTGTGTTGGGGACACGGCAGTTCGTTTTGCGTGAATACGTCTACGTTGACGCGCTCGGACGCCTTCATGTTTATTTTTACGTTCCCGGCACCGCTTCACTAGATCACATGGGGTTTTATGGGTATCATTGGATTGCTTTCGAGATGCTCTTTCCAACCGTATACGATTTCTGTATTTCGACTTGGCTTTTTGACGATTATAGGATGAAATTGTGTTAAGTTTTTTTTTTTTTTTTTTTTTTTACATTAAACGCATGCAATTTCACCATAATCACGCCACACAATTTTCTTTTATAAACCCAATCGATTGATCTTCACGAAAGTTGTCGATTGAAACTTAATCAAGCGTCGTAGTTTCTCCTAGTCAAAAGTTATACTACGCCGAAGTTATGAGACGCGGCGAAACGAAATAAAAATGGTGTCCCCCCCTCTCCCTTCGCCTGGCGAGTTGTTTCGCAGTCCTCACTCAACGTATCATATTCTTTGATCATTTGGCAATCGAGTGGTGTGATTGAATTTTGAATGTAGACGATATATTCGGAGCTGCAATGCCAAACTGTAACCCCCGATATTGTTATCATCGGATTTCCTGGATTGCCTCCCACTACGTTCGCAAATTTAAAGACGTATTCACATCAACAATAATGCATCAACCAAAAGTGGACAAACTTTGTTAAGTCAGGTTTACCCACAATAAGACACTTGAAGCACTGGGTGCAGATCCCTTGTGCACAAATAAACTCGCGAAATTCCCATCTCTCTACTTGCCGTTGTCGCGTTACAAATGCGTGTTGGAGCAGCGTCAAATAATTATAGAGGCAGGAAGATTTTCATCGCGCTATGTGGATATTAGTAATGGCTGTTGATCACTGTGACTGTGGCAGGCCACTTTGCATGCCCGCAGCCTGCCCACTCAGAGATTCCGTTCCTGAAAGGGATAGCTTCCAGGATTAGCGTGAACAATAATACTACTACGAGCGGAGAAACAAATCGCCCGGGAGAAAAGAAAAACGTGGAACAACTGGTCGCAATATTTTCACCCCAAATTCGCTGGACCTAGCAGTTTATAGGTAGAAAAAAAACTACGTGAATATGGAAAGTTCTTAATTAGTCGTGAAATAGAAATCGTACGGTCTACCTAAACAATCTAATGTCTTCAGTCAGATGTACGGGTTGGTCAATCACAAATATCGTTGGAGACAGTGCAGCTTTGAGAAATAATTTAGCTTTTAACTATTTGCACGTAATGTCAAGAAGCAAGAGACTGATAAGGGCGACACTAACACGCATCCCTAGCGCCTCATCGCTCCTACGCGCAAGGCGTGTTTCCGCCGTGATGCTGTATGTGCAAATTAGATCTGCAACATATTAAACTACGCCCGCATAGTCGTACTTTTCTCTTGCAGTTTAACGAATCTGCATAGGCAAGCTTCAAAAATGAGATATTTAACCATTTTCACGATTGGTTTTCCCCTTGAATACAATTATGAAAAAAGTAAAAAAATAATACCTAATAGGGGTGTATATATATATATACCTTTCCTGGCAAAACGAAATATTTCCACATCATTTAGTTACCTAGATACGCGTATTCGCGCAAACAACGATTTCACAGGAAATGTTTTAGTACATACTCCTCGTAAGGGCGGAATACCCAATACGTTACAAACAACACGTTTACGAAAGCCGGCTAACCTTAACAGGCATGTTTCAATAAAAACATATTATAATAGTTTTACGTTCACGTGAAGAAACGCTTGCCAATGTCAAGATTTAAAGTGATACGTGACTACCTCGTGAATTTGAAGGCCAATCACAAAAGGGACACTTTTGTGTTATATTTGTTTTCGTAGTTTGTTTTTATTTTCAAGATGTAATCTGCTCACTTTTAAACTTACTGCTGTATATAGCCTATAATTTTCTCTCAGAAATGAGGATGAAAGAGTAATAAAATTTAGGCTGGGATTAATTTAATTTTTAATGTGTATATATTTAGGGAGCTTTACATTGTGACAGTTCGGGAACGATGTCTCTCAAAAGTATGCAATGCAACCTGTTATTGCCACATCTAAGTTAAGCCACAAATACATATGTGTTGTGTAACTTAAATTGTCAAAGTTTTCTATCAGAAAAGTAACAACAGTTTTAATCAGTGCATGAAGTTTGCGTACTTACGTACAGCATAATAATAAAGTAAGAAAAAATACTACATTTTACGTAAGCGTAGCGTTAAGCGTTTTGCTTATTGCGTGAAGTTATCACAATCCCGGCCTAGGCTTTTACACACGAATTACATACAATGTCCAATAGCAGGGTAGCGGAATTCTCAATTCTCACTAGCCAACTCAAATGGGGCGAATATATCACAATCAGATGACATCCGAACTAAATTAAAATTTCAGACGTAGCCTACAGATACACATAAACCTTGTACTTAAATACTCAAGTTTTCCCTCGTTAAGCTACTGTTTGTGGAAATAAGATTGCAGAAACCAATTTCAGGCCATTTCGCATCACCACACACTAATGAAAATTGAGCAATATCATTAATGTCCTACCAAAATGTTTCATTTTTAATGTGAAACCTTTCAATGTCAGTGCATATATTAACATACTTTTTCTCGTGTCTTCTTAAAAAAAATGGCAAACATAAAAGCTACATAGCTCAGGGTTTCAGCACAGTGAATTTAGCTCTAAGAATTTTACCAAAACATATTTTAAGGACTGCCGTACATTAACGCAGCGTTCAAGGACAGAAACATGGAAAGAAACAGCTTTTTCAAGACCAGAGACAATAAAAAATCGCGAAAATCGTTTCTGTCAACGTATTTTTAAAACTTTATAATGTTCTTACAACTTTAACGGCTGTATGTTGCAGTTTAGACGCGACTTAACAGCTTCTCGGAGGATTTATATGCACTTTGTATTACATTATCATAATTCTGATTGGAGCAGTCAAATGAAGATAAAAAATGCACAGATACAGAGTGCATTAAAACATAACACACACTCGACGATTACTGTGACGAACAACTGTAACGATAGGTTTCTGCAACGCGGTCACCTTAAAATGTAACAAAAACGTCATATGATACGTACACCTGAAGCGACATTTTTTGTGCATAAGTACGTCACGTTAGTTATTAATATTTTTGAAAATTATTTGCGTACAAACGTGTAAATACGGAACACGCATATGTGTTATTATATAAAAAGTTTACAAAAACGGTAATCCTGTGGAGCATGTGTCTTTACACAAATGTCAAAACTATAATGTTAAAAAAATATATTAAATAATTTAGAGAAATTAGCGCAAACTTCCAATTTATAATCATGTTATTTATAATTTCGCATGTTGTCGCTGTAAAACCTTTTTGGAGACTATGAATACGACTTTTTATTTTATCGACTAATTCCTACATTTCAATATAATAATAGGTAAATATCCCGTCCACACCAATTTAAGGCATGCGAGTAAACCTTTCATAAATTAACATTGACAGTACTGCACTATACTGTAGTTCGGTAAAAAGTGATTTTAAATCGCAGCTTAGTGCACATTGGTTAATTGTGAAATAGCGAAGCTTTTCCACACTTCTTAGAAGTGTTTTTACCAGTAATTATTATTTATAAGTAACATGCAGTTACCACTTGCTCCAACTAAAATACACTACGCATATGCTCAAAGAACTATTCAGCCTGCAGTCTTCTGAGCATTTATTTCAGAAATGCTATTAAAAGCAACTTATAAAAAGTCAACTTTTACTGGTGCAATTAATACCTTAATAATTAACATTTTGTATGTCTCCCGCTTAATACGCTATCAAATATCTTGCATGCGGACAAAGCTATTCGGAACTCCACAACCAAATCTGTCAAAAGTTTGTTGCCAAAAAAGGCTGGTGCTGATATTATAGAGAGAGTAGGTGCTATTGTAGTAATTGTGTACCCTTCAAAATATTGCGCAATATTTTTCATACAGTATACAGTTTATAAAGGCACTGAAAATTCCGATAAATATAGACGTCGCTTGAAAATAATTCATACATGGATATATAATTAAATTTATTAGACAAACACTTCTTCTCAAATAATAGCATTAAGAGTTACGAAAAAAAACCTAAGACGATGGTTTAAACACTCATCAGACACAATTTAAGTTAACGGTTACATTTTTTCGAAGAAGAATGCCATAATTTTTTACGAAAATAATATAGAGAATCAATGATCAGTGTTACTAAAAGATGATGTCTAGTTTCGCGTAACGGTCGTAGTATCGTTCAAACATTCTAATATTTATTGAGCCACTAAAGTATAGGCCTAATGTAAATATTTACCTTTAAACAGATGTATCGCAGCTTACATGGAACGCTGGTGAATACTGCAAAAAACCGCTTCGTAGTCTTTATACTATTTACCAAAATAGCACAAAAGGTCTTGTCCACAGTTTAAAAACAAAATAATTCACCAACGAAATAAAAAGAGAACGACACAGCGCACAGTAACGCGTCCTAATTCACACGCGTCTGCCCGACGAACCGGCACGACAGCAAACGTAAACAAACACAGACCACGACGTCGTGCTTCATCACTGCATCACAGTTTCCAGAGAAAACAAGTGACTGCTGCGTTCACCTCCACGTCTGTCATGGCGGCCAGTAGCTAAACAACTGACACGCGATGCGAGCGGGACTAACCGGCTGCCGCTGAGCCCGCCCCTTTATTTCCCCTCCAGACCACCCCTCGCCCGCTCCCCCACTGCCGTCCAGGACAAGGGTGCCAACTGCGCCACTTTCCCGCCGAAAACGTTTCGAATGACACGCGCACCACGACCCGACGACACCATGGAGTTAGGAGTATACAGGAGATGGCATGTTAAGACGTAGGTGAAGCCGCTGGTGATAGGTGGTTATATTACGGACTGTGGCCGCCATCTTGACAGTAACCCTAATCATTGTGTTTACAATAGAATGACGTTGAGAGAAAGGTTACATTCGAATAATTTCGTGTTGAACAAAGAAGCTGATCAATAAATAAGTAAATACATATTACACTCACGTGGGAAGTTTTACTAGTTTATTATTGGCTTGTGTTAGTTGTGCAATTTCCTCATATAACTACCGATCGTGTGTGCGTGTGTGTACTACGGACCAGTATTGGATTATGTGCGACAATAAGCACGTGTTTTAGATAGAGTGCTCATATATCACAATTTGTGTAATGTGTTGCAGGTTGCGTATCACTAATGAGTGCAACAAAACGGCGACCAGCAGCCTAGCTGAATTTCTGGAAGGCAAAGTTCACATGTTCCTGAGCCACGAATAAATAATTATTTGCTGACATTTATATTTAAATTCCTAACACTGACAATGACTCGAGAGGTTTGTTTCCAATATGATTTCATCTCCTTTATACATATGTAATGTCAATATAGTAAATGGTTTCTGGTAAATAAATTCAAATCCCGTTTTAGTTATTCCCTCTCTTTACATTTCATTAGTTCTCTGTTATGATACAATTTTATACTTATTTATCCCTCATTGTAGGGTACAATTTTGTTTATGGCATCTACAATGTTGGACAGGGTTAAGTTACCCTTGGTACATAAGTAAAACACAGAAATTAAAATCTTCACTGAAGTGTCTGCACTGGACAATCAAGTATTTTAGAAATTTTTCAGAAGAAAAAAATGGGGGAGGGACAGGAGACATTTATGGATAGTTTGGTTCCCTATAGGCTATCTACAGAATTGTGTTACATCTTTCTCCAAAAGTGCAATTTAGTACCAAGGGCTTAAGCCCCGGCTACAATCACCGTAAGAATTAACAGTAAAAAATGGAATCTACACTTTTATATGGCACCAGCTACAACACAACATAACGGCGTAAGATGGCGGCCTTCTCGTTAGCGGCGTTAAGAGGATTGAATATTTTCAATTCTTTTACGCCGAGTTCCACGCCGGCCAATCACGATACAACATTTCCTACCACGAGAGTCAGTGCAGTGCAAACTTATAACAAGAACATGGTTATTAAATGAATTTTGCAGTACAGTTAAGATTTCGAATTATTTAAATAGTCAACGCAATTATTAACTTTTATACCGCATTTTAAATATCCCGAAATACAATCCCCGCGAAACTTTTCTCATCACAAATAGATAAACAAAAATAAATATCAGGTTAGCCAACACACTGTTTGAAAATATCCGCGATACATGTACAGTCTGTCTTTATTTTGTGCTCGTTTCTCATTAGTCGCATAACAGTTTTCTTACTGCGGTTGTAGCCAATTCATTTTCATACTTCCATGGTAACGCCACTGTTATTTTGCTAAGGGAAACCTACGGTGATTGTAGCCTATGCTTTAGTCAGTAGCCATAATTTTAATTCAGCCCAACATGTTAAAAAATTTCACATTGGGAGAGAAAACTACAATAGGATATTATTTCTGTAAATACGCTTTTAGGGATAATAAAGGAACCACCCTATGGTTATGTTAAAATGTATGAAAACTTATTCGCCAGCATTTCAGATTACTCTGGGTAGTTTAATTAGATTAGGATACATTATTGAACTACAATGGGTGAAAGACGCATGCACTGCAATGATATCGATAACAAGCCCACATGTACTAACCACTGCCAAAGTGGTCCACAGACACAATTAAGACAACATTTCTTTGTTGTTACCTACCAACTTGTGCAATTATTATTTTTAGTGTGAAATTCTCGTCTGAATACATTAAAAACTATTCAGTTTCAATATCTCAGAACCGCGCTGCAGAAACTTGACAAACAAACATTCCTCTAAGAAAAAGCATTATCCCTGAAGAAATTAGGTTCCTCTCCTCCCTTCCCAGGGGGAGAGGGGGAGCTGCGGTGGGCATAGAGGTAGGACGCTTGCCTTCCATGTATGTGATTCATATTGGTTTCCCTGTGAGGTTAATCACAGATTTTCACATAAAGGAATTGTGCTGATTGATGCTGCTGGCTGGCACGTTTTCTCGAGGTTATCTACCAGGTTTCACCCTCATTGGCTCTCAGTGTCTTGGTTGTTACAAACCACCAAACCTCTTTCAACTCCTCTCGTCTTAAGATGATGGAGGCCATCGTTGTGTAGCGGCATTGAGTATTCGCTGTTTCACGAAGCACACTTTTTTTTGCATCCCATGTACATCCAATACACTTTGGAAAGTACTTGTCAATTATCATTTTTTTTATTTTTGTTATACTATATGGATATTTGTTCATAATTATATTAACATACCAATATATAACAGAAAAATAATATAATTTACACACTTATTAATTCTAGCAGCTCCACAAAAATGTTAAGATTACATCTGATTGCAGTACAAGTTGTTACAACTCATGTACATATTGCTATTTAAGTATAAATATGTAAAGTCTACATTAGATTGAAACAAGCTATTACATGAAGTCTCTTTATATGTCTTGTTCTGCATTATATAAATTTATCTTTATGTAAGTATTCTTCTACGGAATAGAAGTCCTTATTTAAAAAGTAAAATTTATCATCATTTTTTATTTCTGTAAACTATTAATTGACTTCAAATGACTGGGAATGCTATTTATTAGTTTTGCCCCAGTGTCTGGTGTAGTAATGGTGCATATCACAATTTTTAACTTTTTAAATGTTTTCCATGTAAATAAGAATACTACGGTAAATATATATGCACGGAAGTGTGAGAATTTTGTTATTTATAAGTAGCGATCTACAATGGCTTCTTTTTCCTTATTACTTATTAATCTCACTATTTTCTTCTGTAATCTGAAAGCCTTTTTCCATTTTGTCGATTTACCCCAAAATAGGATTCCATAATTTATTATGGACTGAATATTTGAGAAATAGTATGCAAGTATTGTATTATTATGACAAGTATTTTTTAAGGTATGTACCGCAAAACACATTGAACTCAACTATTTACAGACACTGTCAACATGCTCGTTCCATGTTAAATTACTGTCTACAATGAGCCCTAGAAATTTAGTACTATTTACTATCTATAACCCATCATCTTCTATTGTTGTACATCTTTCATCTGGTATTGTATGTTTATTTCTCTGCATGAAATTCATGAGCACATATTTGTTTACATTTAACAGGTATTAATTTATTATACTGGAACCAACTGGACACCTCAGTCACTGTATGTTTTATATTTTCTTCAAGAACAGCATTATTTGAACTAATCACCAAAATGTTTGTGTCATCCGCAAACATTATAGCCGAGTCCTTTGTTATTTGTTCTGTAAAATCATTAATAAATATTAAGAATAAAATTGGTCCCAGTATTGATCCTTGTGGCACTCCTACTCGAGTAGTTCTGGTATTGGACATAACATTTGTAATGTGATTTTCATCATAATATCTTATGGAGGTGATCTGTTTTCTGTCTTCAAGATATGATTTAAACATATTATTGGTTACACCTCTTACTCCACACTGTTCAAGTTTTTGTAATAAAATATTGTGGTCTACACAATTGAAAGCTTTTGAAAGATCTGTGAATATACCTGTTGAGAATTGTCTTCTATAAAAGAAGTTAATATTTTTTCAGTAAAACTGTAAATAGCTCGTTCTGTGGGTCTGCCCTCTACAAAGCCATACTGATGCAATGAAATAACCTTGTTTTTTACTAAGAATTGTGTCAGTTTATTTGCTCTGATCTTTCCTAAAAAAAATTTTAAAGCGTTTAAGAAGAACAATAGGCATATAGTTATACATCAATGCCCTGTCACTTTTTTATGTATTGGTACCACTTTTGCATGTTTTAGTCTATCAGGAAAAATTCCCTGGGCAAGACATTCATTTAAAATGTAAGTCAAAGCAGTTTTATTAAATAAGAACACTTTTTTTTCAGCAGAATCATAGGTACCTAAACTATTCCACAGGAACTTTTACTTTTGAAATTTTTAATTACGTTCATGACTTCTTCAGAGATAGGTGTGAAAAAGAGCGTGTTAGCATTCCAAGCGTTAGGTCTTTGGGATATGTGTGCAGGACTAATATTTGTAGCTCTGTGTTCATTTTGCAATTTTAGTGGGATGTTTGTGAAAAAGTCATTAAAACCATTAGATATTTCCTTGCTATTTTCGATTTTAATACTATAAAATTTCAAGGAAAGGTTAATAGCTCCTTGCCTATGTTTCAATTTATTATTAATACTGTTCCACATTGCTTTTGTTTCATTTGAGGAGGAGGCTATTTTTTCCCCATTGAATTTCTGCTTTGCTACTCCGAGGAACTTGTTATATAACATTTCGTATTGCTTGCAGTGTAATTTTTGATTTTCCCCCTGGGTTCTTAGCATTTTACGCATTGTTTTTAACCTCTGTCCTGTAACTGTCAGACCTTTACTAATCCATTTTATTTTTGAGCTACTGCTACATTTTACAGATTTGAGTGGAAAGACATGAATAAAATGACAAAGAAATCCATTAATAAAACTGTTTCAAGCAATGTTTGGTTCAATTAATGTATAATCATAACCCCAATTTTTATTTTACAAGTGGGCTTTTAAAAATGATCATTTTCATCTAAATATTCATGATTCATCATCAATATTAAAATAAGCTTATGTCCTATTAGTTGCCCTCAAAATTAGAATTTTAAAAATCTTTAAGAAGGGTGAAATAGAGTTGAAAGAAAATCACGTGATGTTTTTATATTTTGCAGATGGTGTAGTTATAGGAAAATATTGCCTATGTCTAAGTTTTCTTTATTTTGACTACCTTTGGAAAACGACAAAATGTATAAACATATAATTTACAGTAATGATTACAGCCTACTGTTAAATACTCTATCTACACACACAAGTAAACTTTATTTATTTAACTTAACAACTTGTCGACAACAGGTTCATAAGAGAATGGTAAACCAAGAACACAATGAAGCGAATACAAGGAAGGGATTGGTCAAATTGTCTTTATTGAGTCGCACCAGAAATTGCATGGAGTGAGTTCGAGAAACCATGGAAATTGCAAATCATGAAGGCTACATTCAGTAGCTAATAAAAATATGAGAACTGATTTGGTTGTAGGCCTATATTCTTGTATTGATAAACAGCTGATTTCTTGTTGTCACAGCAACTCTGCTGACTTGGGGAGAAAAAAATTGTAAGAGTGGAGTTTTTGTAAGGTGTAGCATTGTATTGTTTTACGAGATTATTTGCCATTACTAACAAAATAATTCCATAAACTCCTACACCGAAATAGCAAATCAGCATTTGGAAAAATACGAATCTGGAGTTTTATAAAGTGCCTGTCCCTCATACGAGCCAGCAACTTACAGGTTAGACCTTAAATTCACGGCATGTTAGTAATCCCAACAGCACTTGCAAAAATTTAAGACACTGCAATTGTTAATTTACAAACTCCTTATACACAAAATAAATGTGCGATATATTTCACGAATGATCCACGATATATACGAATACACTAAACATTGCAATCGCATGGACCGGCTTTTACGCATTTTCATACATAAATATTAGTTTTCGTTGGTCACTGAATAAATGAAAAATATATTATAGTTTTAAGGCATGTTTACATGCCAAATTTACATTTCACAATCGCAAGAATAACATAAATTTAGAGAAAATTCAGAACTAGTGAGTTGATATACAATAGCACTCGCAAGGCTGTTCAATTTCAATGTAAACAAAAGTTGTCTCTCTCCAGCATAGCTGCTTCACTTGTAACGCACTCGCAGACGACTTCAATAGCGTATTTTATACGATTTTATTACGGTTAAAGTTTTATTACAACTTTTAAAAGATCCTATAGCCGTCAGAAAATTATTTCCTGAAATAATTTCAACACAAATATATAGGAAATGGGAAGCAAATAAACCAAAATACCGTATACAACACTTACATTTAAACGTAAATAATTAATTTACATATTTAACGGCAAAATTTATATCTAGTTATCTGAGACAAACACACTCACGCTTTATGTATATTATCGTTCAGGTCAATAACGGTTATATGTTAATTTATGTCGATTTGAATACTCGTCAAAATACACGTGAAAGATAGGTCGATACAATTTTTTCTTTTTGGCTGCTGTTGATCTCGTGACATTTTTTGCCGGAAAACAACCGTCTAAGTCCACGTTATAGACTGGCTTCACTTGTTAACACTGCTCGGTATAAGGCATAGCCACCCCCTGGACGACACACACTATTATGGTTTGCCAACTGCAGAAAATATACATGAAGCGACTTGCTTCAGCACAGCTTGGCATTACTGGTATGCGGTGATTTGTCACCCCTTGTATTATTGTGCTGTACCATACTGTAGATGATATAACGGGGTAGAGTGCGTATGCCAGCAACGCAGTAACCTACTTCTGAGTCCCGGCAACGAATTTCTTTTCTGCCTCTATAACCGTTGAAACCATGTGACTTCTACTAAGTTTACTTTTACTGCCGGTTGGGAAGATCAATGTTAAAAGTTTAGCTAAGGGAAAATGTTCACCACAAGTATCTGATATTCTCCATTTTCTAAGTTAAAGAAACAGGATGGTTGCAATAATCATAAAACAGATGTAAAATGACTTCGTGACTAAGGCCGTGGTTACACGAATGCTGTTAAACACATTCAGCTAAATACATTCGGTAGCCATGTATGAACAAGTTTAAAAACAGAACGTGTTTACACACCCAAAGCAGAATGAAATCTATGGAAATTCTAACCTCAACAAACGTGGAACTCTAAATGTACGAAATTTAATTATAATAGCCTCAAACATTTATCACTATTCATATTTTGAATTGTTATGAAGCATACACTTTGACTGGAATAGCATAATGGGTGGGTATTAGTATATATAACCTTAAACTTAAGTTAATTCAACAAGTGCAGGCATTCCCGGCAAATATATCAATATTTTTACACTACTTGTTTACTTCGAAGCAGCCAATAGGAGCGCAGAAGAGAAGAGAAGTGGTTCGAAACTTCTTATGAAAACTTTTCTCTTTGAACGAGAAAAAAACTGCAATCGGAACTCGTTCGAAGGTAATGTAACCTCTTCAAAAGATTAACTTATTTGAAGTGAAGTAGTTCTACATCCCGTGTAACCGTGGGCTAAATAAAGTCTTTCTCTTTTATTATTCACGTAGCTGAAAATCTTAATTTAAAGTTATCTTTAGAAACACTGCGCACCTAGTGGCCGAAATATTCCCAATGCCAAACTCTCTCATATTAAATCTCGGTTTGTCTCTAACCTGAGTAGATTAATCCATTAAAGTTACCATATTTATTACCTAAAAAGGTGTATTATTTAATGCAATTTATTTTGCTTTTTGATTTCTATGCATACAAGTGTAAGAATCAGCAAATTTGCAAATCGTTTATTTTTCTAATAATTTCACCGCTTTACTAGAAGGACGCATGAATAAAGTGATCAGGCCCAGCCCATTAAAAGTTAATTTTACATATGGTGAAAGATACTCGTTATTCATACAAGTAGATCATCAGCAGGGCTTTCAAAAGTGTCTAGTTTATTGTGAACGGCCTATATCAACCTAATTTGTAATTCAACCAGGATAGCTGCAAGTTTGCAGAAGAACTATTCATTTTTTATGAGAGCTAATGAGTTTGTTAAAAAATGGATGTAAATAAAATTACATGTAATTGTATGAACATCTAATTCGAACAGCTCTGCGGGCGAATTTTGAACAAACGTTAAGGACATGAGCAGAGTACAAAATTACGTCTACTTCACGTTTAGTCTATGGTATGCTGTACTAAGTCTGTGTGTGCTCCACTACCTTTTAACAGAAATGCTTACTTTGCTTGAACATCGTACCCCCCCCCCCTCCCCAAACAAAAATTAAATTGATGTAAATCTGTACTGTGTATGTTTTAAACATAAAATGAAATGATATCAGAATTGTTTTAAACACTGGTTTATATTTTAATAATTTAAAATAGTTTCTTAAAATTATGATGAGACAGTCTCCTCCTCCCATGCCATAAATCGAATGTACAAACCAGCAACTGGACATTGGGAAAACTGGCCATCCCCCCCCCCCCCCCAAATCAACAAACTTATCAAAACAATTCGAGAGTCCACACCGCTCCTGGAGTGGAAATGTTTTATATTTGCCTGGTAACAAAAAATAATATAATTCATGTAATTCATATTGAAATATTTTTTCAACGGTCCTCAGAATACGCAAACACATTATAATGCACTTTTGAAAACCAAATGAACTTATTATTAATCAATACTGTATTGGCACACAACTCTTACAGCATGTTGGACAAACCATGAGGTGAAGATTCCCACATGTTTCCCAACCATTGCAATGTATTATCTCAGCTATTGAAGTGGAATCACACCATAGCGGACTCGATCAGTTACCTCGGTTTTCGCACTGATGGCATTTCTCTATTCACACATGCTCCAGATATATTTTACATAGCGTTAATGGTGTGGACATCAGTAGGGGCACCGGGTGGGTTTTGGTACATAATTTATTCAAAATGGTGGTGTTGTAGATGCACTTTCGCCTGCCTCTGCGATACAGTTGCTCATGCACATCCCCTGGAGATGTTGTCTGACGGGTTCTCCACTCCCCCCCCCCTCGTTTCACCAACAATTGCACTTCCCCAACAACACCTCCCTGTGGGACTACCGGAGATTTGAGGATCTGTTTTTGGCGTGAGTCGTGGGCTGGAGTGCTGCCACGATGGGGCTTGCAGTGACTGGTACTGGATTCCCGTTCTGGTTCCCGTACTGGATAAGTAGTAATTGTGTAATTGGACAGTTGGCAATTATGTAATGAGAGTAAGTACCACGGTTATAAAGATAGGTCTGGACACTTGCCGTGTTTTGCGTACGCTTAGTGAAGCTCGAGTAGAAATAGTAATAGTAGAAGCGTGACCCAAAACAATCGGGGTTTCTCCCATTAAAATGCATGCACTGCAAGTGTCATACGTGTAAAAATCATCGTAATTTCGTGTTTTAAATTTCTTAAATTGTAATAATTTTTGCATGACAATTAAAAGAAGATCAAATTTGTGTAATACAATGATTTTTGTGTAATGGTATACCGATTTAATGTAAACAATCGTGTTTATTCCGAACGAATACATGCGTGCTAGCAAGTGACAAACTAGATGTAATAGTAATTAGCTTAAGTTCGTGTTTTTTTATTTTTCAAACTGTGATGTGGTGTTTATATGTGACATTGGGACAAGAATAAATTTCCATACCACATGAGTTGTGTTGTAATATTGCGATTTAACGTAAATAAAAGGTGCCTTTTAAAGATAGCCTATAACCCATTAAATTACCTAATGTCTTCCTTTCCATATGACAAATCTTCATAACAACTAGACTTAATATTTGGTTTTTGTCCAAAGAATGTACTTGGAATCGAGTCAAAATTTGTTATCCAATTATTAGTGTAACTAAAATAAGATAAAAATAGAAAATAGCATATTTGAAAAGTACAGAAATTGCTCAGTCATGCCCCGACATTTCATTTTTGAATTAAGCTTAAGTTATAACCAAAAATTCCACATAGTAAGGATAGTTCCAAAGATCAGGGAAATTATGAAGTAAAACTTTAAAAAATATAATGGAATTCTTTATTTTAAAAATGCCAAAACTGCAATTTAATGCCATCCACACTAAACAGTCCCCCTTCTGAAAAAGTGTGTTTACACTGAAGTAACTATATTCTGTTTTCAAATAGTCATACCTACAAAGCTGTATTTCACAAAAAAGCACGAGTAGGCACTGTTAAAAGAAAAAAATGTTCACCCTATTTCAGTGTTCATTCACAAAGTAACATGTTCGTTTAAACTAACTTAATGTGTGTTCTAATTTACGAGCCAAGAGCCCTTGCCTGGCTGTGTGTCCCTAAAAATTGCATGACGGCTGAGACGTTGAATTGTCACCGCCTGAATTTCCGGTAAGGGCAAGAATGCACCTTGAATATCCCATTTGACTATGGACAAGAGCGGTGTCCTCTACACATGCCCTACACTGTAAGTTTAATTGTTCATAACAATTATGCAGCTTATTTCTGTCGTTTGCTGAACACTTATTCCTACAAAGCCCAGACAACATAAGAAAATGTGTTTAGTTCATTGATTCTTCAATCGCTTATGCATTGGAACTTAAAATTTCAAAATAAATATGGGTGTTTGAAATTATATCAACTTCGTCAAAAAGGGATGAAGGGAATGCATAGTACTGTGGGTGCTGAAGGGATCAAGGGAAAGTAACAGTGTGTGTGTGTGTGTGAATTAAAACAAATATTTTCAACTTTATGTACTGTAGAAATACGCCAAAATAAAAACTGATCGTAAGTAAAATTTCTGTGACATGACATTTACATAACTGGTAACGTGCAGTAAACCTTTCAAATGCAAATATAATTCCATGCTAGCACTTTGCCTAACATAAAAGACTATATGATATATGATATAGCAGTAAAAAACTGTTATGCATTTAACAAGAAAATGGAACAGCAACTCATATGCTACTGCTATTTGAAATACAACAAAAACATTTTGAAAACAATGGCAGTTTTTACTCAATTATGTTTTTTTCTTTAAATACAACAATCCGAAAGAGACAAGGGAAAACATAACGCCAAAGAGGTATAATGACTACTATTTTTTTGGGGAAAAAAAAGAACGCAAAGAATGATTTTGGTTTTTAACATATTACGTATCACAAAAGTGTTTTCAGTTTTTAACATTTACATTGGTCTACATTTCGATAGTAGGGAGCTATAGGTTGTTCACGATAAAATGAGCACTTTTGAGAGCCCTGTTCAAGATCTACTTGTGTATGCATTACATATTCTTCCGTGTAATGTAAAATTGACATTGCCACATGCCTCTTCACTTTATTTATGCATCGGTCGAGTGAAAATGTGAAATTGTTTGAGAAGTAAATATTTAACAAATATGCTCGTTTTTACACTTAGATGCATTAAAAAAAACAGAAAGCGAAATAAATAATCTACGTTATCACAAATAGTTACGTTAACACTTTTTATTCTACGTGAAAATATGGAATTACTTTCCAGCTATTATTACCATCTTTACTGGGCGCATGTCACTCAGTGCCTCCGTTGTAATATATGCAGGCAGGGGAATTGACTTTTCTGAGGTTGATTTCAAAAGTGCTCACTTTATCGTGAACCGCATTACACTAAAACTGGTTTTTATTTACATAGCTGGTTGTATATACAGTACACATTTGACCCCATGTTTACTCATGTTGTGTATGATGTATGGTTACCTACATACACACATCGCCAAGGAAATACTATACACCATAGGATGCAAGCTGATTGTTACGTAAGTCAAATACTACATTGATAGTTAATGTGAATGGCTCTCCTGCATGTCCTCACTCGGCAGTCGACGTCCTGCTACATGTCAGTATTTCATGAGCCACGATTGACTGTTGGTACAACAGTACCCGGGGCAGTTAAGATGGTCAGTAGGTTTCCAACTACCTAATGAAAGTCTAGGATCTCACACTTGCCAACTGTGAGACGCATCCAGTCACAGTTGCTGACGCTGCTTTTCAACATGTGGCACGTTGCTGTTTACAGCAATGCCTCGAGGCACTGCATTCTCTCAGCACTGACCTTGAGTTACATTGATTCACACCACAACTCGCAAGTTCTTCATTGTAACAAAATGGTTTTCAGAAATGAAAATACTCAAAATAATACAGAAAACTTAGGGCAAAAACAAATAAATACTTTTTTTTTGTGTTTTTATTTGTCAACCTTCAATAATGGAACTTTTAAAATTTTCAGAAACCCATGTAAAATTTACTAATGCTACACAAAAAAAAAAGTTATATATTCTAAAACCCAAGATACTGAACAGAAAATGTTGAACATAGGATATAGGCCTATATTTGTTCCTCCTAAGACAAAATTTCATTCATTGTAGTAGAGAGATTTGGGCATCCCTTGACATTGTGGTCTTGAGAGCCAATAAGAATGGAGCAGTGCCAGATGGCAAGGGTAGGGGAAATAAGAAATCTCAGAGAAAACCTGCCGGTCGGCACAGTTCTCACATGCAAAAATTCTGGAGTGACCCCGTCGAGAATCGAGCCCGGTTAACCTTAGGGGGAGGCAAGTAGTCTGACCACTACACCACCATGGCCCCAGTTCATGCTCTGATCCACCACAGTTGTCACTTTCCAATTCTGGATTCTCCTTATACCCTAGGCCTCGTATCCTGCTAGTGGTGTTGGACAGGATGGTTTTTTTACATACATTAAAGTAAATATCCGCATGTTGTGTAAATGTACATTACACCTGTACAGGTATTTTTTGCGTAACAAAACAATTTTTGTGAAAAAGTTTTATTTTTATTTGAGAAAGTATTACGACTCCTTAGGCATACAATTTATTTATTGACTGCAAAATCCACCACAATTGGGCACTGTTCTATAATTCAAATTCTGACATGTATAAACATACCTGTATATATGACAAAATGCAACTTTCACATGTCGTGATTGGCAAGACAAATGTGGGTTCCACAGCGTAAATAGTTTTGATTATGTAAATATGGACAAAATTATAATACAATGAAATATTGCTATGTTTAATAGCTCTATGTTATACTATTACTCAATCCAAATCAGGTAAGAAGTTACCAATTTATGTACTGATTGTATGGCAGCGTTCAGTGAGCATGCTTTGTGCCCCACACATTGCAGTCACGTGACACTGGCGTCAGGAGACTGAGACCTCTTGTCAGTCATTCGCAAAGTCCAAAATGCCACGGTTATTTATTGCAACCTTAAATCTAATTGTTAAAACTTAAGATGTAGGTTTTCGCCAAAATATTTTCTTTAGTCCCCATAATGGGAAAGAAGAAGAAAAAATACAAGCTAATACTATGTATACATTGCACCAACAGGTTTCTTATCTGATGCATAATTTGCTTGTTATTTTCCATTAATGTCTAGAAATTGCTAGTAGGATTTACTAACCACGTGATTAATCACAAGTAAAACACCTTTAAAAAATAGCGTTGAAAAAGTGAATGTGATATTTGGATCATCACTTAAGTTCAAGATTTATTGAATGCATGCCCAGTGGTAGTCCTAAGATGGGTATGGAGAATGGTTTCCAGTAGGCATAGTGGACTGCAAATTATACCTGCCACTTTTGATGTAAATTCACTTTTATCTACCAAATACAGAAAAAATAGACCAAAATTTAGCAAATGTGCAGAACAGGAAGGGTATTTCCCAACAATTTGTAAAAGTTGAATCTACAGCAGCGAAGTAGCTTCAAAAATAATATAAAGAACAGAAAAAGAGCTTGTGATATTGGCCTACAAATTTTTAACTAAGAGCTGATATTCCACTATCAATTAGATCATACAGAGATGTGCTGGTCTCACACCAACAATTTTAAACAAAATTCAGGTTCTGGGCTGACTATTCAGTTCACAAAATTGTTGTTTATCCAAATCTTGATCCACAACGTGCAAAAGTGGAGATTTCATAAGATATAACTTTTCAAAGTTAAATAGGCTAAGAATTTGTAAGGTTCCGGTAGTCAAGTCTGCTGTAGTTTGAAGATAACCAAAACTCATCATTAGGATCTGAACCATGTTAAATACAAGTACACTAGAAGTAGTCTTCCTTACACACCATACCTGTTTTTAATTACTAAATACTGTAATAAAGTATACCACATCAGTAAACATCAGCTGTACTGATGCTGTTTGAACCAAACAATGAAATTACTTGACAGTATAAAAGTATTATGCAACAGTGTGTTTATAGAACTGTCCAGGAAAGCAAGAGATTTTATTGTGTAATAATACTTTCAGCACAGTATGAAAACACTATGGTCAGTACGTTGTTACATTTTTTAAAATAAATGTTTGTTTTGTGAAGTTGATTATGACTGAACAGTAAGTATATTATGAAAGTTTGAAAAGTATGGAACAGAGCTTACAATTTGAGGACAGTATGAAATCATTATGGATACTATTCAGACAGACACAAACTCATATCTAACGGCTAAGAAACAATTAAAAACACAACACAAATCTGTTTTTATACCATTTTCATAGTGTTTTTTCAGTAGGGGTGGCAAGGGCTACTACATCCTTATACGGGTGACACGATATTCCCCAGTGAGACACTATTCATGTACTTTGATATTTGTTGTTATAGTAAGAGGATCTCTCTATCACAGTTCTGTAACTGTTTAGAGAAAATGAATTTAAGAGATTAGTGTATTTTGATACTGTGTCATTCAAGTTGTGGAGACTCAGATCACAGTAATCTTATATCTAGTGCCAGTATTCCCATGTCATATATTCATGCTTGCTCGATAGAAACGTTCATGCACGAACAGGTCCTGTGACCCATTCGCTAACGGAATGCGCTAGTCAGTGCAATGCCCCTTTGTCACGTAGAGAAAACTCAGCAATTATGTCAAAATGTTTTTTTGAATCATACTTAGTTTAAAGCCTACGGACAAATGTTAGAATCAGCATATAAGGCACCGCGTATATGAACAGACTGCCTGTTTTACAGAGTGTTATAGCAATTAAAAAGTGTTAACGGATGTAGCAAGTCAGTGCATTATGTGGGATTATTTTCAGTGTTTGTTTTAACTGGATTGCTCCAGTCAAAGTGTGGCCTAGTTGGTCGGATCCAGCTGGCCGTATGTGTTGCACACGAATCGCGTCACGGATGGTGATCTACATTTTTTCTGATAATTCTTGTGTGCCATAATCGTTTAACGTTAGTAACCTGAACTTTGTTTTTGTTTAACCTTCAGTGTTCACAGCATTCCTCCATAGACTCACAGGCTTTATATTTTTAATTTAGTGTCAAGTGATCTTGTTTGTGCCATTCTGGCTTTTTTTTTCGCAGCTATGGCCACTTGCAGGCTATGTGAGCCAGAACAGTTTTCGTTCACCTGTACATGTGTGTTTTATACACATATTTATTCAATAAAATATTTACTTTACTTAAAACATGTTATACTCAAACAATACCAAGCCATGTCAAATGCAATATCACAATTGATGTAGACAAGAAGCTATTATAACACTATATTTATGTTCCCCACCACAGATCAAGAAATTATCCACATTGATAGTATGTCGTGGTCTCTGGTGAGGGGAGGAGGAAGGTTTGACTTACGATAACAGGTTTTAGAATACAGTAGAAGGTCGATTACCGGGACTTGTTTGAAAAATAAAGATAATAGTAAAAACACGAAAGTCTCTTTTGTCACAGTGTTTCCCTTACCTATGGGGAAGACACAAGCACTTGTGTGTGCTCTTGTGATGTGTCATTTCACATGTTGTTCACAGTGAACACGTCTGCCAGGAGGGTGGTTTTGTTAACAGATTTGTTTTTTTAAATTTTTTGTACAGTTTCTGTTTTGGATATGTTAGTGTTCTATGCGTGTCTAATAAATTTTACGTCGCGTGAAAATGTTTATTAAACAAATTCTTTTGTCTTCATTTTCAACATAGTTCCATGATCTGAATTTTCGATTACCTATCCGAATTACCTTTGATCCTATTAGTTGGGATAATCTACATTTTACCATATGCTTAGAGTTGTGAAGGGTGCCAGAGCACGAGAGACTCATCCAGGGTGTGTCTCGTTCGCCCACGTGGCTCTCCTCAGTTCACCCTGCGATGAGGTGACGTCGTCGTAATGATGCAATAAACCTGTTATGCCTATCTAACGAGAGTGTTGGCCCTCTCGTATACCACTAAATGTTGAGTGAGACTGATGAATGGTCATCTCACATACCAGACACATACAATAAGCTAAGACGCTGTCAGGAGGTTGCAGTGATGCAGCGGGCAGAAGATCCAAAAAAGTTATATTGACTGTAAAGCGACTTGCAGTGAAATAAAAGAACCACTTTCCACTGAATTGATCTTTACTCACTGAATTCCCTCCAAGGAGGCACGTACTTTATCATGGTTTACATTTTACTTGTCTCATAGATATAAGCAGGTTGTAATAAATTCAGATGGTATAAATACAAGACAAAAAACGGGTTAGATAATCAAACATTGTTCCCAAAGGTTCCTTCATTTGCCCTCTATTATATATATATTTTTAATATGCTAGATATAAATTGTCTGTATTCTAACATTTTACTCATTGTGGATAATACCTACTAAATTTTTATTTGAAGATGAGAATATGAGAGCACTTACGGTGTCATTAATTGAGACTATTCATAACTAGATAAATTGTTTACAGCAAATAATCTTTCTTTAGACTGGTATCAAATAGTTCTAATGGAATTCGCCACATAAAAACAACAGGACTATAACTTTTTAATAAAATATAGAAACTATGATTTGAAATAAAGCCATCCTACAATATTTTAGGCTTACATATTGACAATCATCTTTATGGGAATACTCACATTGATAACATAGTCCCGAAACTAAGCGCAGCGTGTTACACTTTACATAATTTATCATATCGTCTAAAGACATCCTCCCTTAAAAAATTAATTTTTCATGTTTTCATGCTGTTATATTGTATTGTATCATTCAGTGGGCACCCTCTTCTCAAACTATCTAATCAGATTCTAAAAAGAGCCATAGAAAATATTTACAAATATTTTGTTTAGGTATATGTTTGTTTTGTAACATTTTTGACTAATGCTATGTTCCAGACCTCCTGCTCATCATAGGATTGCTGGAGAGATTTGGTAGTAGATAAATAAATAAATTAATTAACTTCAGCAACACACATTCTGTGTATGCAGTTAGAAAAATTTCCTAGGTTTACACAGTTCCCTGCTGCGAAAATTGTTAGTTTTTTTTTTTTTTTTTTTTTTTTTTACTGCAGGAAATTACCGTACATACTAGGTCATATCTGTTTGCGTTTGACAATGTTTGTGATTTTCCCTGTGTTGTAGACTAACGAGCAACAATTAGCTGAAATACAAATTTTCAGTACAAAGAATTAACAGTTAATGTGTTGATATTTGTGAACAGAGAACTGAGGCTACAAGTTCAAGAGTTTCACAGGTTGTGCATCAGTTATGCATTAATGAATTTGGTGGTGCAATACTAGCCAAATATTTTTGAATATTTGTTATATCATAGGTTTTTTCTCATACAGGTGAAGTGTGCCTCGTATAAGAGCTGTTACATTGGCCAACGATAGAGAATAATTTCGTCGGCTGTCTGTTAGAAACTTGTAATAGTGTGCAGTGTAAATGTGTACATTTATTCTATTGAACCATACGTTACTAATTAACTGTATGACGAATCACTTGGTTTGCATACAAATCTACACCACTCTGATTCTCCGAGCTCTAGAGAAGAGAGCATAGAGGGGGCACATATGAAGCACATAATGGCCCCTTCTCCCCCCCTAATCGCTTAGCTGTACTCGGCAATCTAATTGGTGCAGATTTGAATGTCGTCAGTTTTCTGGAGCTTGGCTTTGGTTTTCAGGTTTTTCTGATGTTATGTTTACATTTGTACCCCACAATTTCCCTGCGATCTCCATTTATGCATTAAAATTTTGACACAATTTTTTTCACAGGAATGAGACTGAGATAAATTTGTAATGTTACCAATTACAAAATTACTTTGGTATCTTTAATTATCTTTTTACATAATAACTTCTGGTACGAAGTGTTTTTCACATACTGCTTGTCCCAATTTTAACTCAAAATGATTTTGCTGTATCGCAGATTGCCACTTTGCTCTTTAAGTGGATCATTTGGAAAAAAAAAAAAAAAACGTAATTTGAAGGTTCAGTATAGCGGAAATATAAAAATACAGTTATCGTGAAACAATAAAATTATATCGGGACTACTATATGTTGCTAATGAATTTAATAATTATTTTGTAAATATTTCCACTACCCTAAATATGGTAAATAATAATAATAATACATCAAAATAAAATTATTATGCTTCACACATACTAGTAGAAGTATTACAACCCCAATACCTTAAACCAGTGTATCATGGCTTGAGCAATACATTATTATCATAATGGTATACTATTTTGGGGCTCTGCGACAATGCTAACAAAATATTTGTAGCTAGAAAAAGGGCCTTTAGAATAACCTCTAAACTAAATAGATATAATACAAGTTGCAGATCTTTATTGAAAAAATTACAATTATCATTCACATCAATATACATTTTTTAACTTATTAATTTATTCACTCAAACAAAAACGAATATATTAAAAAATTTTGATTTCCATCACTATTCCACAAGAATATAAATAAATACCTATTGAGTATATTATCACCGGACAAATTTGTACAAGAGAAGTACCTATTGAGTTGAGAGGAATACATGTACATAATAAGCTATCAGACTCGATAACCTCATTAAACTTATATAACTCTAAGAAATATATTAAATATCTTTTGCCGAGTGTCTTCTATTGAACAGTTGTTATACACACTTAAAACACATTTTGCCATATGTTCGGACGTGACGACAATGCAGTAATTTGTACTAGGTACACAATTGTATTTTTACTTTATACTAAAAATATTTTATACACTATTTATTGACATATCCTATAACGTATAACGTTGTCCTGCTAGGCACGATGTACGATATTACTGAACAAAATAAACTTGGACTTGTCGAACCATAGCCTTCATTTCAATAAACAAAAACAATAAACATGGTGCGAGAAAAAAAGGCGATGCAGAGGTTTTTACTAACTCGATATACTGTGCCTGTAAAACATGATCGTAAACGAAACGAACTTCAAACGCACCAAAATATATCACAATTCTTGATGCCGAACGGGCATATGAAAATATAAAGGCGTTATTTAATATTATTCAAATATCTCCGAAACTCCCATATACCGCAATGTTAAAAGTGGGTCAGCCTGCACTAGCGCTATTAGTTCGCAAACCGCCGCGAGCTTCACTAAGCGTACGCGTTACATCAAGACAAAAATATAGCAGTTGCCAGACCTACCTTTATGATCGTGGTAAGTACACATGTTCACCCTTCGAATGCCGAAACCTAACTGTAGAGGATTGTGGGGAGAGGGGGCTCGATAGTTCTCTATGGTGAATGTGTGTCATATTATTTAATTGTGCATTGAATATTTATTTGTGCACTTATGCAATTACCCCAATTACTTATTATGCACAATGCATTATTTAACTGCGCATTTACATAATTACTTATTACATTTACCAAGAGACTCCGCACAGGCCCTTTCTATATGACTACTCGCTCTCAACTGACCTGAGTTCTGATAATATGTAATACTAATACTCCCCGGTGCCATCCACCATATTGATTCGAGTTTAATATATAGGATGTGTGAGGGGTTGGGTTAAGGATTTTGACCTCAGTTCGAGACTCGGCGAAGGTAAAAATTTTTTTTCGCATATCGGTTAAGTATGGGCAAGGGGATATAAGTTTAAGGATTCGGAGCTTGGTCCGAGTCCCCCTCAGGGCAAAAGATATGATTTTTTAACTATGTAACAATTTAGTAGTGAGAAGGGTAGAGAGGGAGGAGGTAGTCCCTGCTTCGAGTCCCTGTAGAGCCTATATACATGTAATTACATATTAAGTACACATGTTCTCCCTTCGGCTACCGGACCACAACGAGCACTCACGAGTACACATGTTCGCCCTTCATGTGCCGAAATGTAAGTGACGATGTTGGAACGGGTTCGTCAGCAGTCTAGGGTGAATACATGTCACAAATAATGAATTATTATATAATTTTATCATGCATTGAAAATTTTATTGTGCAATATCTAAGTAAGAAATTATCTCATTTACTTATTTTGCGCAATAAATTATTTAAATTTGTATATACTCATTACATGTAAAGAGATACTCCGTATACGTCCTCTCCCTAACACTGACCACTTGCGAATGAGCTGAGTTTCGTATTAGTTTTAATTATATCCAAGTCGCTCAACATCCCGACAGGTGCACACCCTGCGCCAACAGCAGATACGGGCCAGCGCGCAAACTGCTTTCGTTCGTCTACAGCGACACGAGAGTCATCGGACGCTTCTCAGGGCAATGATAGTTTGCATTCCAACCATGTGGAAGTAACAGCTCCTGGACAACTCTCTGATTCTCTCTACATCTCTCTATCCACTAGCAAAACTGCTTTGTTGGGAGGACACACAGACGCGTTTCGAGTAAAAATACTTTTGTGATAAAAATGCCTATGCCTTCTTACATATCATAATTCCCTCTTATATTTCTTGTTTTATAACTGAATACTTCATTTCACTTATGATTTACATTGTATAAGTAATGTTTTCAACTTATTTAAAAATATGTTTTCTCAAACATTATGTAAGGATAGCTCAAGACATGAAAATCTGTAGGAAAATCCGACGACGATAGCCACCATATTGGAACAGGTGTGTGTGTGTCTATATATATATATATATATAATGCGGGAATTAATTTAAAAAAAATATTCCTGGTGTATGTTATGTTTGAAACCACACAGCTTTGCTTCATGCGAAGCAAACAGTATTAGTTAATGTTATTATTACTGGAAATTTAACAATGTGATTACTATTTCGTGTAATGCATTATTAATTTTTTTTTATAATTTGAAAGTTGAAGAGTGAGCTAGACTAGTTGAGGGTAATAAAGTTTTTTAATCGCATAACAAATAAATTACTAAGGGTATTTTCATATCGAATAACCACACGCAAATAGTATTTGTATAATTGTTGCAACTAACTACCCATTGACCGATGAAACACAAATATCGAGGAACTATATGCCTACCAAGATGCAATTATAAAGTGCACTACGAAACAGACAGTCAAACGATATGTGTTTTCCAAATCATATTTCATTTTCTCAGCAACTCTTGTGGGTGCGATCGCTCTTCTAGCAAGTTACCGCAGGTCATCGTACAAGAAAGGACTACTCAGCCCACTCCTTCCTCTGCCAACCTGTCTTCATCTCTCGAAGGATAAGAACACTCTCTGTGGTCCGAAAAACACACAGCTGCCCGCTTTGTCTGGAGGAAGGCTACACAAACATTATGTTCGCACTTATGATATCACAAAATACCTTATACGTATATTTAATTGTTAATTTTTATAAAAACATTTAAAAAAATTTTCTTCTAATTATTACATATTTCCATTAAAAATTTAATCAAAACCCTTAAATTTACTCAAATAATGCTTTCTATAGATATGCTTCGAAAAACCAAAATTCAAATATTATTATTCTATGTTAAAGATTAACAATATTTCTTTATTATCCTAATGCTTCTACATATACCGAACAGACAGGAATTTCAGAAATTCCCATCGAGGATAACTACGATTTAAAATCTTTTTTCGTCTCCCATCGACACTAAGTTTAGTAGTGGATTAGTTCGCGCTACAATTCCCGATAAAGTTAAAAGATATTCATTAGGATATTCCTTGTTTAATTTCCCAGTGCAGGCAAATAAGTGTATACCGTTTTACTAAGTGTGTATCGAGATCAATTACTTAGACACGTATATAGAGGAACTACTCTAAACACATATGCAGATGCATTCTGTAAACACTATCTTTTTAAACCCCAAATCATTTTTCGATGTAAAATAACAGGGATATATATTTATTTAGTAATGCCTTCTTTAACATTTAAATTTAATAATGTGTGAATAGCATCAATGACGATGTTGTGTATAAGAGTTTAAAAACAAGAATGGCAACGTACATTTTTCTAACAGAGTTACCGAGAGGCTATCATTTGCTCCCACAAGAAATGCATACCACAGTGTAAAGGTGATCTCTCGAACGGTAGGCCTCATGTGAAGGAGAGGGCGGGGGAGGTATGGGGTAAAGACTTGTTCCAGATTTTGTCGACAGGGTGCATTTCCGGATACCTCCCACTCTTTCTCTAGCAGCCACCAGATCAGGATACACTTCCCGCCGCACGCGACATGTGTCTGCTGTTAGTTTGACTAACAACTTCCATTTTGTCAGGGAGTCGCATGTCAACAGAAGATACAGTATCACCCAACTTCTTCACTCATAGTTTTGTACACTTTAACACAATCTTACAAAAATTGAGTACATCATTATTAAAACTAAATCTTTCTTTTTTTCAAAATATAATTTTGCTATGTTGCTACAAAATAAATTAAAACCCATTACACTACATTTCCTGCTAACATGTGAAACGCCATTTCTAGGGTAAAAGTAAATATTTTATTCTCTCCATGTATAAAACAAGGATTCATTTCAGATAAACATATAAAATTCTGTAACCAACACATTTTCCATTAAGGCTTCTCTTTTCAGGTATAAAAACATTTTGCATTTCGGCATCCAACCAATCGTGTAAATATTCTGAGCCATACACTATTATACCGTCTTTGTTTTATTTCACCCAAAAAAATTCTGAACTCGCCCCCATGCTAAAATCTCAATTTCAATACTCCCTCACAATAAGTTATAGTGTAAAAACCCGCAGAGAGAGAATGTAAGTGTATATGCATTCGTCAAATCCTTTGTGTAAAGAATAAAAACCAACTCTCCAGGCATAATTATTAAATTCTTAAAACATTATATATGATTACATAAATAATCATATATATATACTTCATAACCAATAATAAACCAACACCGAACTCACTGTTTATTATAAAGTTTCTTCTGGAGAACACATATCCAACTTCTAACGTAATAGATTATTATGATAAATCTACTACCTCTAATGCTAATATTTCGCATAGGAAACTACACTTCAAACTATTCACATAAAAAAGTTATCTAGAATTTGCTATTATCATTCATTATATGTAAACACACACATATCTCTCCGCATTCCCATCCTTCATCACTTGCCACCATTCCGGTTTACCTAAATATGCCATCACTTTTTCCTTTTTACGTTTCGTGAACTTTGTAATATACGGAACCAATTATCACATTTCAGAATCATCTCCTTGGACATTCAGAAAGACATGAGTTCGATTATGGACATTAAGATTTGTTTCCTTTTTTCCCCAGATGCTTTCCCGATATCACTCCAAGCTAATGTCGGAATGATTAGATACTACACGCACCATACCAAGTTTCCTTAGCAACGCAATTATATATTATAGAATATTCATCCCAACTCATATACCTATTTGCTTAGACAAACAATATAAAATGTGAACTATTCATACATCATCCTCGCAATAACTTCCCACTGAATTTTGTAAAATTGGAACCACAATCACACTTTTATACTTCACATCCATGCGAGTTATTTCAGTATGAAACGTAATTAAGTTACTATCAACCTAACTTTTTCGCTTAAACATTCCCTTACTATATCATCACACACGAAGCATACCTATTTGCTAAGTTTATGGTGGAGCAGCGATCAAACCACTACTCTTTTGTCAAAAATAATAAATATTAGTTATTCCATCACACAAATTTTCGAACGTTTATCACTTGTGTTAACATGCATCTAAACATTGTCGCTGGGAGAGGAATAGAATATCCATTCTTAATATACACAATTGCTCTTATATCACATAAAATTTTTCTGAGAGTGGTAAGAAATAACAGATTTTCATAATTTTCATAATTTCATTAAGTATTCCATTTCATCGCCTTTCCCATGGACAATAATTTTGGCTCTCCTTTAGCCACATCCATGACATTCTGCTTACTAGAGAGCATTCACTATAAGTAATCCTATTCATCTCTCTTACAGACAAACATGTTGCATTCCTGTAAGTAACATAGTAGCTACATTACTTATACACACCAAGATATTCTATTTAGTAGAGAACATTCGCTATTGGAAATAGATCTAGCAGAACCAACTCAGCTCCCACACACCATTCACTTATAAACTTTCATTTTAAATATCACTATATTCTAGTTGTTTGGTACACTAATTTTACTTTTCTGACATATAGGTTCGGGTGTTTTCACATCTATAGAAACACACTCAGCCACGCAGTTTTCTACCTTTCACAAAACAATCTTATCGTTTAATATATTCACTTAAAAATGATATTTACTATTTACTGTGGATGCATATAAAAGTGATTTAGAAATATAGATAATAGTATATTTAATATTTTTCGCTTATATGCATAGAAATATTTTATTATAAATAAAATCAACAACTGTTAAACAGATTTGAAATGTATTTACAAACACGCGTAAAAATGCATACATGTACTATATTTCAATAAAATGTTTAAGAGATTACAAAAATTTTTTTTGCATAGAGCCTACTAGCGTACCGTACGAGTAGACGATATCACCAAAATATTCCTATGAAATATCACATTCTAATGTACCATCTATATCAAGTGACACTATATTGACATGTATTCTATTGTCTCTTTAAATTAACTTCTCTAGTGAAAAGCTCCATCCCACATTTAAGTGTTACCTCGAGATCAAATCTAGAGACTACATTAAATCATCATGCACAGTAAATGTGAATTTAAAAAAAATTTCCAATTCGACTATAAACCGTTAACACTAAAAATGATTCTTTTTACAAACACATCCTTATATTATAGCCACATATTCAACGATCTATAAATTGACATAGGAATTATATATGTTGACAATGTTGTCGTTCATCAGAAAATAACTACATGTGTTGGATCATTCAGATGAAACAAAAACGAATATGTATTTATTTAAATTCCTTATAACCCTATAACCCTACAACTTAAAAATGATATATATCTAAAAAATAAATCATACCTATCATTACTCCAGTAATGTTCTTCGCAATTACTTATACTTGCATAGAATCAATGATTTTAGAACCAATGCTAGAAATTTTAGAACATCTCTTGAAACTAACACCGACAAAGTTGTGCAACATTGTAAATTTCCGATAAAATAATAAATTTTTCACATAATGAAAAATTATTACCAGTATTTAAATCATATATTTATATTTTTTCAACCAGCTGGCATACTTGACTGGAAAGCTATGCCTCTGGTATGTGCTCTGGTATGCCAGAGCTAAGCCACAAACAAGTGTACCAGATGTGTTGAAGGTGACTTGTGTGCGGTTTACCGAGGGAAAGTACTGGAGTTGGTGCCATAGCAAATGACCGGCCAGAACCTCTGACCAGTCTGTAGTACGTGCTCTAGTGTGCTGTAAATGCTCACAATGCAGACACACACTGGCAGCACGCCTGGCAAGGATATTATACAGCCCCTTCATGTGCTACAACATGCCATCCAGGCAGCCAACACACTTGGTAAGATTAACATGACTCCTACATGCGCTATGGTGTGCTGGAACTGGAGCGGGAGAACGCCAACATATCTGGCAGGATTCATATACAGCTCCTGCTTGAAGCTTTAGTATGCCGGTAGCAAATATACAGGAACACAGGATGTTTGTCATGGGAGAGGGGAAAGGAAGCACTTCAGCTTCGACAATCCCAGCTCGAGGAACTGCCTCCGACTATGTATCCTGACCCCTGGTGCCCTCTCAGGGACAGACACATACGGTGATATGTGCCTGCCCAGAGTTGTGCATCTAGACTTACCCATTGTGGTCATAAGGGATAGATTGAAAGGCATTGTCTAGTATCTGACGCTTGTTATCCGTCCACATGAGTGCAAGCTTATTGCTGCATTCTGTGTAGACATTGTGGTGGTGCGACCTAATATTTTTGACCTGCACCCTCATGAGTTGGTGGTCCTGAAGAATGCTCCTGTAGCCCTCAATGGTGATGTGGTGATTGACAGTGCTCTCCTGGATCCCCTTGGCCTGCTTCACGAACTTAACCCATACGTCTATAGGCATAGAGCTTCGCCCTCAGCCCACAAACTCTATCGTGCAATTCCCTTAACACTCATCTTTAAAATTTCTTCTTACTTTAGCATTGGTGGGTGAGTAGCAGGGAAGAGTGGGAGGGTCGCTGTAGGAATCAGAGCATAAAAACGCCATGACGAAGGAATCGGTGTCCATATAGACGAACCCAACATCATGGCCATACCATACCCACATGATGTCGTGATAGAAGAGGTACATGATGGTCTTGGACAGGTCCAGAATGGAAAAGCCATTATATATCGGCTTGCCGAACAATACACTCTTGTGGTCCAGTTTGATGAGGGAAAGAGATTTATTCTATATTGTCCAACAGCAGAACACTGGTTTGGAGATGAGATTCTTCGCCCGCACTTTTTTTGCAGACAAGCTCCATCCGTTGACATTTGCATTTGTTCTCCAGCAGCTTGCCGTATGTAGCATTGTTCATCAGCTTGAAGAAGTCCCACTCGAAGGTGTTCGTGGCAGCCTGGCATTTCACAGTGTTCAGCTCAAGGTAGGTCTTCAACCACGCATTCCTGCAGAAATTCAAGACAGGTCGGAAATCCTTCAGGAATAACCCATGTGCTAACGCCTGCTTGAGGGTGACAAAGTGCATGATTTAATGCATCTTCCCCTCAAGTGTTGTCATTAGCTTGGGTTGTTTGAACCCGGGAGGACATTCGTTGACTGGCAGGAACAGCAGGTCTCTATGTTCTTCGTGGAGTGTATGTATCCAATATGTATGTATCCAGTATGTATCCAATCGAACCATCGTACGGTATGGACATCACGTCAATATCCATGCCGGTACATTCAAAGCTGCCATATGACAGTGGTAGGGACATTGCACATCCATTTAAGTGGTTTGCATCCACATACTGGAGGTAGGTAGATAGCCAAGTGGTATCAAATGTATCGGGCAAGTACTTGTTGTTTGACACCATGTGATGTGTGATGCACTGGGACACCCCTCCACGAATACCAGACTCAACAAACAGGTGGGTGTCATAGTCCACTAGATGTTTCAGCTTCACACCTGTCTTACACAGCATAGAATCAAATGAGAATGCAGGAGCACTGACATATCAGACACAGTCCAGTCCATACATTGATAGACAAAGACCCCAGAAGTTCTCAAAGATATTGCACAAAATCAATATTTCAGTATGGAGGTACAGCTTGGAAAAGTCGCGAAGCGATGTGCATCCAAATACCTCCCAGACCGTCTGTGTGTGATTGTAGTCTTTGGTTCTAATTCCACAACTGGTGAGATGGTTGTGAAAGGCGGCCACTTCTGGCAGCTGTAGCTCGTCGAGAGTCCCCAACGATGTGATGTAATCATATGGGAACACTCCTTTGTGAGTAACCAACTCCAGCTGCCGGGGATCGGTGAATAATGCAGCCGTTGTCTTGAATTTGGTGGTCGGTTGTATATGTGCAAGAGTAGCGAGGCTGGCAGACATGAATCCGTAGGTATCGATAAACTGGATCGTGAAGTTGTCACCCAATCATTTGAGAAGGTTATTAACTTCACTTCAGTATTGGGAATGATAAATATGTCCTCCATGTCGTATCCAAGCTGAGTGACGATGAAATGTGCATCAAATGCCAAGATCTGAAACAGGATTGGCAGACACTTGGGACAGCTGCGGTGCTTGTCACAGTTGTTACATGCCGCCCCAAGGAAAACTGGTGAAGTGGTTATGATCATGAACCTTCCAGTATACTCTACTGAAAGGGTTAGAGCAAAGGTGGCAAGTGTCTGCCAAAATATAACCAGCCCATTCGCCTGCGGTAACGCAAGTAACAACATACATTGCTCCAATGTTTGGCATTTGGTTGGAAAGTTTGGCAATATTTTGGGTAATATACATACACGAAAACAATGTTGGCGCAACTCAATATGCCAAGCAAACAACTTTAAGAGAAAATTTTAATGAGATACCTTAGAAAACATACATCAACACTTCACTATATAAAAAATGCCACAACATTTTGTAAGAGCAATTTTTGAAAACTTTGAAATGGTTGACTAAATGTTGGCAACAAGTTGGTAGATGTATTGTTAGTAATGTGTATGTATATTTATGTTGGGCCGACACTGTAAAACCAACATTTTATGGCAAATCTAGGGAAAAGATAATATTAGTTGAAACAATGTTTTTTTCTTGTATGTTAAGGAACACAAATATTTTTCACAATACTGCCAATTTTCCTTTGAAATATGTGTAGTTGGTTTTATGTTAGGACATTGTTCGTAACCAAATAGTTGGCGATTGGCACTTTTTTTTTAGTTTTGCCAACATTGTGAAACTAAATTTCCAACACAATACTCAGTAATATTTTGGGAAAGAAAAAAAAAACAATAATGTTTTATGTTTGCTTAAAATTTTGGTTTTTTATACATAAGTGTTTTTGTATAAAATGTAATGTGAAGGTTGATGTTTGCTAAATGTTGGCAATAACTTGGTATGTAATTGGTATTATTTTTTATGTTGGGCCAGCACTGTAGGCGTACAACCAACACTTTAATATCGAAGTTAGGGAATAGTTATTCTTAATGAAAACAATTTTTATTTCTAGTATTGTATGAGATGAAAATGTTTTTCAAGATACTGACCATTTTTTCTATTAGATATGTTCAGCTGGTTTTATGTTGGAACAATGTTGGGAATCAAATGGTTGGTGTTTGGTCATTTTTCGTGAATTGGGCCAACATTGTGTAACCAACATAATTCCAACAATGCTCCATAGAAAGTTTGGGATGAGAAAAAACATAATTTTCAATGTATGCTTAAACATTTGGTTTTTTAATAGATAAACTAATTATATTTTAAATATATTTTCATGGCCATGGTTGTCTGGCAAACATACATAAATGTTATTGACCCAACGTTGGCTAAACATCAGACTCTGGCAGTAGGCCAATGTTAGAAAACATAAGTTGGCCCAACATCAAAATGTCTCTCAGGGCAAAGTTGGCCCAACATGTATTTTTGCATTGGCTGGCAACTGCAATATGATTCTCAGCCTACTTTAATGGCCCAATGAAAATTTATGGTTTCCTAAACTCTTCCCTAAATTCTCTTTCTTTCAAACATATGCCATAGAAATCAAAAAACCAAAATGCTCTTTGTTTGCTTTACATTGGTTTATTGTGTGTATATTACAGATCACCAATCGAATATGACAGAAACCAAACTACTATCTACGGTTGGAATTATGTTGGTTATTCATAATATTTTGATCATTTGCTAAATAATATTCTTTTCTCTTTCAGAAAGGCTTTCGAACAGTAATTTATCCACAGTTAGCAATGGTTTGCGAACATGTGTTATTGCATACATAATGCCAACTAATAAGTATTGTTCTGCCAACGTACTGTATAAACATAATTTTGATTCAACATTAGGGAATAGGTATTATTAATGAAAACAATGTCACTTTCCCATATTTAATGAAGTGCAAATGTTTTTCATATGAATGAATATTTTTCTTTGATTTGTGTTTTATTAATCTTATGTTGAGATAATGTTGGAGACCAAACAGTTGATAATTAGTACTTTTTCTTTAGTTTATTGGCTGGTTTGTCCAACATTATGTACCTAACATATTTCCAACAATACTGAATATGATGTATGCAATTATAAAACTATCAGTAATTTTTTATGTATGATTACCAGTTAGGATTTTAAAACATACTATTTTTGTTTCAACTAAACTTTAATGATCATGGATGGCTGATTGTTGCAGCATATTGGTAGACATAGTTGGTAATTGCCATGAATTTTGTTATGTTGGGCCAACATTGTATATTCGAACTGGAATATAATGATATATAGGTATTTCTGTATTGCTAATAACAAGTTACAGTAATTTACTGAACAACAAGTTGCAGTATTCTAGTAGATAAGATGTTGCGCTGCTAATCGAAGATTAATGGGTTAGAATCTGATATCTGCCAATAGATTTTTTAGGTTATAATATGGAATGGTATGTGATGAGTATTAATTGGGTAAATGTGTATTTTAATTTTTTTGTAATTAGGTATAATTTATTTAAACAATGGCAACAAATGTTGGCAGAATGTTGTTTATTAGTTGGCATTATGTATGCAATTACACATCTTCGCAAAACATTGCTCACTGTGGATAAATAACTGTGTGAATGCCTTTCTGAAAGATAAAAGTATATTATTTAGTAATTGATCAGAATAATACGAATAACCAACATAAAAACCAATGTTAGTTAGTGTTTGGGTTTTTATCATATTAGATTGGCGATCTGCAATATACACATAATAAACCAATGCAATTCCAACAAACAGCTTTTTGGTTTTTTGTTTGATATGGCATATGTTTTAAAGAATGAGAATTTAGGAAAGCATGCAGAATACCGCAAATTTTCATGGGCATAATAATGTAGGTTTAGCTTCATGTTTCAGTTGACAGCCAATGTAAAAGGGCATGTTGAGCCAATGGCCTAAGTGACATTTTGACATAGGACCAACTTACATTTTCCAATGTTGACCCAATGCCAGAGACAGATGTTGGTTCAATGATGGGACAATAAAATTTTGCTACTGGGGAAATGGATGCATCGACTCGCACTGGCTTTATAGCTCCTTCGCCAGAGTGTATGTCCTAATGATCTCATCCATGAACTTCGCCCCACTCTCCCTGGTGTAGAATTCCACTTTGATTGGGAACCTCGCTGTCTTAGGTGCTTGTATGAGATCATTGTCCACCAGGATATATACCCCATAGCTTTGGGGCATGTAATGTTGGTACTTTTAGGGATATGACATCACCTTGTCTGGCTGGCATGTCTTCATTGGGCCAGCAATGCTTCAAAATCGGCGCACATGACTATACATACATTATAGATGTTATGTTAATTCTGAAATTTGAGCACTGTAGGCTTGCCATTTTCCATTCCTGGTATGTTGGATCATATGTTAGTATGGTCATTACAATTCCTTTTGTGCTATGCCAGAATCGCAGCACTGCTGAGCTGTAACCTGCTCATGGTCATCGTATGTCCACAGGTATGTCTTACAAACAGGCTATTTGTGGGCAGTCACCTGCAAGCATACAAGGCAGGAGAAATCAGCCATGTAGCAGTAATACAAATTGCCATCTGCAGTCATCATGAAGAATATATCAAAGTTCTTAGCCTGTTCTTCCTTCGATACCCTTATTGGGATAATCTTTGCAGTCTTCCTAATGAGTGTGGACATTAACACTGACCCCAAGGTTCTTCCTCTCGAACAGAGATATCTGACACAGAGGTGCCGGAAACTCCAGGCAGGTGAAGTAGAATCATGTCTTCAGGTCACAGTATCACTGGTTGACATTTTCACAATTCACCCCCTCTGTATAGCATTTGGATCCCCTTCACAATCGTCCAGGTCCAGCTGCTACCCTTCCCTACATTCTCATCCTCTTCCTGGCATATCTTTGCAATGGCATTTGTATCAGCATCTTCCATATTGGCTGCATCGAAAAGAGAAATGTTCCTCATCTTGAAGGCATGCTGGTCTGTCTCATCTTCATGTGGCTTGGGCTTACCATAAGTGCACTTGAGGAAAATTTTGAACTTAATGGGGCCCTGGGTCCACAATATCCTGCTCCAGTTGGCCAATCATACTAACCTTCATATGCTCGAGGTAGCCACAATTGTCTACGGAATTGTTCGATGTATTGTCCGCATTATATGCCCTCATCATCTCTGATGCTACAAAGCCATGCTCATTGGCTGCACCAGTCCAATTAATGATGGCCAAGCAGTGGTGTTCCTCGCTGGTGATCGGTTTTGCAGGCGCAAAGGGCTGTAGAGCATTGGATGGTCCAGGCTGGGGTTCCGACATATGAGCATTTTTAGCTGGTGGAGGGGCAGGTCTGGTTTACTTTGTGCAGTGAGCACATAGTTTATACTTATGAGTATACTGATATCTTAAGGTCCCCACTCCAGTGACTCTGCATTGTAATTGGTCCAATACCTGCATTAATTGTGTCTACCATCGCTAGTATGATAAAAACTTGTGTTACAGAACTTGCAATGTGTTGATGCAACTTGCTTGATCAGCCTTGTGCATGTATCATGGTGACTAGTGATTTTATCAGTGCAGGCAAATATCTTCCCACAACACATGAAAATGTGCTGTCTTTACAGAATGGGTTGAATGCACAGTTATGTTCATGGCAAAATTCATTATGATGACCAAGAAACACCTTGTTGCAGAATCTGCATATCAGTGCTGGCCACAGTATGGAAGCTGCTGTATGTAAATGACTAGGTGGCTGAGATGGGTCAATCATAGACAATAACAATAAAATGGCATATGGTGCTGGTGATGTTGGTTGTGATGAAGAAAATGATTGTGAAGAAGCGAAAGAGAAGGTTCGATGCAAAGTTGCCATCATGAAAGGATAATTCAACAAACAGCAACAATCTTCTTCTTCGCATCTGGGTTGGGGGTGAAGGAGCACTGATCAACACTGCATGCACACAAAGCCATAGCCTGTGGAGAAGAAACCCTATGGAACAATTGGTAGCATAAGAATTCAGCAAGGGGATAGTAAAACAAACTTAACATCTTTTGAGACAGTTTTTGCTTGAGTATGTTTTCACAGAGCACTCCCAAGTACGCCTTACACAGTCGTTCAATCACCACCACTTGATAGAGTGAGGGACAAAACAGTCCTCTGGTAATAATGGGGGGGAAATATGTTATAAATATTTATTTCATAGATATAAGTGGGAAGGAAATCTAGGGAAATATGTAGTTGACATGTAATATCACACGGTATTGCTCTAGCCACCACATCACTGCGGTCCCACTTGTGGGTGCTCTAGCCATTGCATGACTGCAGTCCCACTTGGTATTGCTCTAGCAAATACATCACTGTGGCCCCACATGGAAGAGCTCTACTCACTTATTCACTGTGGCCCCCAGATAGTAGTTAAAATGGCATGGAATATCACAATGGCACCACTTGAGTGAGTGCTGTAGCCACTACACAACCGCAGCCCCCACTTGAGCAAGAGTGCTCTATCCACTAAACGACTGTGGCTCCACTTGAGAGAGTGCTCTAGGAAATGCATGACTGCGGCCCCCAATGCAACCCCTACTTGAGAAGTGCTCTAGCCACTGCATGTCTGCTGCCCCCACTTGATATTGTGCTAGCCACCACATCACTGCAGCCCCACTCGTGGGTGTCTAGTTACTACATCACCGTTGCCCCCACATCACTCACATATAAACACATACACCAGTACCATATACTTGTCAAGCACATGCTAAAAGTTCTGAAAATGTCATGCACATGCAATAAGCCTCGAAGCTTGTGTACTTGCGTAGAATGTCTAAGTGTAGCATCTGCAAACAGTGAAGCTTTTTTTTTTAACTTTTTAATTTCCGGTCAGTCACCAAGTGCCATGTATGTTACAAAACTGTTAGCGCCTACTTCACTGGCGAAACACATAATGTAACCACATTGTGGATAGTACATGCTGAAGGGTAAGCAGTCTGTCAACACGTGTGCAAACCTTCGGCACCTCATGAAGGACACATAGGCCCCACTCAAGACACTCCAGCAAAGCAGTTAGCTATCTGGTAGGTGCCTATCAGAAGACCTGCCACACATGTTGTATTACTTGCATATATAAACCAGAGCCACAACACTTATGCATCCAGATGTCAACCACTAAATATATATATTTAGAATTACATGTTAACCTTTGAGTATGCATTACTTGCATACTGATTAAAACATAAAGCTAGCTCATGTTTTGCCAGAAAATACATTACCACGATTACATGGTTGGGGGTCATGTGGAGTATGATCGAACTATAAAACACTTTCAAGAAATTTTCGTGTGGCCAGGGATGAGGAGGGAGATATAAGATTGGGTTCATGTATATGAGGAATGCCAATTTACTAAGGCCCGAAATACCCAAATAGTGGAAACTATGCAGTGTCAGTTGTAAGGTTTCATTGGGAATGTGTGCATGTTGACATAGTGGGTCCTTTGCCTGGAAGTGTTTCAGATTTCTTCGTTTGAATACTTGTGGGGTTGGATAGTTTTACTAAGTTTGTGTCTTTTTTTACTTGAATATGTCTTTAAATTTGCAACCATAGTGGGAGGCAATCCATAAAATCCGACGATAACATAATCGGGTGATACAGTTTGGTGTTGCAGCTCCGAATCTATCGTCTACATACAAAATTCAATTACACCAATCGATTGCCAAAGGATCAGTTAATATGTTACGTTGAGTGAGGACTGCAAAGCATTGAACGTGGCGATGGGGGAGGGGCGCCGCAATTTTGAGTTCGTTTTGCCACATCTCATAACTTCCGCTCAGTATATCTTTTTACTAGGAGAAGCTACAATACTCGTTTGAGTTTTAATCGACAGCTATTATCATGAACAATAGTTTTTGAGTATAAAAACTTTTGTATGGTGGCGTTATGGTGAAATTGTATTGGTTAGATGTAAAAAATTAAAAAAACTTAGGACATTTTCAGCCTATACTCATCAAAATCCAAGTCGACAACAGAATTCGTACACAGTTGGAAAGAAAAATCTAAAAGCAATCCAGTGGTTCCCATAAAACCCCATATGAACGAATGAAGCAATGCTGAGAACGTAAAATAAATATCAAGGTGTTGTTCCGATACTGGTTCCAGGTATCGGTTTCGACCGATACTTCTCCTTTAGACGTGAATTCGTCTTTAAATTTGCAACAATATTGGGAGGCAATCCAGAAAATCCGATGATAATGAAATCGGGGGATACAGTTTGGCATTGCAGCTTCAAATCTATTGTCTACATTCAAAATTCAATTACACCACTTGATTGCCAAAGGATCAAAAAATATGATACGTTGAGTGTGAGGACTGCGAAGCATCGCGCTTGGCTGATGGTTTTTTTGGGAGGCGGGAAGGGGAGGGGGCACGCCACAATTTTGAGTTCATTTCGCAGTGTCTCATAACTTCAGTGTAGAATAACTTTTGGCTAGGAAACTACGACACTTGTTAAGGTTTCAGTCAACAGATCTCGTCAACATCAATCGATTGTGTGTATAAAAAAGTTTGTGTGGTGCGGTTATGGAAAAATTGTATGCATTTAATGTAATAAATTAAGAAAACTTAACATAATTTCGGCTTATACTCGTCAAAAAGCCAAGTCGAAATCCAAAAATCGCATACGGTTGGAAAGAGCAAATCAATAGCAATCCAGTGATACCCATAAAACCCCATATGATTGAGTGAAGATATAACGGGAACATAAAATAAACATCAAGGCGTCCGATTGCGTCAAGCAGACATATTCACACAAATCAAACTGCAGTGTCCCCAACACAACCAAACTCAATTTTCTTCTCCCTGCGATCGGTAAAATCGGCTAAGATATGTAAGGCGCTGAGAATGAGTCTGTTTGCTTTATTAGGATACCTTGCCTACATGGTTTTCGAAAATGCAGCATACTTTAGTTCAGGGGACATGTTAGCTGGGGAGTTAAGTTGGTTTTCACCTCTCCATACCACCCTCAGGCTAAATCAGTGCAGTGACGCAATTGGAATTTGGAAGTGGCGCTACGGATTTTTCAGCAGGGATCGCAGAGGAAGTGGGATGAAGTGTTGTCTTATTTAGGTTTATGTTTTAATAACGTAGTCAGTGAAGCCACCATGCATGCCCCAGCTGAGTTCTTTTTTGAGTGGAGGTTGCTGCATCTTTTGTTAATCGCATGGTCATTGAATGGCCCTGAGTGGGATTCTGTGCATATGCAGGACATGGAGTAGATGAGAAAGGAAGTGATGGGAATTCTGGAAGGGTATCATGAGCTGTTGAGGAAAAGTTATTATTTGACAAATGGGCAAAGTCTCTTTTAAGGTAGGTGATTTAGTGTTGGTTGAAGCACATTCCTTATCTTCAAACGTAGATTAATTCGTGGTTAAGCTAGCCCCTAAATGGGTAGGCCCCTACAAAATGTCATCTTTCCTCACGCCCGTGACTCTTCTCTTGGAAGATCTACAGGACCACAAAAGGCTCATATGAGTAGTGTTAAATGGTTCAATCAGTGATGGGTAATTTTTGTGTGCTGAGTGTGTTTAATTTTAATGGGGGAAGGATGTGACGGAGGTTCCGTAACGAAAGAGTAAAGGCAAGGCTATGTGTATTTCATTTTAGCATATTTTGCATTGGGAAGCCTGGTGGCTGGTTTCCTGCCAAGCAGGAGTGTTTTGCAAGTTGCGGCTCTGAAGATCGCAGGTGATCAGAATGTGGTCTCCAGCGACTTGGTTTAATTTTTTGTGCCATTGGGAAAAGGCTTTTCAAGAATAGATGGCGCATGCTATTTATAGATGGCGCTCATTATGTAAAGGTGGCGCTGAGGAGGTGATATTGGGGAAGGGGTACGTGAGTGAGTGAAGAAATTTGGGCGGTTCTTAACATCGTGGTTTTGAGAGCCGATGAGGGGTATTTTTAGGTGAGAATGGAACAGCGCCGGAATGAAAGGGCTGGGGAAACGAGAGATCCCCGAGGAAAACCACCGACCAACGACATCGTCCGGCACGATCCCCACATGCGAAAATCCGGAGTGACCCCGCCGAGGGTTGAATTCGGATCGCCTTGGTGAGAAGCGAGCGGGCTAACTGCTCGGTCACCGAAGCCCCTGGGAAGGGGTGGGTGGCTGATGGTGATTCGGAGCAGTATATATACGGGTGTGCGAGCGGCATTCAGGGTACTCATCTCCCGCCGAAAGATGGAAATCTACGTTGAGTGGACCCTTCCTAGAGTGCATCAAGAGGCTGCACTTCAGCTGGAAGATAAGTGATGGTCTCAACAGAAGTAATGTAACTGCAGACTTAGTTGATTTTCCCTCAGGAGAAGTGCGGACTTAGAAATTTCTCTTAGGAGTACCGCGGGACTTAGAAAAATTTCATCAGAAATAGAGTGTGGACTTTGAAAAATTCTTGCCCGGGAGGAGTGTGGGATTTTGAAAAATGTTCATTGAGAGTTGATTGTGGACATTTAAAATTTTGGCAGAGGAGTGCGAACTCTGAATATTTTTTTATAATGCGTCAAGTTGACTCAGAAACATTAACATCAGATGTGGGACTTAGCCAAAATTTGACATTGAAAGGGGACTGTTTATTTTCCGCAAAGAAGAGAACTTGACCTGTGATCGTGGCCCGAGTGGGACTTAGACGAATTCCCAGGAGGAATAGTTGGACTCTTTCATGTTCACTTACTGGCTGACTCAGTGATCACTTAGGATTATTTTCATTGTGCACCGCAGTAGACTGAACGGGACTTTGCCAATTTCAATGCTGTTTATTAGTCTCTGGACTCTGCGGGTTATGTCCGCTGCTATGAGTATGGATAAATTGAGTGCTAGAGGGGCCTTAGAAGACCTTGAAGCGGTAGTGCGGACGTAGGTGTTTGGCTGGAACACAGAGAGAAAATGAGGGTTTTTTGGGGGAAGATAAATGAAGCAAAAATTTTTCAAAAATTTTGTGGCACAATATTTTTCAGTGTTGACCGAATTATGTATATTGCATGATTTGGCATAACTATTAGGGTCAGTATGCTGGTATATTTTATGCCAATGTGGAGATATTCCTTATTAGGGCTCCTATAGTAGTTCTGAAGGTTTTAATATATCGCTTTTGTATGCATGCATTGAAAATTAATTCAGTTCAGTTCTGGGCTAATTTAGGTTCTAACCTAGGTAGAGGGAACACAAAAAATTTTTATTAGGGGATTACAATTTTTTGGTGTGGAATATTTATTTTTGTAAATTAAATTAGTCTGCTGATGTCGTTTGTGGATTGGTGATATCCTGTATATATTTCGATAACGTTTAGGGCATTTTCGTTGTATTTCAGTTTTATGTACGCACTCCACTCGAATTATGGCATGCTTAGTTGAAATGTAAATTTGATTTCCATTCAGGCAAGAGATCGCAAATAGTGCATTGTAGAGGTTTTTTGTTATCTACAATTAAAAATTTTTTAAAATTTGGTTTGTAGTCGTTTTTGAAGCGGATTTAGTTAACTGGGTGGGCAGCTAGATGGCAGCGGGCAAGACGCAGTGCACTCGGCCAGGGTTCACCGACTCCTTCAGGTTGGATAGCAGATGCACTCGGCGCTGCCATGTCCATTTCAGTTATGTATTCGCGTGTTATTTCATTCGCCGCAGACCTCGGCAAGAGCCGCTGCAGGCTGTAGTTATATTTAGCTGTGTCCGCTGTTTAGCGAAAAAAGTCTGCCTTTTGCACTCGAGAAACCAGCTTTTTCTAGCCCCCAGCACAGTCTAGGAACGAACGCTGTAATAAAGTTAGCTATAGGCTGTTCACGGTAAAGTGAGCACTTTTTAAGGACCTTATATATTTTTTCTTTCATTCTATTTCCATATCCTACTGCTTTTTAATATAACCATTACTTTGTGACGAATTAACACAGTGTATACATTTCACCACCCTCAAAATGTAATGCCCGATGCTGCAATAATATATATTTATTAATGGTTAAACCTGTTGGGACGGCCTTAAAAAGTGCTCACTTTACCGTGAACAGCCTATACCTTTGTGGCCACGTGCAGCGCGCAATCTTAGTGAGCCTCAGCATACCATTTTTGCGACACACGTGACTCTAACCTGAAGTCAACATAACGTGTACGGTGAGTGCCCCCGTGTGTGGAGAGGTTACACAGGAATGTAATGGTCTTGTGCCTGTTTAGTGATTTAGTTGTTTCACCTCATAAGGTATAGTGAAAAAAAAAAAAAAAAAAAAAAAAAAAGTTTTCTGTTATATTTAAAATGTGAGTCGAGTCTTCTCTTCCCTCCGAGATTGGTGAGTACAGCATCAGTCTTTTCTCCGTTAGTACGTGACACTTTCGCATTGCTCTGGAACAAGTATTCATTTCTGCGATTTTTTTAAATATGTTCCAGAGGGAAGATGTTTACCTTCCAATGTTAAATAATTTCTAGCTTACAAGAATTTGCAGTTAAAGAGTGTAGAAGATGTTTTTGGTTCCATGTTTAATAAATTTCTGCATCCTGAGTCACGAAGATTTTTTTCGGGATTAGTAGGCCCCCTATCCTTTTGTTCAAGAACTAACTATACGGAACCTATGGATATAACGGCTATATTCTAGATCCAGCGAACACTGTTTTGATATTTGGATTATTGTCTTGACCACGGGGAATATGTTAATGTTACATGAACTTTATTCACTAAATTTTTATGTTGTCAAATGTAAAAAGGTAAAATTATTCTTTTAAATATCGCTTTGTTAATTGCGATCTATATAACAGTAAATACTAATTTCTACGCTAAAATTAAATTTATATCTTGTGCTGAGTGCACTTCAGGTTCCTTTGGTTATAGTCATAAACTTTGATCAAGAAAACAAATTGTTTTGAAACAAGCATTCAGTGCGAGTTTAACTCGTAGTGTTCTGTTGTTCTGTTGACAAATTTAAACAAATAATTAAAATATGTTATATGGAACCTGCAATTTGAGGTTTTTTTTCGTTTATGTATACCTATGGATAATTATCAACTAACTAAAAGATAATCGGTAACATTTACTACCATTATTTCATAAATAAAAATGTATGAGGTGTCCAGTTTACCTAGCACTTGAACCTTTCAAGTGATAAATAGCAATAGTGGCTTATACTGTCTGAGTGTTTTCATAGCAGAAAAGTATTTTATTTCTTTTAAGTGTCCGCATTACAAAGTTGTATTGTACACTAAAGACCAAAAATTAGCTGGGCACCTGTCCACAATGTTTGCTCGGTGGTTGTCACCCCGTTAGAATTTCGTAGGGCCACCTCTTGCGGCTATAACAGCAGCCACCCTGTCTGGCATGCTCTCTACAAGTGTTTGCAGGACATCCACGGGGATTCGTCGCCATTCCTCTTGCAACCATTCCATGAGTTGAGCAATGGATTTTAGCCGCTCCTGACGAGCCCTCACCCAGCGATCCAATTCGTCCCAAATATGTCCTATAGGGTTGAAGTCTCGGCTCTGGGCGAGTCAGTCCAATCGGCGAACATTGTTGTCGGCGTACCACTGCATAGTAGCCCTTGAAACATGGCACCTGGTATTGTCATCCTGGAAGTAACACGGGTCCATTCCGTAAAAACGCCACAATGTTGGGAGCATTTAAATATCCAGAATGTTGCAATATGTCTCTGTGTTTATGCTACCACTGATAAACATCGGCGGTCCTACGCCGAAGGCCGTGAAACAGCACCACACCATCACTCCACCATCACCAAATTTCCTAGTTGGCACTATATACTCCGGCAGAAGCCGTTCCCCGGGTAGACGCCTCACCCATACAAGTCCATCGGACCGGAAGGTTGTAAACCTCGACTCATCACTCCACTGCTCCAGTGTCCAGTTGCGATGGTCCAAACACCACCTGAGTCGCCAAGATTTATTGCTTGTCGTGATATGGGGCTTATGTGCAACTGCTCTTCTAAAATATCCAAGTCCGTGGGCCTCTGTACGCAATGTTCCAATGGAAACCGGTATTCCTGTTGCTGCATGAAACTCCTGTCGGATGGTAGCCATGGGTTGTGCCCCATTTTTGACAATTTCACGTTTCAGGGTTCTGCGATTTCTGTCGATCAAGACCGGTCGCCCAGAACATGCAGCATTGGCACAATGCCCATCGACCTTCCACTTACGCAGGACGAATTCGACCGTTGATTTGGGCCTGTTTATCATCCGTGCAATCGCCCGGCTAGACAGCCCGCTGAGATGGCAGCCCACAATCACACCCTTATAGAAGTCCTATAGCTCTGCACCTCGTGTCATCTCCTTGTCAACTGGTACTACACCGACCTGCAGCGTATGGTGGCCACACAAGTCAATTGACGTACTGAATTACTTATCTTCAGGGGTGCCCAATTACTTTTTGGTCGATAGTGTATTAGTGTCTGCTGAATTTCATAACATAATTTTAGGACACTGGGTTTTCTTCCTTTATTTACCAGACACTGGAGTTAATTTTCTATCACTTGAAGGCTTGTTGTGTTTTATGAATTTGAATGAAATTCCGCTTTAATAAAACAATTTTTCATTTTACTCATCATGCAACACCACGGTGCAGTTAATAAGGGACATGTGCATATGTTGAGGGAGCGCCTGAATCCCCAGGAATTAGAAGAAGAGTAGTGTAGTTCCTAGAAGTGAAGAGTTCAAGATTGAACAATGTGCCCAAATTGAAGACAAATAGAGCATATTGTTTGGGCGAGTGTGTGTGTGTGTGTGTGTGTGTGTGGGCTTGAGGAGTGATTGTTGGTGTGTTTGGGTAAAGGAGAAAATTTCATCCACTCTCGTAGAGGAATTTGTTGATTTGGGGAGGGGGGGAGGGGGCAATATTCTCAGCTTCTCCTTTACCACATGGTGTGGTTTGTTTGGCGAAAGGTGTTGTTGGGGACACTGATGGCACCTGGTGTACACACAGGGAGAATATCCTCAGGCGCCCTTAACCTGAGTGTGACTAGTGATTGGAGGTCAAAGAGCATACCACCACTCTTGAAAGGGAGGGGGAAGAGTATCCTCATTGCTCTTGGGCTCGCTTATTTTGGTGAAAGTTTTGTTCATGGGTATGAGAGTGGGGGCAGTGGATGATTTTCATAGGAGACTTGAAACAGAGCTTGAATTAAAAAAATCTTCATCCTGAGACCATTTACTTGGCGTGGTGCCTCGAATGACCGAAGTGTTTTAGTAAAACGTTTGTAATAGATTTTAAGAGTTTCTGTTCTGGTCATGGCTGGAAGGGGTAGGAATATTGTGAAATTTTTGTTTTGCCTGTTTAAAATCACCTAAAAATAGTTTTTAAAGGCAAACAAAGTAGTTTTGAACACTCATGGAGTTTACCTACATGTTATAATGGGTTGAAAACTTTATTATGAAAAATGTGATTGTTTTCATGATAGGTCAGTATGTTTACATTTTTAAGATGGGCTAATCTGTTAAAAAATGAGCTTTTAATACTTTATAAAACAGGTGGTGTAAATTTGAAGCAAAAATTGTATAATTGTGTGTTTTGTTTGATTTGTATCGAGTTTAAAAAAAAAAAACCTGTTCGAAGAAATATGTTCTGATCATTTTGCTTTTCGTGCCTGATGTATGAGTGCAGTCACATTATGTTCTAAAAATTATCTCACTAATACTGAGTGTTTTAAAACATAGGGAATTTTGGTGTTTAGTGCCTTAATCGAGTTTATAGTGTGTTTAAAGATAATTTTTAGCAAATGTGTTTGCATTTACCCTGGTATGAGATTTACTTGGATGGTGTTGTTATACTGTATGGTGATTTCACCAAGATAGCATGAAGATCTAAGTGTAAAAACGTTCTTCTGATATGCATATTTTCTCAGGTGGAAAGTTATGACTGAGAATGAGTAAAGAGAATGTAAAACCGAAAGTTTCAGTGATGGTTGTAAACCTGTTTCCCAATATTAACTGGACAAAGAACGATGCATATAATAGAAAACAATTATCCTAACTCTGCTGCTGTGTTTGTATTGTATAGTGGGTCCCATCCTTTCCTATCCTTTTAGGGTGAGTATAGAAGTCAGGTTGTGGCGAAGTTGGAATTCCAGTGTGGAAGCACTGGTGGGTTCAACATGTCGGTAATGTATGTGTGTTTTGAGACACACACACACACTCTCTCTCTCTCTCTCTCTTCAGGTCTATGTACGTTTGACATATTATGTAATGTAGACTCTCTCCACAGAACCATATCTAGTACTGCTAATTTACCTATGTTATTTTTGTCTCCCAGAGGAATTTTTCGTATCACTACACCAGACTCTTGCATGTTCCTGACATGCATGAACACAGCAGTTACCCTTCACAGATTATATATGTTACAGGGGATGTGTTCTTACCACTATGGGACACACAGATAGGTTGTTTTTGAATAATTACATGATGAAATATATATTTACGTAACAATTTTTATTTTTGACTGCTTTACATAGCTCTTACATGTAACAACACTGGTAGATTATTATTAGCATCAACACAAGTGTTTTTTGAACTACAAAAGCAAAAATTACACATATAGAACATGTAAATGAAGTGACATATTACTTCCAACACTTTTTTAAACTATAATTCGATGACATACATATAGTGAACAAGATGTGATAGGTATTAGTATTATACAACCACGTCTCTCACACAAAACAATGGTACAGGTTTATTAACATCAACAAGCATGTAGAACATGGAAGTGATGTGGAAAAATCATTATTGATCTCTTTCTTACAACAATGCTATAATTCAATAACATACAGCATGAACAAGATATGACAAAAGCAGTATTGACATATTACTTACAACACTATAATTTAATGTATACATCGCGAACAAGACGGATGGAATGAACGTGACAAGTAATAGTATTATTCAATTCACAGATACCACAATTATTTACCAACACATGTTTACACCTCTGCTGCTGGTAACACACTTACATGTTCGCAAATAGTGAATCTAACAGACATCACAGCAAAACTTTATTTTGTCCTGTGTTAGGAGACGGACATATGGAAGTGTCTACCAATGTCTGGGGGTGGCCATCTGGGTATCTGCTACATGCCCCATGTGGGCTCGGGTCTGCCTTCGATGCTTGATGGTGACAGTCTGCTGGAATACATCTATTGGGACGATGCCAATGAGCTCGTAGAGCTCCTACGACTACTCACTGTATCTCAGAAAGCTGGAAATACGTCCCATTTGAACAAAATATTGAATATCTTGGCGGAACTTTGAGAATCTGGCTATATCCAGCGAAGGCTGACCACATTAACTGACCTCAACTATGACAATAACACTTATCGCTGAAAAGCTGCATCACCCCGCATGCAGGAGATATCCCAGATGGAAGGTGTTCCTCTATGGGTTTCAAGACCTATACCAAGTAGATTTTGTTGAAATGCTTCCTCATGCCCATATCAATAAAGGCTATAAGTACATTTTGACAATTATCACCTACTTCTCGAAGTATGTCTGCGCCCTCTCTGTGCATCAGAAGTGTGGTGCTGATATGGCAACTGCAATGAAATGAAGGTGGCACTAGCCGAGAAAGGCGCACCAAAAATCATTCAGACTGACTTAGGTAAGGAATTCGACAGCCCTGTGTTTCGTGCACTTATGGTAGCACATAAGATTGATCACTACTCTACTTTTTCTGAACTCAAAGCTTCAATAATTGAATGATTCAACAGAACTCTCAAGAACATGATGTGAAAACAGTTCTCTGCACAAAGCAGCTATAAGTGGTTGTCCCTGCTTCATCACCTCCTTGCTCAGTACTATGGGTGCACGCATTGCACAATCGGCGTGAGCTCTTCTGAAGTTACTGCTGAAAATGCCTCCTCTCTACTTCACACTGTGTACAAGACCTCCAAGAAATTGAACCGATGCAGACCAAGAGCTAAGGTTGGCGACTTTACCAGAGTCTCACATGTGAAAGGTGCCTTTGATAAGACTTACTTGGCTTTGTGGAGTGTCGGGACGTTTTTTGTCATCAATGTGAGAGGTATTGAGCCTCGGACCTATACACTAGTCTATATGACCAAATAGCAAATCAGACTGTTCTTTTACGATTTTGAAGCACAAATTACATGTTTTCCACGCAATTTTATGGTGGAATGTGTCATCTGACGACATGGAAACAAACTTTATGTAAAATGTCTTGGATTCTCTTCGAAATTCAATCTATGGGTGTCGAAAGCATCGCTTACATCTGTGTAGTGTGATTTATAACTTTTGTCCGAATAAAAATTTTGTTGGTTCAAATGTGTGGGTATTGTTTATAAACTTGGTTCCTTCGTGAACCCTCTGAGGGCCTCTCTTGCTTCAAAGGGGACAGTGTGTGTCTGGCCACACATACATTGGTTTTATCGCCTCTTCTCTGGGTGCAGCTGACTGTGGGAAGCGAGCCTCCCTCCCCCTTGCAGGGAGACTCTCGAGCTGTCTGGAGTCTGGGACAGTATTCCAGAGTCGGAGAACAAGCAAGGTATTGACCAAAGTTTTTTTTTTTGGCTCTCCAGATAGACTCCATTCCAGACAGTCTGGGAACTCAGAGAGGCCGACCTGGGAAATGTAGTCACTGGCGAGCTTCATGATAAGAGAGGCTACCGTCATATTTGTCTAGGGCGACTTGTAGTAGCACATGGAAGACACCCCTACACTGGAATGACAGAGCATGAGGTTGAGGGACAAGATGGCAGTTGGGTAGGGTGACTCCACACTCCTAACTTCACACCAATGAGTCAAACACCACAATGTGAATTCATCCCCACCGGATTGTGCAATGGCCGCCATCTTGCAGGTCAGTGAGGTGCACCAACACACGTAACTGTTGGTTGTAATGCGAGTGCGTGAATCTCACATTTTGTTTAGGAAGGAATTAGCATTCACAGAGCAGGCGGACGGAACCCCTGCTCTGGAATGATAGGACAGGAGGTTTGCTTCCAAGATCGATGCCAAGGGCACAGGAGAAGTAGCAAAAATTTTGCAGGAAAATTGTCCAAACACGAATTTTTTTCCCCTTTGTGATATCATCCAAGATGGCTGTCACTCCCCATATCCCTAGCCCTAAGCCCCTGAGTTAGAGTCCCCATTTTTATACTACTGCACTGCTAACAATTCAGCACTGACTCCTCACCCCTGAATCCCCAGCACTGACTTCTCACCGCTGACTCCTCAGTTGCTTACTCCTCCTTACTGCTGATTCCTCATTGCTGAGGAGTCAGCGACTGGGGTGTCAGAAGTGAGGAGTCACTGCTGAAGAGTTAGCAGTGCATAGTATTACATGTGTTTGAGCCCACGTATGTTCAAGATGATGACATACATAACTTTTCCTAATGAAGAAGAATTGTAGAAAGAGGAAAGGAAGAAAGGAAGGGAAGGGACGATGTGACCTTGTATGGTAAGAAGAATGATTTGATGGACAACTTCGCAGGTTAGATATCGAACCGATTGATTACCGTTTGTATAGCATTGCATTAAGCATATTGTTTTTACGTAATAATATGCAGCAGATATATAGTGGGACAATCGAGATTGTTAATATAAACTGTTTCTTCTGTGTGTTTAACAATATATAAGCATGCAACCTGTAAGAATATTTTCACTTCTTTGATGTATTTGATTGAAAACAAATCGTCACGAGTCATAAGAGATTACAAAAATCTATGTATCAAGATATTGTATAAGACCAATATGTGTGTGTGCCTGTGTGTGTGTATATATGTATATATATTTTTCTACAATATTCAACTTTTAAGGCAATTCAAATCCGACTTTTGGCTGTTTGTATTGTGCTAAGTGAAGCTGTTTTTTCAAACGTACACAAACAATATTCTTAAAATAAATTTATGGGCTATATATATATATATATATTAATGTGGGCCAATATAACGGTCATCCTGGTCGTATTTTTTATAGTATTCCATGCCGTGAGCAAATTATGCTATGTAACAACGCACAGGTATTATAAAAAAATCGTATTTTTTGCTAGAGACGTATCTAGATTTCCTACCGACAAACCAATTTCGCCAGCGGATAGAGAGAAAGAGACAGAGAGTTGTCCGGTAGCTGTCACTTCCACGCAGTGAAAATGCGAACTATCCTTGCCCTGGAACGCATCCGGTGACTCTCGTGCCACTGTAGACGAACGCAGTTTGCATGCTGGCCTGTGTCTGCAATTGGCGCCGAGTGTGCACCCATCGGGGTGTTGGGCGGCTTGGATATAATTAAAGCTAGTATTGATACTCATCTCAGTCGCGAGTGGTCAGTGTTAGGGAGAAAACATGTACGGAGTACCTCAGTAGATGTAATAAGTAATTACACAAGTGTGTAGTGTAGTTTTTAATTAAATAATACATTCTGCATAATTAGTAATAAGGGTAATTGAGTAAGTGCATGAATAAGTATTCAATGTACGATTACATAATACAATTATTCCTTATTTATAACACGTATTCACCCTCGATTGCTGACGACCATCCTCCCCCTCCCCCAGTCCTCATCCAACATCGTCACTTACATTTTGGCAACCGAAGGGTCAACATGGGTATTCGTGAGCAATCCACTTCTCGGTAGTGTTCCGGTAGCCCAAGTGAGAACATGTGAACTTGGTATGTTTTTACATGTAATTACCCTCGACGGGAAGTAGAATCAGAGAGTATTCCGCATCCCACTCACCCCTTCCCCCTTCCAAGTTAGTTGTTACACAACAAATTTTTTTTTGGACTGAGGGGGACTCGAACCAAGATCTGAATCCCTAAACATTATCTTATTGCCCATAATTAATCGATATGCAAAAAAATAATTTTACCATTGCCAAGTCTCGAACTGAGGCCCGGATACTTAACCTCAACCCTCACCCATCATATATTTAAGCACGAAGTAATATGGTGGATGGCGCAGTGGGGAATTAGTATTACTATTACATATTATAGAAACTCAGCCCAGTTGAAGGTTGGCAGTCCTACAGAGAGGATATGTACGGAGTCTCTCTGTACATGTAATAAGTAATTATGCATGTGTGTCCTTGGTGATTAAATAATTCCATGTGCATAATATGTAATTGGTGCGATTGTGTAAGTATGTGATTAAATATTAATTGCACGATTAAATAATCAAATTACTCATTACAATAATTTACCAAAGATGACTGCCTAACCCCATCATTTTGCATTGGCATGTGCATTTCCTCTCCAAACTCGTCACTTATGTTTCGGCAGTCGAAGGGAGAAGATGTGTGCTTACGTTCATTATGTAATAGCTAATTGCGCATTTACACACACATTCACACACACTCTGGTAGTCCCTCAGGAGGAGTGGGTGCGGTTGGGGGCGTAACCCATAATACCACATCTTCAGAGGGGAGGGGAACCCATCAGACAACAGCTCTCGGTGGAGGGGGGAAGTGAAACTACAACGCTGCCATTTCGAATAAATTATGGGCCAGTACCAGCACGGTTCCCCCATGACATCCATGCTATACATATTAGGCCAAGTGTAGTAAAATAATGAAATTTAATGTTTCTTTGTTGTCACTTCATAGAGGAATGTATCAAGTTACAATGGTAATCTTCCGATGACATCCGTATATTGTAAGTTGCCAAGTTGCATGACAATACTCCGGGGAATCATTCCTCACATTTGGAGGATGAAATAATGTTATATTAACACATATCCGCAAAAGCTTCGCTTCTTTAATACAGCCTGTAATACAAAACCTACAGTGTATGGCCCGTGGGTTGGATCATGTTACTGTTGAATGCCATCGCAGCTGTAATTCGCAGCCCCATACCAGCCCCCGAGGAGCCCTGATTTGAATCCAATAGACATATTTGTGGGGACATTTAAAGGCACTTGTGTATGCAACCCAGTGGACGATGTGTACATCCTCCGTAACCATATAGTGGCGGGTTGCGAAACAATCAGGAATTTTTCAGAGATTCATCAACTCATCCGGGTGTTAATGAACCGGCGGGTTGATTGCATGTGTTCGTGTTGATGGAGGGCATTTTGAACATTTCCTTTAGTGCCGACGATAAGCCTTCACACATGTGTAAATACTTCCTGTGCAGTAACAACTGCTCTAGATGTAGTGTCGTAGTGTGAGGTGCAAACGAATGCTGCGATGTCATTCCACAGTAACGTGACCCAGCCAGCGAGCCATACACTGTACGTTACGTATCATGGGCGTTTGCGGACCTATGTTCGTATAACATTTTTTCATCCTTAAGATGTGAGGAATGTTGCCCTGACATATTGTCATGCAACTTTGCAACATTATGTATAGCAGAGTCTTCTCCGCAGCATTAATACAAAAGTAGTGACGACTATACGTCCGTCTGACTATGCAGTCATAATATGTCATTGAATAGCAAATAATAACATACACTCTAAACCTGAAACAGTGAGAATTGAGCCTAATCAGCGGAAACCAGTCAACATGAATGGAATGATAATCAGTCCCAGGTAACTAATTAATGCGATGGCTGAATTTCAGCGATTTGTTTGTGATTCCTACAGATTGGCGAGAATTCCACTGCCATGTGACTTGTTCCCAGTTCATTTTCTTGATTTACCAGTCGAAAGTAGCTTATCCACTGGCTTTCAGTGAATGTTATTTCACTGGTTGATATCACTGATTCGTGCTTAGATTGTAGGAATGCCGATGTCATGTTTTATTTAGCGTAATATGATTGAGAACGGAATTTGGTTACAAACGTGAACATAATCTGCCCTGTGCATATTTTAACTTGTCAAACTCTAGGGAGATATAATTGATAAGAAAAAAAATTATACTATTGTGGAGGAAAACCCGCCAACAAGCACTTGCGCCACTGGTGACGGAATGGGCGTGTCCCAATCCACTGTACGGCGCGTTATATGGTGCGACAAACTTAACAAACGATCCCGTGAGGGGAAGGTACAGTTCTTCCTCCCTTCGCGCGACGCGCGGCGGGCAGGACATGTACTCTCAGTCGAAACTACTACGGACCATCTGCAACACATTCGGGAATGTCAAAAACAGTAGTGTGGTTTCCCTATCGTTTATCATATGACATCAAAGGATTCAATGTTTTATTGTTCCGCGAGTGTACAGATACATAACAGTGGCGTTTGTTCTAATGTGCATTCAAGGCGAATAATAATTTTATATCAAAAAGACCATTTTAAATTTTCCTGGGTTTGACAGGAAAACATATGCCTGGTGTTAAGCAATAAATACAAAAAAGGGTAAGCTACAAATATTAAGTAGCATTAATAATATGCATAGTAAAAATTATTTTGAATTCATTTGACGGATCTGCAAAAAATATTCGCGTTAAAAATAGTCTTGGATTAACAATAAATGGTGTTCTAAGTATACACAACCTCCAATTCTTAACCCTTGTTATCACGTTTTATTTCTAAATTATGCTGGTTTAAAATGCATAAACTCCCACGCTTGCAGATATTATTTTAAACATTTCCCGAAAATGGAACAAACATTTTTCCAACGCTAAAGTAATTAAGAGGAGCAAAACTGGAACCACAGAAACACGAGGAAACTGTAATTACAATGAAGATGATATCAATAAAGGCATACCTATCCAGAAAATGTTGCGTAAAATCCATCTCCCAAAAGGGTGAATTGTTTTACATAATAAGACTCCTCAAAAGACACAACTTGAAAAATATGCATATTATGTTTACTGCAAACACCAGTAAAAATTTAAATGATTACTGTTAATCAAATCACCGTCGTTTAAATCACGTACTTTTCTATGCGAGTTTTTCGACTCCTAAAAGTATACCATAAGTTGTTCACTACAATTGCCAGCACTGTTGTCTTGGCATCGTACCAGCTATCGCTTTCACTTTACTATTGCTGTCACCGCCCACGCTTAATACACATTTTACTATTTATTCTTCCAAGCAACAATTGTTTTTCCAATATTTTGCTTCTGCTCTTTTTACACGTGACACTGCTGATTTCCAGCTTTTTTTTTTTTTTTCTAAAAAACTGTTCATAGCGTTGTCTGTAGACGATCTTATTTGGTCGTTTCTTTCCGATACATTTTTATCAACTATACGGGACTTGATAGTGCTACAGATATTTTATGGCATTCATATTGTGACGATTGTGTCGTCACAGGGTTTTTTTTTTGCTGCTAAATGGCCAAGGTCTGTAGTAACCAGCTGGGCTTGTACCTGGTCATGACTTTCATAATACAGCTATTTTAATAGGCCGTCCTATTATGGCGTATTTCAATACATCGTATTTTTGTATTATAAATAATTTATAAATTACGCTTGTTAAAATATGCACATTTGATAAAGTAGTTTGGTACTAGTTCTTTTGATGTTGCTCATAAGCTACTTATTTTGTAAGGTATGTATTTTGAAGTTTGTTCGGGAAATTGCCGCGAGGTGCGCTGCCAGCTGAGCTATGAAGTGTGTGGCCTGTCCTGCACGGGCAGTGGCCTCGAAGAGAGACGTTCTCGGGTGCCTGAACGAAGCAAACGTATTGTCGTCCGGGCTGTTAGCAGCGGTACGAGCGCGTTGTCCGTCAAATGCGGTGACGAGATACGTGGAATTTTATGCCGCAGGCTGTGAGCAAGCGGTTGACTTATAACGATAGTTGTGCGATCCTAATTAATGAATATTACAGTACTTGTCCACGTTAAGCGCGTGGAAAGCAACACAGTATAATAAACTGTAATGTTCTCGCCACTAAAGTAACGCCATTGATATTTCCGCGCCGCTGCTCGCAACATGTTCGCGTGGAACAGTGCACGATATGCCACCTTGAAAGTAATAAACCAGTGTGTGGTTGATGTTTGCCTCTCTCGCTTGTGTGGAAACGCGAGTGTTATTTCTCCGTACAGTGCGGTGTGAAACTACGTCGCGGTCAGCTAAGCTGTTCCGACGGACGGGGCCATACGTCACCGCTACCGAGTGGATGCTGTCGCTACTCTAGGGCATGGCCCTGGCGGTGTTTGCTGGTATGGTTCACCGGTGTTTTAAGCTTCTTTGCAAGCATATGAAGAGTGACATTTTTTTGCATTACCGATGGTTCAGGGGCGGTTACCTCGTATTATCTACGATAATTTCCTGTGGTTAATTTTACACATTGAAATTGTATTGTGATACCTATAACTTTTTATATTATATTTTATCAATGTGTAGGTGTGCCCTCTTATTAAATGCTTTTTTGTGCCACTTTTTACCATTATCTTGCAAAACGCTAAGGGCATATAATATCTTATCTACATGTTTTTCGTCAATGCCATGTGCATCAAATACGAATTCATTAAATAACTACAAACCGAAAGTTATTGGCTTTCTAATTTGCTGTAGTAGTAGTATTAATAATAGTAGTAGTAGCAGCAGTACTAGTAGTAATAATAATATTAATAGTAGTAGTAGTAGTAATAGTAATAATAATAATAGAAGTAGTAGTAGTAGCGATAGCAGTAGTAGTAGTAATAGTAGTAGTAGTAATAGTAGTAGTAGTAATAGTAGTAGTAGTAGTAATAGTAGTAGCAGCAGTAGTAATAGTAGTAGTAATATTAGCAACAGCAGTACTACTAGTAGTAGTAGTAATAGTAATATTAGTAGTAATAGTAGCAACAGCAGTACTAGTAGTAGTAGTAATATTAGTAGTAGTAGTAATAGTATTAGTAGTAATGGTAGTAGTAATGGTAGCAGTAGTAATAGTAGTAGTAGTAGTAATAGTAATAGTAGTAGTAGTAGGCTATTCCTCTGTAGTAGTAGTATGGTATTATTATTAAGTCATGTAGTTGAGCAGTATCTACTTATATCTCTGGCTATTGTTATAGTATTGGGTCAGGGTAGAAAAGATGTTGATAAGATGAGCCTCCAATCTACCTAGTGTTGTTGGGTAAGTGTGGTAGGTCCTTGAGCGAAGTGACGTGGTATTGAGGGACCTGAAACCAGCTGGGTAGAGAATGAGCTCAAAATCACATTGATCTGGTGGCAGCCTGACTGCTTCATGGCCGCTTCAAGAAGTTCTTCATTACTTGGGAGCTGGGCGTTCGAGTCTAACAATGCTAGGTATAGTTCTGCTTTAGAAAATTTCTTCTTCATAAGTAAAATTGATTACCTTGAGCTATTCTTGTAATTTGGTAGCACAGACAGTAAACGCACAAACCAAGTCATCGCAAAATATTTTTCTGTTACTTATCTTTCGCTTTACCCAGTGATGTTGAATGACCTTGAAGAAAAACTCAAGAAAAAATTCACAAAAGTTAGCGAGCATATTACATTACTGACCACTACCACCATATTGGGTGCAGGTAACCTTGAACTTGACCCCATGACCTTAGATTACCTTGAAAACAAGAACTCGAGAAAAAATTCTACATAATTTTACATATAATAAAATGATAATTAATACAATAATTCTTAATTAAATTAATATTTTTCTGTGCCTTCTAATTTTAATTACATTCTGGCCAATTAGGTAAAAATGAATTAAGCACACTTTTTTCACACATATCTATCTTATTATTCATTAAATTTATTACAGTCGCTCATGCCCTCAAGAAATTACAATTTTTTTCAATATATATACATCTCAATACATGCAACTTTTTTGTAGGTTAGAGTCTTTTATGCTTCTCGCTATTCACACTCGTTTTGTCCTTGTGCGATATCATCATGACATTTATTACACCAACACACTATGCACGGAAGGTTATGTACGTAACTACACTTTTGAAGATATTTACCGATGTCACAAGAGACCTGCTTGCAGCAAACCTGGTACCAGGTTACTGATGAGAAATGCACTTTGCCTTTACAGGACTCTGTAAATTGTCTCTATGGCCGAAAAACTTACCGCACCTGTCACACAAATATGACATGCAACCAGGATTCTTGGCACAATGAAAGTGCCCATGTCACCGAAAATGGCAGCTGTTGCTGAAGATCTCATCACAAAAGTGACACTGATGACGACGTAGTGGTTCAGGCAAAGACTCGAATGGGCCTGTTGGAGATGCAGGTGCTGGAGCTAAAGAAGCAGGTAACGTTAGCATTGGTGTTCTAGTTACCTCAGCCGAAAAGTTCGATGTCTCCACTGAAGATATCGTAGGCATAACAGCTGAAAAAGTAGATGGCACCATATCAATCTGAAACGATGGTACTGTATTAGTGGAAGTAGATGCTGCTAGTGATGTGGCCATCACATCTGAAAATGTCGATGGAGCTGGTAAAACAGGAGATATTTCACTCGAAGAAGAAATCGATGGCGAGAAACCACTGGCGGGTAATATCCACTCCACTTTAACGTAACTAGCCATTGTTTACTTGGCGTAGAAGCTAGCCGACACACACACACACACACACACATACACACACACTCGCTCTCTCTCTCTCTCTCTCTCTCTCTCTATATATATATATATATATATATATATATATATATATATATATATATATATAATGGAAGACGTTGTCAATCAAAAGTCTCTCAGCTGATCTCCCTACTGCTTATAATATACAAGTATGCAAGCCTTATGAAGTCATATTGACTCTGGACCAATTGTATGATACAATTAATACATTGTTCGGACACCAACCAGCCAACCACTCAGTTGCCATGGGATTACAGCCGACCTATCGCATGCAAACTGACTCCTGTGCGGAGCATTCGGTGTTAACTGCGCTGAGTGCATTGCATGCGGTGCTGATTGCAGTGCGTGTGGTGCTGATTGGTTTGTGCGATGCTGATTGTTTTGTGGTTGAGGCGCGTGCATTGAAGTGTGTGTGGTGCTGTTAGTGGTGCGTGTGGTGCTGTTTGTGATACATGCATTGCTGATTGTAGTGCGTGCGGTGTTCATGCTGATTACGTATGTGTGATGCAAGAAAGTAGCACGTATTAAGATGCATATATAGAAGAATATTGCAATATTTTGAGGGCATGAGTGACTGCAATAAATTAAATAAATAAAAATATGCATGTGAAAATAAAGTGTGCTTTATTTCATATTTACATAATTTGCCAGAAGGCAATTAAAATAAAAAAGGCACAAAAATAAAATTAATTTAATTAAAAAGTATCGTATAAAATACCATTATTCTAAATGTACAATTATATAATTTTTTTTCTCGCTCTTTGTTTTCAAGGTCGTCTAATATCATGAAGCGAAGGCAAAGTTTACATGCGCCCAATATGATGGTAGTATTCAGTAATGTAATATGCTTGCTGACTTTTATGAATTTTTTCCCGAGTTTTTGTTTTCAAAGTCATCCAAGGTCATAGGGTCAAGGTAAAGGTTACCTGCACTCAGTATGGCGATAGTGGTCAGTAACATTATATCTTCGCTAACTTTTACAATTAGTTTCTCGAGTTTTGTTTTCAAGATCATTCGATGTCACGGAGTCCAGGTGAAGGTTACCTGCAACCAATATGGTAAGATACTTGCTGGCTAATGCATTTTTTCTTGAGGTTTTGTTTTCAAGGTCATGTTTGTTGACTGCTATGCAGTTTCTCAAATTTTAGTTTTCAATGTCATGTGCTCGAGGTGAAGGTTACATGCATCCAATATGGCGGAAGTTGTCAATAATATAATATGATTGCTAACTTTTATGAATTTTTGCGAGTTTTCGGAATTTTTTAAGGAAAATGGGAAATTTTAAAGGAAAAAAGAGAAAATTTAAGGGCAAGGACAATTTTAGGGGGAAAACGGATATCTTTAGAAAAAAAAAGGCAAATCGTTAGTGAAATATGGCTGCTGAAGGACTGGAATTTTATAATAATTTTTTTAAATAATTTTAAAAATAATTTTAATAATTTTTTAATTCGTGTTCTAATTATTTTTAATAATTTATTAATAGTAAAATTTTAATAAAATTTTTGGAATAGTTCTAGTCTTTTGATTTTTGTATTTTTGGCATTAAAGGACATAGGTCAAAGGTCACAGGTCAACAATAAACTGTCACTGGCTTCCACGATGGCGAACAGGCGACCAGAATGACAGAGCAGAACAGCTCCAGCGCTCCGAGCCAGGGTGCCATTGTCCCAGACTCATCGAAATCCTTATACTACAGTGTTACCAAGTTAGGACTTGAGAACACAAATTAAATTGTATAACATAAGCAAGACTCACCAAAGGTAATGTTTTTTTCTGCGGTTCCTCTTAAAAAGATCTATGAACTTTTTGTTTTTAGGAAAACACTGTGATGGAACATCCATATTTTAAATGTTGCAGGATTGTCTTGATTTTCCTTAACTTGACATTATCTATGCACGCACACCCAACATGGGACACGATGGCTATCTGATACCAGAAAAACTCAGGGGTTGCTGTATGAGTAGTTTTTCGGCCTTATGCAGCATGGTATAAACGATTTTATTTATTTTTCTTTGCTACGTTCGTTGGACTACTGACTTTCAATCTACTCGTTCTGTGGCGAATCCTGTGCTGATCTGTGGTTCCTCATGGCGAAATATTAATGCATCATGTTATAACATTAGAAGGGAATATAATATTATGTTTCTAGTTCATGGGTATCAGCGTAAGTGCTGACAAAAAAAATCATATTTACCTTCTTCCCCTTAATGGAAATGTGTAAATATAACGTCGTGTTTTACGAAGTGAAACATGACCAAAAAATTAAAATCTTTAGAAGATACAAGAATTGCCCTCATTTTTAATTTATAATATATATTTCTCTTTGTTAATGATCTGACCAAAAGCAAAGTTCCAATAAATAAATTTCACTTTATATATATATATATATATATATATATATATATATATATATAGGAAATTTTGACAGCACTTATAATTAGGTACCATACAAGCATTTACATGACTTAAAAAGAAAAAAACACATGGAAGGAAACCAAGGGTAAGTAAATCCATGCTTGGATTCATGACTCCAGTGCAGATATTAATCAAAAACGATGTTTTGTCTTTATTCATTTCAATGTATATATATATTATATATATATATATATATATATATATATATATATATATATATATATATACACACATATGTACATCTATATACATCTGCTACATATATAACACCAAACCACGATATATACATACGCACATCTATACGCGTTTTAGTATTCAAGATATGTGTCATCATTTTATTCTACCATACGAAAATCGTCTGTAATTAATGCATAAAAACGCTTCTCTAATAATTAATCAATCATTTCTCTTTCAGTTCAAACTCAAGATCAATATACAATGTAGCAAGCGTTATGTTGTGCAGTCACAGACGACTAAACATTAACAAATTTGACCTCGTTCGAGGAAAACGTCACATGACAGAAGCCTTGCCACTTGCCCGCAAGTGAACTTCGCTGATCTTTGTGGAGGCACGTAATTGAGTGATGAATAGCATGTCAAGAGCGGGCACACAGGACGGACGTCTGAAGTGGCTTTCTGTTTACACCTAAAAAAAAAAAAAAGACTGGTTTTTACAGTTCATCCCACAGCTTCTTCAAGATGTCTGCGTATTTCTAACATGCGGAGACAAAAACTTATATGAGCAAACAAAATACTGGTTTCTATTTAACCAAATATGCAATGTTGTTATATGTACAAAATTTTAAATGTAATGAAACCTTTTTTGTTTATCTAACAAAGTGTACATTTTCGTCGACGAAACTTTTCTGGCCAACAAATTTTTCCTGGAAACATAATCAATTCGTTTTATTAAAAAACAATGGTCTTGTTTACTGAAAAATATTTTACATGCTTGCTTTGCGTCTTGTGACTCCATTTACATTCTTTTGTTGTGAAATGATGAGAGAAAATTAATAAAATTACTTCACTTTTATTTAACTAATTCTTACTTATATTTATTATAAATAATACATTAAAAAATCTAAACTTAACCTTACCGTCCGAATAATTTTACTTCAGCACACAAGAGCTTTTTGATTATATATTTAATTTAATTGCAAAATTTGTTCTAAATAATTTTTTTGATTTCTTTATTTATTAATTAATCATCTGTTTTACATCGTAACCAATGTAGACTGTAATTTTATAAAATAGTAAATGCGGAAAATATTTGCAATATATTTTAAAATGTCGAACACTTCATAACAGGAAGTGTAGCGATAAATAAAAATAGACTGATGATATTTTACATAGGTTACATACACAAAAAGGAAGATAAAGTTATTTCACACTTCACTTTAATTTACTTTGCATATTTTTGATAAATAAATATACGGAATTATTGTTACAAATTTAAGAAAAGCAATGTTTACTGCACGCAAATTATAAAGCAGTTGATTTTGTGGAACCCACAGATTAGCATATTTACTTAACGCAAATGTAATTGTACAGCTGGCATGTACCTGCATGTATAAGGTCTAAAATATAGGTCGTCTGAAATATTTTTTAACACATTTATATATTTATATAACTTCGATTTTCTTATCATTAAATTTTAATCACTGCATATAATACTACCGCTTGTTAAAGGAACCTTATTTAAATGATCACTTGTAACTTGATAAAACATGCATCCAGACAAAAAAAAAGCTTAATACGAAGAAATATTTTTTCTTGCATTGCTTTCTTGAAACATATTTATTCGTGTGAAATGCTGCAATTATTTATACTAAAATTCATACAGGTTAGTTTTTTCCGATGAAGCGACTTGAATGAAAACGAGAATTTAAAAACTACAAGTTTAATTAATTGCTTTGATAAAATAGAACTTTGTTTTATAATGTTGTGATTTTTCTGAGACCCTAAATAATATTAATCAACAATACAAAATACCCATGGAATATAATTTAATTTAGGGGAGTTGTTTTTGCGTTGTATATTATAGTTTCATATAAAATTTATTTGAACAATGACATTGGAATACACACGATATAAAGCAACTGTCTATTACTCGGATTTTTAAAACATTTGCAGAGGAAAGTAATTTTTTCTAAAATCGGCAGGAAGTAGGTTTAAGAAAATATACTCTCTGAACTGCATAGTAAAGGAAATACACGAATAATGCATTCAAAAGAAAATACAGTATATGCATATGTGTGAAAAAACGGAATGACCAAACTATCTGAGCAGCATCGACAGCGTGCAGCTATGAGTTTATCTCGGAAAAATAAAATAAAATAATACAAAATATAGTTGAAAATTATCTCCCGGAGATTTTTAAAGCTTCGAAATTGAAGTTAAACCACGAATTTATACCAAATATTACGACCGTATATGAAATGAAAATGTGTAATAAGACAAACGTCTGCAACCATCTAAACGCCTTTAGTTTTACTAAAAATTTTAACGGGAAAAACCTGGATGGCAACTATGATTGGCATTAAAATTTGTGACTCGAAAGAGCAATCGTTTGACCATCGCACTGATTTTGTGCATAAAATTAACTTTTGACTTGCCTTCAGCATTCATGATGCTAGGGTTGTACACAAACATCAAGGTGTAGTAGAGTGGGGCATGATTCTCACCAACGCAGGCTTCTATGTTTTTCACTGCATCATCGTACCGTAGGTCGCCCAGCCAGTACTCCATACGATGGAACCCTGGGGTGGCATTGAAATAAAACGTCACCATACCTGACTCAAAGGAGCTGGTGTACATCACCTCGTGCACTGAAGATCATGGAGGTGGTGCGATGGGAGTAGCTTTGGTGAGCATAAACCAACCACTGCTAGTGGCGATTGTGGTCTGCGTGGAGATCTTACATGCCAAAAGTCAATAATCGCACGTCGTCGAGGTGAATGGGTGGCAGGTGGAGCTGGTGTTGGGTCGGAGATGTGATGTGATCATCTGCATGTGGTCGGTGGTGGCTTAGTCTATAGAGTCGTACATGTTTTTCCCTCTGCGGACACTTCGATGATGGAGGCGGTGCTGAGGGCAGTGGAGGTGATGGTCGGTGACAAATCTGCGACTAAGGTGGAGGCCGTGACGGGGGCGGCTGATGTATGACGTCGTGCCTTGCACCAAGCACGGAAATTAGGAGTGTCCGAAAAGACATGGCGTAACATTTGAAGCACTCCCTGCATGGTAAAATGTCATGAATATCTTTGTCCTCCTGCAGGTAGGCTGTAAGTCTCTTGTACGTGTGTGTGTGTATGTCAGCAGGAACTCTTTCGGTAGAAAGACGAGTTCTTTTTCTGTATCGACGACCGCGAGCAAGTGTGGCATCTCGTACATGACGATCGCCAAAATTATGTTGTGTCCACAGGGATGGCACGAAAACATCTTCTAAAACTCCATACATAAAATAAACTGTATACTCTAAGGCTAGCAGGTGACGGCGACAGCAATAACAGGCGGAATATTGGGTCCCATGGTCCATTATACGCTGGTTCGTATGTGCAATGGAGGGAGAAGATGGGGACGAAGCAGGGGAGTGTTTGGAGGTAGGGGTTGGGAAGTGGGTGACATGGGTGAGTTCTAGTGGTAGATACTGAAAACATGGTTACCAGTGCATTGCAGGGGGCACTGTCAATGAAGGGAGGTGATAGTATGATGTAGAGGAGGAGGTGGTATATCTATGTAGCAGAGGATGTTGCACAAAAGCGATTCATTGGTCGAGTTATGGCGAGTAATTGGTGGAGCGGGACAGCTATTCGATAAACTTTCTGTGAATAAAATTATGGAAATGCAAATTTTATTCTCTGAAGCATTAATGACGTTCGTTCATCTTTGAAGAATTGTAGATCTGTGATATATCAGTTCAGATTATTTATTGTTATGAGCAGTAAGGGTACGCCCATTCTGTTGCGGGGGAGGGGGACGAAAATCGAGGATATACCGCCATCTTGGATTCTGCTATCACGGATGACATCACATCCACCAGACGCCATTTTAGTGGGCATCACAGCCACATCCATCATCTTGGTTTTCCATTTGTCATTTGTTTATAAATTGCTGGAGGACGCCATTTTGGTTTTCCGCCTTTTGTTTTCATCGGCTGTTGCTAGAAGGTGCACCAGTCGTGTGACTACCATGTTCGTTCTGAAGTTGGATGCTAGGTGCGCTGGTGTCGCTCTCGCTCTATAACTAATATGGTGGTAGAGGGAGAGCGACACCAGCGTTTCTAGTATCACACTCTAGAACCAACATGATGATCGAACTACTGGTGCGCCCCCCTAGCAACAGCCGATGTAAACAAAAGACAAAAACCAAGATGGCGACCCCAGAAATGAATAAACAAATGACAAACAAAATAACTAAGATGGCGGACGTGGCTGTAACGCCTGCCAAGATGGCGGTCAGTGGCTAATTTTTCATTCAAGATGGCGTAATACCAGATGATGGTATGGTACCAGATGATACCAAGATGGCGTAGATCCTCAATACTCCTACCCCTGCCTTTGCAACAGAATTGGCATACCCCTACTATTGTTAGGTATCCCGAATATCACAATGGATTCAATCCACCATATATGCATCAATCCCTGTATTAATTTCAACGTTACGGCATGATCGGTGAGAAATTTTTATATTGGTACCGAAGGGCATATTTTATTTGCGTTCACGGTTTGGGTACTTGAATCTTTTATTTGCAATAAGCGTTACACATTTCGGTGGGATGGAGTCTTGTTGCCGTCGCAGTGTGTTTCGCAGCACATATTAAATATGACTGTCTCTTGCGTACATACCAGACACTGGGGGTTCGCATGCCGGACCTCTGCGCACGTACCAGTGATTAGACATAATGATTTGCATTTCAAGGTGGGAAACAACACAAATGGTTAGCAGACATAGTTAATTTTTTCCGCTCGCGCATGTAATATCATCGCATATTCCATGCGATCACAGTTTGGATAGCTGCAATGACTACTTTTTTTAATTATAGAGATGTACTTTACATATGCCCAATGTCCGATAAGTGGCCAAAGGGGTATATCACTGACGATCGGGAAAAAAATTCAGAAGACCCATGGTCAATTCGACTCAAAAATATGAATTCGATATTAAAGGGGGTGGGGACATGTATTATCTTCCATGCTGCTGCCTTAAGCAATTTTAGTGGTGGTATATTATTTTTAGACCTGGGCGATGTTTTTTCCGCAAGGAAGTGAGTAGTAGGGTTATGTATGTTCGGGCGCACAGGGATCAGAGAGTGTGGCTCGACCTTGAATAAGCTCGATCAAAAATTTTCTCGTTTTTTCTCCCAAAATCACTCATTTTCACTCAAAATCTACGTTAAGCCCGAAAATGCCTTTACGTTTCTTTTTTTTCCCCTTAAATTTTCCACTTTTACCTAAAACTTTCCTGTTTTTCTTTTATGGAAGGTAGAAGCCAAAGCAAAGACACATTTTTGCAAAAACGAGCCAATTCAGGCGATTTGTGTGGCTTCCTATTCCTTCTAGATCGAACATTGCGGAATATAAGACATTTATAAAAATATTTTCATAACTATTCTATAAAATTAAATATATTATTAAAGTTAAAATATTTAAAGATGTAATTATTAAGTGCTGTATGTCACCCTACTCGTATTTTCAAGGTGCGTACGATTGTGATGTACAATGATTCTGTCTCGATTTTTCATGCTCTATCATTACATGTTGTCGCTGTCTCTTTCTCCCTTGTCTCTTTTTCGCTTCATATTTCTTTCTGCCTTGTCTCTCTATCATTTCATCTCTTTCCTTTCTCTCATGTCTCTCTCATTCTCTCTTTCCCCTTCCTTTCTCTTTATCTCTTGTTTATCTAACATTTCATCTATTTCTCCCTTGTCTCTCTATCATTCCATAGGTTTTTTTGTGTAATCCCATTTTTTTTATTTCGTTCTCTCTCTTTCTCTCTTGTATCTTACATTCGCACTCTCTCTTTCCTTCCTCTCTTATATCTCACATACGTTCCACCATTTACTGACATTTGTTGGTTTAAGCACATTTCCTCCACTCCACCATCTACATAATTACTTCATGCCTGCTAGATTGCATGAAACACCAAAGTGTATATTTATTTATGAATTTAAAGATGTAATTTTCCACACAGGAAAAGGTATATAAATATTATTGTAAAGTATATTCCAGGCAAGACTTTGTAAAGTATATTCGATTTTCAATACTTTATTTTTTGAAAGGCAATATATTTTTTTTTAATTTATTACTTCATTCAATTAGTTTTTTACTATTTTACGAAAATTAAGTCAACTAGCCTTGTAACCACGCACGTGCCGACAGGTCCAGCAGGGAAGGCGTGCCAGCTGTGACATGCGCATGCAGCAGGCGACCAGTATAAATGACCCCCAAGCCAAGTACGTTCCAGCTGAGACATGTGCGTGCAATGACGTAGGTAAGAACTGTACGTGGAAAGGAACGGAGGTATCATGACCATGAGGTACTCAACTGGCCGGCCTTGCCAATCAGACATATTCGAAGCGATACATTTATAAATAAGTAAAATTTCTAAAAAAAATATATATATTTTATTTATCAGTTGAAAAATGCCGAAGAAATCTTTTAAATATACAGTAAAATGTATTTTAAATACCTTTGTAATGTAAAATTTTAGTAAAAAAATTTAAATTATAAAAATTTCACACTTTAGGTAATGTAAAAAAAGGAAACAATCACATGCTCGTATGGGATTCGAACCCAGAAAGTCTAGCGTAGAAGTCAGGCAAGCTAGTAACTAGCCTAGAGTACACTTACATGAAAAGTAGTGCTTAATAATAGTATATAAAGTACCAAGTAAAATTGGCGAATTCCCTTGTACAATTACAGAAATATTTTTTGTGTTGCATTATTTTTTTCAATCAATGCATATATGGTTCAAGAATACTATATGTTAGTGTATTTTTTGTTTATTTAAGAGCAAGCGAGATGCTGTATTGATACATTTGGTTATTTTCAGTCGGAGTCTGAATCATAAGTGCCCATGCTCACATCTGATTATCTTTTTACATATTCTTTTTAAAATAATTATGCAGCAAAGTAAGTCGGACTCGTAAGAAAGTGAATATATACACGAATATGCGAATATAATTTGCGAACTCTTAGGAGATAGACTGGCGAAATTTTTAGCTTGCAAGCACCATTTCTAGCTCTAGGAATGTAGGTTTTAGCCCTTTATAGCCATAGCAATTAACTTAAAATCATATTTTGCTTTTTTAACGAGATCTGTTTATAACTGACTGGTCACCCTACGATAAGGGTTTAATAAGTAATAAAAACAACTCTATTTATTATTCGATATTAAAATTAAAAAAAAAATCAGTTGTACTGAAATTTTATGTAGAGTAGTACAGCAAAACTACTCACTCAGCTTCATTTCAGGTCTTCTCTCTTCAAGACTGGATATTACACGCTGTTAATTATTCACTGCCTTGACTATTATTCGTAGGTATAACTATCCTACTCGGATATTATTCAATGTACATATATGTGATAGAACCATCATTTTCTATATATATATATATATATATATATATGGGGAACGAGGCAGAGTACACCACTAGCAAGGAATTATAGACTTTTCATATTTACCTCATAAATATATATTTACATACTTCAGACTACAGACATAAAAACAGAAGCTTTAAATTTCTCCACACCATTCACGTAGTTTCTTTACACCAGCATGCTCAATTTTTATGTGATGAATGTAATCTGCTTATACACAGCTCAAGACAGTTTATGCTAGCTCGCATCCGACCAGAACCCTTTGCCACAGATTCTTCTCGACAAAGATTCACAACTGTCACTGTCAAAAACTCCATAATGAACCTGGCTGCATATATACACGCAAGCAGGCACCTTAAAATTCAATGTTCCACCCACTGAAACTCATGCATGCCATCTGCACTACCTTCCAACACCAGATTTTCGTAAACCAGCAATAACTTTTTCTTCTTAAGGTTAACATTTTAAGTATAAATATATATTTTACTTACATACAATATTTTTTTTTGCTACCCCAGACTTATTTCCAGTATTTTATTATTCAGTTCTAACTAATGCAATTTTTTAATACTTTATTTACATGTAGGAGCTTCGTTACTTACTCTGACCTTAGCGACATTTTACTTACTGCTCATACTTTCTGCTCTACTGGTCGAAACCAGACAAATATATATGTCACTATACCACCATACCACCCACTATAACTCTAGCATACCTTACCATTCGTCCACACAGACAATACAAAGGAAATATACAGCTTATACCAGAGATGGGCGTATATCCTGGGGGAGCCAGAGTGGAATGGTTCCTTACCCCTGGAATTAGAAAGCCCCCTTACCGGGAAGGGGGCTCAGTTTGGCTGGCCTTCAATGCTGTAAATAGGTCGTGGCTCGTGAAAAACCTATCGACAAACAGAAATCTTTTAAACCTGACTGTAGATTTCTGAATACCTTCCACCGTTTGTTTTGTTAACAAGACACCCCACGTCCTCCTCCCAAGTTCCAAGAATAGCGTTGCAGCGTAGCAGGTGTGCGTGTCGCATGTGCATATACATTACCTCTTCCATACTTCCAGGAACAAACTATTAGCTTACAACGTTCTGTTGTACTTCTCTTTAGTTCGTGCCTTACAGTGTCCAGTAATACATGTGTATGTTTTATTTTACCAAAATGTCAGTTCACAGCAAGATGAAACTATTAGATAAGTGGCTGAAAAGAAGTTGTGACAATTATAGCGCCACTCGAGAAGAAAATAAATCCACAACTACGATTATAGCTCCACTCACGAAGAAAATAAATCCAGAACTACGATTATAGCTCCACTCGAGAAGAAAATAAATCCAGAACTACAATTATAGCTCCACTCGAGAAGAAAATAAATCCAGAACTACGATTATAGCTCCACTCGAGAAGAAAATAAATCCAGAACTACGATTATAGCTCCACTCGAGAAGAAAATAAATCCACAACTACAATTATAGCTCCACTCGAGGAGAAAATAAATCCAGAACTACGATTATAGCTCCACTCGAGAAGAAAAGAAATCCAGAACTACGATTATAGCTCCACTCACGAAGAAAATAAATCCAGAACTACGATTATAGCTCCACTCGAGAAGAAAATAAATCCAGAACTACAATTATAGCTCCACTCGAGAAGAAAATAAATCCAGAACTACGATTATAGCTCCACTCGAGAAGAAAGTAAATCCAGAACTACGATTATAGCTCCACTCGAGAAGAAAATAAATCCAGAACTACGATTATAGCTCCACTCGAGAAGAAAATAAATCCAGAACTACAATTATAGCTCCATTCGAGAAGAAAATAAATCCAGAACTACGATTATAGCTCCACTCGAGAAGAAAATAAATCCAGAACTACAATTATAGCTCCACTCGAGAAGAAAGTAAATCCAGAACTACGATTATAGCTCCACTTGAGAAGAAAATAAATCCAGAACTACGATTATAGCTCCACTCGAGAAGAAAATAAATCCAGAACTACGATTATAGCTCCACTCGAGAAGAAAATAAATCCAGAACTACAATTATAGCTCCACTCGAGAAGAAAATAAATCCAGAACTACTACCAACGCACGCAGTAATTTAACAGCAATTTTTTAAATTCTATATCATTTAGATGCTGATGCATGAATTCAAAGTTAATTTTATGGTTTTCTTTTCTTGAAATACTGCCAATAGTGGCAGCTCCTACCTCAGCCGTAGTTATATATTTCAATTTAATTATTTTACCTGTATAAAAAATGAAACTGTGGTTCATTCTATATATTTATACTTGATCAGCTAGCACTTGACTTAAGACTCGGTCTCACACGTATTTTCACCCAAAATATTTGTGTCCGGATAATGAAATGGAAATTCGTCATTATAGAGAATTCAGAAATTACAAACGCCCCTTCAGATTTAGTCACTAGATAATATCAAGTCATCTTGCAGCTGTAAAGTGGCGATAATGTATTTGTATTTTAAATACTGTGTTTATATCATTATAATTTCATGGCAGTGATTGTAAATTAATGTTTCTACTGCAGGTTAATATATTTCATCTGCTTATATAAGTATTTTCTAAATGTCTTCCTAAAACACTTGAATGAAACAAAAATGTTTGTCAGCCAATCTGAAATTAGAATCAACAATTTTGGTAAATGGTAATGTTTGGGGAGAATGGGATAAAGTGTTTTATGTGTTATTTTTCTTTTGTTCGAAGACAGGAATTTCCTGTAACAGTGAGACATTGTTATCATTTAATCCAAATGAAATAGATTGAAAATCGCAACATATATGCTATTTTATAGTTGTAGGTTAAAGTTGTAAAAAAATCGCTCTTTTTATCTAGTAAACAGGATCAAAATTGAAGTATTGTTTAAAATAAGAACATTATGTGAACCCCGCCATCTTAGGAAGGTGATTACTAATTCGTATTATTGAGTTGTTTGGATATATATGATAAAACTACCCACTGTTTGTGGGAGTTAAGAAAAAGTACTATAAATAAATTAAAAAATAGGAATAAAAGCTAACTTTTTTTATTGTTTGAAATCTTATTATAATACAATCCATATGCGAACTCTTGTCATTTAAATCCACATATTAAATAAAATTGGTAACCTGGGATAGGTTTAGCTCCCAATCAAAAGCCTCATCAATCTAAACTGTTCCTGCCCAGCCCTCCTGAAAAAATAGAGATTTACGCCCCTGCAGTGACACAATCAAATTCTTCTCATACCATCCACCATGCCGGATGACACCAGTCAAGATACAATAACCATCCCTACCAAACACTTTTAACTCCATGCCTTAGCATTACAGGACTCACTGACATACACATATTGTCAACACTATTCGACATAAACCAACAATCACAAGATATATTCTAGACAACATATCATTCAACATATTATATATCATAACACAATATCACCAGCATACCAAGCAAATTTTGTAGTCCAGAAAAACCTTTGACTGTTGACCTTGATCCATTGACCTATGACTCGCTCCATCGTTCCATCGATCCACCAATCCAATCCAATGAATCGACCCACCGATCCATAAATGACTCATAATGACTCAAAATTACTTCAAGACGAGGAGGAGTCAGAATAAAAAAGCTTCTTGATGACATTAAATATTTATTAAAATTTATGTTCAAAAACCTATCTCCATAGCTCATAACACACATACCATCTGCTCTACCAACAATTAAGGGACTAAATATACTCAACTCACACTATACACTTATTTCAAGCATACCTCAGCCCCACCTGCTAAAATATACCACAAATTGCAACGCCAACATGTGTGTTATTACAATCAGACATCAGCCAAATATCATACCACCCATCAAATCAACTACCTGATTATACCAACCATCACCAGACTAAATATACTCACCACTCACCAGTACACCAAGCACAATATCCATCATAACTCGAGCAACTATACATTCGACATACACGACAATTACAAGACTGATATTCTGGGAAACATATCACCCAACATACCATTCATAATTACCCAAGCATACCAAGCAAATTTTATAATTCAGAGCGACACTTGACATTTGACCTGAAGTGTTGTGCTAAGAGCTGTGCCTGCAGTGCTAAGTGTAGTGCCTGCAGTGTTAAGCATAGCAATCAGTGCTAACTGTGGTGCCTGCAGTGCTGACTCTGGTGTCTGTAGTGCTAAGTATGGTGCTGACCCCTAAACCCTCAACCATTCAGCCAACACAAGCTTACCTAAATTTTTCTACCATCAATACCATCTTCTCTACCAACCATCATCAGACGAAATATACTCGTACCGTCCACTAGGATTCAAACATCCCACACCCACTAAATTATACCAAAACCATAACTCCAACATATGTGTCAAAGCATCAAATATCTTACCAGCCATCAAATTAAAAAACACCTTATTATACTTACCATTACTAGAATAAATATAATGATCACTCATACCATCTACTAGAATTCAAGCATGCTTAAGCCTACACCCAGTAAAATATATCATAAATTGTAACACAAACATGTTTATCATAGCATCAGACACCAGCCAAATACCATACCAGACATTAATATAGCTCACACTGTCAACCATCGATACCAATACAATACTGACCATCACGCCTTGAACATACGAAACAAAATATGAGACCTCCTGCATATCCGGAGCACTGGGTACTATACAAAACGCAAACCTCAGCATAAGTTAGTCATGCCACACAGATCACATTGTATATGTAATATAACTATACATTTCATACCACCCAACACAATCCGTTAACACCACCAACCAAAAGATACTATGTAACAACCCTCTGCATACCAGGTATTGATATCAATCACTCTGTTAACCAACTAACCAGTTAATTATGGCAGCCAGTCGTACTAATAGATGCTCCAACAAAACTTACAAGTAACATACCTCCAACATACTTAACAACCATATTGATAATCCATTGGTACTGATTACTAAAACAGATGTAATACCTTAACACATGACATTAGCTTGCCTCAGCCATGCAATGTCGATAGTAATACAACCCAGCATACCAACATACTATGCCATCTAAAAATATCAACGAGTCACCACAGAAAATAGCCATACCAACAATACATACAGCCCAAACCATATAATTCGCTTTAACCCAAGCTTACTTCAGTAATACTATTAACGACACAGAATATATCAACCTCCATATCTCAGATTACTAATCAATCATAACAGTCAACTATATTGTGTAACATTTCAGCCTATCTAACTTTAACAGTTACACATATAAACAAGCCATCCCAGCAGCCGAGCGAATATAATTTTCCAGTCATAAGCTCCAACCAGGATATCATAAGATTAATACTAATAATTTAATCATGACATCCACACAGTCTTAATTCCTAGATACCATATCACACGATCTAATCATACTAACCAACCATGCCAGCCAAGTATTCTGCCTCTTTCATACTAACTAAACATCCCATTGAACCATTCTGCTCTTACAAAACTAATTACACAATTAAACCATTCTCCTCAAACTATAGCAGCTACACTTTTGTCATACTTTCAAAACAACCTAACATGAGCAGGCCACACCAATCAAAATAATGGCTATACCAACCATACTATACAGCCAAGTAATACCGATATATTATACCATCAAGATGTACTACCAATAAAAAAACCAAAGCGTACAGGCAACCCGCCCCGACAGATAATACCATCATGTTACTTTGTCCATTTCAGCTATTTCAAGAAACAATACCGACCAAAAACATTCTAGTCAGATGTACTAATGAAACATATTACCAAAACAATCTACCTATAAAAACCATGCAGAGAGGTCATATAGTATAAACATTCTAAAAACACCTCTAACAACGATTATATTATTATCAGACTGATCAATATAATATTAAAGCCATACATTTCGACCTTTCATACTAACCATCACACCTGTCATAATACCTCCTGCACTCCTGTTTAACAGCCATACAGTTATGTCACACTCGGAGACAAAGCTATTCCATCGAAATAAACTCCCTCCTACTATCAAATCAAACTACTACAATGTCCCAATCACACATTTCAGACATCGCTATTACCACACTGATAGGCCATACAAGCAAGACACGCTACCAAACCAGTCAACCAATGACTATACCCAGGTCACCATATAGAATAGTTTAAAAAACAAGAGAGACCACACTCACATCTTTAGCAAATCTCACGAGAGGTTAGATCTCCCGAACGGTAGAAGCGAGTACGGTCAACCAACTTGTAAAGCATATGAAGGCTAATGGAAGGGGAGGGCGATACTAGTTCCGAGATTGCCACTGTCTATAAGTCACAATATTCACTATTTATTTCACAATTAGTACGATTAGGTGTATTTTCTTTATCTTCATGAGGCAACACAAAATAAATAATTTTTGTGTTGTTACAGGTGGCTGGATTAGGGGAAGCGTTTTTCAGTTTCTGGATAACTCTTCTTATGGAGCGTCTCATCCAGGCAGTATGTCTATTTGTCGAGCACCTCTGCCAACCTGACCATCAACAGGAATTCTCCTATCAACTAAATAAAAATAATTTCTTCTTATTAAATTTATGTCTTCTTCTTGACCGGGTGTTGCAAAATAATTAAAACGAATTATCAATTTCCTGATTTTTATTAGGAAAGCTCCTTAATGCCAATTGCACTGTAACAATGTATTGTAACACTACAAAAAGGCAAAACCATTGCCGAAGAAGAATGCTGCAATTAACACCATACCACAATATCTAAAAAAAAACTGCAGAATATTGTTAATCGTATATTGTACGATATCCTCCAGTATCCACCAACATCTTTCACAAATTCCATCCTCAAATTATTTGATATTACACCAGCCATTATTTTGGATCTGAAAACCTCAGGATTTGGGAGATATTGCTCCTCATGATATAATTTGTTGGAAGACTTTCCCAGTACACGAAAATGTTGTGAATAATACTGCTATAAAAAGTGTGTACTTTTTTGTTCTTTATTCTCTTAAGAAGATGAAGTTTGAGATTGGTGATAAAGCTTGACTTTATGGGAAGTTAGTTAGTACTACTAGTAATATGCATATTCTCGGTCATGTAGAAGTTATATTTAATCCATAATAATCTTTATACGTATGTGCGGTATTTGTGTAATAATTTAATTTTTTTGTTATAATATTAGGTTGTATGTTATTCATTTAATTGAACATGGCCTCCATTAATTGTTTTAAGGAGTACACAGTACTAAAATATACATTGACAACATACTGACTCCTACAACAATCCTTATAAAAATTGTAGCGACTGATAATGAGCTTCCTTAGTTTTAATGTCCAACATGCTACACATACATATACACATAGTATAAATATTTACACATGTACACAAACCGTTTTGCTAAGGGGTCCAATGGGGAAATACTACTATACCCCCTGCCAATGCCTGCACCAGCAAGGTGCAACGCTGATACAAATACAACTGTGATTAATCAACGTCTTTTTTTAGAATGTCATAATCACATAATTCATGACTGTTACCTTTTGTATTTTAAATTGGTATTTAAGTAATAATTATGTTATATGTATAATGTGCCATGAAATTGTGACATAATGATGTTTGAATCATGTATCACAAATACCGAAAATATGGCTAAACATTATTTATTATGAATTAAATACAAATTCTACATGGCTGAGAATATGCATATTATCAGTAGTACCATCTAACTTCTGATAAAGACCAACTTGACGACCAACCTCAAACTTCATATGCTTACGAGAATAAGTAACAGGAGAGTACACACTTATTACAGCAGTATTATTCACAACATTTTCGTGTACTGGAAAAGTCTTCCAAACAAATTATGTCACGAGGAGCAATATCTCCCAAATCCTGAGATTTAGAATCCTATGCTTGAAATGGTTTTCTGAAGAAACAAAATTGTAAAAGTCTACTACCAGCTTTAGCAGTGATACCTTGTAGACCAAATCGAAATAAAAACGACAGTAATATATAACTTTCTTTGAAATTATAAAAGTCCATACTTAAACTTCTTTATCAACGTCATTCGAATAAGCTGCAACATTACAATATGCGTTCTTAGGATAATACCTTGAAACACAGCTGCCTCTACGAAGCATTACGTGAAGTGTTTTCTCTAATGACACAGAGCGAAGTAAATAAAAACTAATACACAACGTACTTATATACAAATACCATACGCAGCTAACATGAACACAAAGAGAAGAACAAAAAATTACAAGTCCACGACCTTAAAATCCTAACATCCGGTCGTGACAAGCAGGCTGGCAGGACAGCGAAGCAATCATATAAACATTCCTATGAAATAGTTCAGCTAACTTCTGTGATAAAACATTTCATCGTGTAATAGCAAAACACACACATTCAAATAATACCAACACCCATACAGTTTACCATAGTCACCGATCCAACCTCAACGTAATCTTATTCCAATAGACAATATAACCAAACCAGCAATTTGAAATGTTCTCGCAGAAAAACATTATAACCATCCATTCGCAACGCCCTTACCATTGAACATTACCAGCAAATCTAACATACCATACAGACAAGATATATTAACCATCGAACCATGCATTACAAATAGCATTCCCAACACACGATATGAACAGTTTAGTCAACCGAACGCTACGCAACACTCATACTATCAGAACATTCCTATCAAACATTCCCGTGAAGGATATTAAAACTTAATCGTTAAGAACTATATTATACAAGACTTTCTTCTAGTAAATCGCACATCATTTCGATATCGTCGTAGATGTTCAGAACTCAGGACTACATTCAAATATTCGCTCTATACTCGCCATCAGTTATTACTAAACTATTTGTAATAAAAATACCAGTGTTATTTTTTCCCATGTTTTGCTAGGATAAAATGTAAAATCGACGATAAAATTTATTTAAAAAATATTCTTCCAATACACTTAATTTTTATTTCACACATTTGTGAAAATTACAAAGTATTACTTACATACATTCAAACACATTCTCCATTCAACAAAAATATTTATGCTTTACTCTAATTTTATAGTACAAATCCTGTTGTGAGCAGCCAAGGTAGCCATATTTTCGTACACAACACAGCAATTAACACATGGATACATATTTTATGAAGTGCTGAACATACCGTTACCAGCTTCATGTTGTCTGGCGCTAAACCTAGTCGCGAATGTCTTGCTTGAACTCGCTTCCCGATGATCGGTAAACAGTACCTTTACACTTCTTCTTATATCTATATAGGATGTCACTACGAGTAAACACAGCATCACACTCATCACAGTAGAATGACTTGTATGCTGGACTGAACAAGCAATGACTTCTTTCATGTCGGCGCGCATTGCAGCTTTGGCTAAAAAAATATTTCAACAACAACACGGATACCATAATGGTTGTAGCGACTCTCCAGAAACCCTTGCTGTCATCGATGCTGTCAGTGTTACAGATAGCAAGTCTTCAACCAATGACGTCATCTTTAGCAGAGTACACGGTCATGGCATATGATTCAACTCGTGACGATCCCTTCCGCCATGGTCGTTGGCAAAATTACATCCGTTCTTACATTATGCAAGTTTATATACTGTTTTCAAAACAGAACAATTAGTGTATGTTATCCATTTCAACTATCCCACTATAGATCTGTTGAGTACGGATATGTAAAAAGCGATATACTTGATGCAGTGTTATATGAAGGATAATCAACCTGTTCATTATATAACCTATGAATTCATCCATCAAACAACCATTCGGCTTTACACTTATACATCTTTATATGTTTGATAAAATATTTCTTGTTCTCCTGTAAACCCATTTTATTCCATAACGTGAATACATCAGAAAGAATTCTTTAGATAGGTAGGCATGCGAGTTCAGTAACTGTGTTGAGTGCTGCAAGTGATTTAAGATTTCCACATGCCACGTTAGCTGATAGAAGTTATCTGATTGCTAGAAAAACAAACCATAATTTTCACTATACCTTCACGATGAGAAAAATACATTTTGGATTATTTGTAGTGACGACACACACGATGCTTTTATATGTCAAAAATGATGTAGTTAAGTCTCAAATCACTGCAACTCAGTCAGAGAAAAAGAACTCTTACTCGAACGAAAGATGAACTGTGATTGAGAACATATCGACTGTCTTAATATATGTCTGAAAATTTATTGCATTGCCCAGGATTCAAACCCAATGCTACCCTTACAAGAAACTAAAGCTTAAATCCAACGGCTTATCCTTGGATGATATCATATGATATTAACTTTACTTCACATCTGTTCAAAATCTACCATTAAAAACAAATATAAACATAATTTTTGGCGAAAATTTTAATTGTGCAGAAAAAATTATAAAACCTTCACAATTGGGAGCATTCAGAGAAAACCCAAAGACACGTTCACCCAAAAGAAAAATGATCTATGTATAGTCCTCTCTTATGTATAAAATTATGTATATTTCTCTCTTATAGATAATTATATATATTCCTATATTTGGGTTTTCTTAGAGTGCTTCCAATTGCGACTTCTTGCAACAACTTGCGACTATTTGCGAATAATTTTAGCTATTTGCGATTACATCAGACTACTTGCGATTATTTACGACTACTTGCTACTAATTGCGACTACTTGCGAATAATTGCGAGTACTTGCGATTACTTGCGATTACCTGCGACTACATGCAACTATGTGCGATTATGTGCGACTACGTGCGACTACTTGCGACTACTTGCGTCAATGTGCGACTACTTGCGATTTTTGCGACTACGTGTGACTACTTGCGACTGTGTGGCTAATTGCGACTAGTTGCGACTACTTGCATAAATACGAACCTTAATTTTGGGCACAAACCCGCCTGCTCAGAAATTGGGGTGGAGGTGGTCGACTACCCTAACTCGCTCCTTTCCCCAGGCGGGTACTATCACCTCTAGGCCTGTTCCCGCCCTCCTCAGCGTTTTCGCATAAATTGTTAATACACGGCAAACCGTGAGAGCCGGATAGACACCGTGTGCACAAATCCGGGCAGAGACCGTACATATAAACAAGTCAAGTGAAATAAAAGCTTTTAAAAATAAGAAGCATGGATACCAAGCAGAGTAGCACAGTTTAATTACTTGTGCTGTACACTCCCAGCACAAATAATTATTGACAACAACAAGGGTTTTAAAATATGTATTGGCAACTTACAACCAATACAAAACGTGATCAGGTACAATGTGAGGTATAAGTATACATAGCATTTACAATATAAACTTTTCTTTTGTTTATTAAGGTACACTTTTCATGGACTATGACTAGAATAAATTTCCAACGATCATGGCACACAGACTCAAAAAATTCTAATTAAATAGGGAATGCAATAAAGTTCCACATGCACTTGAAAAAACAACAACATTAATAAAACAACCCCAATGTTAAAATGGCTTGAGAGCCAAAATTCTTTAACATATGATTGAGGCTTTGCTCACGCAAAATCGCGAGTTTAAATACAACCAGTATATTTGTTACCTCTCGTATTCAACAAGTATAACTTTATTTCTTATTTTAAAAATCTGATAGTACATACAACCTTTTATATATTAAATTAATTTAATTTCCTTCACCGTTTTGGTTAACAACTGTAACCAATGTTAATCACTTGTTGCCAACGAGCGAATAAGCGCCAACATAAATTCCACATTAAGAAATACCTTAAAAGGCACATCTAAAACCATTAACTTTAGTTACAATCTCATACCCATGGCCTAATACTTTACCATAACAAAATCATCCTAGACCAGCTACGTTTCATAAAACGGAACCATTCGACACAGTGCTCTAGACTACCCATTGCAAAACATTTTGATAACCAAGAAATCACACTCGACTCTACCAAAAAATTTCAAATGATCGTTACTAAAACATGCAACGGCCACAAACCGACGGACTTAGATCTCGAATATTTTTGTTTCAAGGCTCTAAAATTTTCGAAAGACACACGACGTACATAAGCTGTTGTTAAAACATCTCAAAAGCATGCATAGACCCATGAGTTCATTTACTAATTTTAAATTATACAACTTGAATCGGTCACCACTATGGTTGACGCCGAAGAGTATGCATTTCCTCGTATAATAATAGTTTTATTAATCAGAATAGCACCTGAAACCTTGTACACATTTGCACGTGTTTTCAAGCAATGTCATTTATTCGCACGTGGATGCGCGAGGGCATAGGCAGACAACCCTACGGAAGCCTCTCGCAAGCCGGGACAATTAAAAATGATTTTAAAATGCTACTAAAATTAATGGTTAGCAGAGGCAGCAAACAGCCCACCAAAGCTCTGCTAAACAATTAAAACAAAGAAGGGACGTTTAAAACTACAAATCTGCAAACCCCGAACGATTCGTAGCTACCGCCTGAGCACCATCTGACGAATGTCGAAGTGAAGAAAAGATGTTTCCAGACACCAAAATGTACGTGGCACACAAGGCCTCAAAGTTCAACCAAGTTCATGTTAAGAACGATGTCGAGCTCGTAAGAAACATAAATTGGAAATTATGTGCTCAAACACTTCGAACGTCTACTGAATTTAAGCATTACCAATTACAATCGAAATGGCAAAAGTACCATCTGTTACCAAGACTCATTGTATGATTCTTCCTTGGTCATTACTTACAAAAATTTAGAAAAAAATGTGGTGAAAACACACGGCACACGTAAATGATAGTGACATTACGACGGCCCGGTCTCATGATGTCAGCTGGTTTCCATGGGATTTCCTCAAGCGACAGCGCAGTGGAAAATACAGCCAGGGTCAGATGCATAAGGACTTAAATTAACACAATCATCTGGGGAAGGTAGTGGAAAGAGGCCTGGAAAATAAGGGACAGTCAAGGAGACGGTATGAGCTGGCCAAGGATCGAGCCGCATAGCCAGAAGTTCAAGCATAATTATCACGCGACAGTTGCGCCGTCGCAAATAAAATAACGAATTAACAGTTACACAATTGAACAGCACTGTTAACAATATTACTTGCATCGTTAAGACACAAACTCCGTCTCTACTCTGGGCCATGCCTAATAATTGAGGCAAGTCGTGCACTGTCAAAAAATTGTAATTTTTATTAAGGAATTATTTGTAATTTTCAGTACAAACATTACTTTGGTAAAACTACAAGGGCCGTGTTTGTAATAGATCTCAAGAAATGTTTGTAGTATAGTACCCGTATCTACGGGCTTCGCCAAAATGGTGGACTCTCAACGTAAAACAGTGTATAGCTGTTTGTGCAAAAGCTATGGATGATGTAAAGTGTAGTCACGTGCAAAAATAAATGTATTGCAAGTTCGAATAACGTAAAACACCTAAAACTACTCAGATAATCATAATAAAACGTCAATTTCAATAAAATGTGACCGTATTACTCATTACCTGTTAATGTTTCCTAGCTACACAGAACTATTAAATTGCCTCTCAAAGACTTGTTGTTAAGACCGTCCAAATCTCTCTATTCAACAACACAATTATGTAAGGGAACGTAGTCTTGTGGTTAATGGCGCGCTCAGGTAAAAACAGGGGTGTGGGTTCTAGACCATGAGCTGGCTAAGTACTAGTTATTCTCTGTTATTAATTCATCGATTAGTTTTCTAGAAGAAAAATAATAATTTTATTTACACTTCTCAATAAAAGGCTATCATTTGCAATATCACAAACATATGATTTGATGATTTTGCAAGAAAATTTTTTGTCGTTTTACAAAGGATTTCTTTAGAAACTGGGTTTCCAAGGACCATTCTTGTGAAAGTACAAGAAATAATTTAGAGTGTATATTTTATTTTTATACAGTAAAACATCAATGAATCGGAACAGAATGACAGAGTTGTCATTATATGCAAATATTTTACTTACATTAATAACCGAAATTATATTTTTTGGTATGTAATTTTTTATATTTATAACAAAATCGATACTTGTATTGACTAAACGAACCTACACATATCAATATATTGTTAATGCATTAAGAAAATCGTAATTTTTAATACGATTTACTACAGATAGTGTTACGATCATTTTTCAAGATGGCCATAAAGTTACATTTGCCATAAACTATGGCAATTAATTATAAATACAGTAAATATAAAACTATATAACATGTAGTTGTCTCGTTACACGGGGGTCGACTTATAAGCTGGGGTTTTCCATAATTAATTTCTTTCAAGCAAAGTTGCGTATTTCATGCTTAATTTCCACCCACTCTACTGCAGGTAATATACAATAATAATTATTATTATATTAATTATTTTTGAAAACCAAAATTAATTTATTCATCAGTAGTTACTCTGCATCCCTTAGGGATTTAATTAATGCTCATTGAGTAAGATAATAGTTTTATGCTCTTTTCGTTTTCAGATTTATATAACCTGATTTAGAAAAATTTTTAATTATCTACAACACAATAAATTATTGAACCCGAAATACCAGCACTGTAAAAATTGCAGCCAAGAGGTTCTTATCAATGTGTAGACTACGAAACAATTTTTTGGGTTCCATGTATTATACAATATTAAATAGGCAATTTAATGCAGCCCTAAATAATAGCACAGTAAGTGAGAATAAGAAAGTGAACAACGATTCCAACGTTTGCTAGATAAATCTTATGACAGTTTGTTTCAAGCAAATTTGACAAAAATAACTTATTGTTGACTTTTGTTACATTACCAACGTTCCAGCCGTAGTTGGTTGGCCCGCGGAGTTCACATTTCGAGGGGTTATGTATAAGAATCCTGTAAAATATATGTACACGTGAGCCGTTTTTTAATAGAATGTTATGTTTAGCTTAGTCTGTAAGCCATCATATGGTTGGCTTGGTATCATAGACTGGGAGCAGTAGAAAAGTGAAAATAAATGAATAAATAAATAAATACCAAATTGAAGATCTTTCATAACATTTTTCGGTAGCATAAATTATAAGTTTTTAATTTTCTGTCATATACTGATTATTTACGGAGGAGTTACTACCCTAAATAATCTATGAGACGGGCGTAAATAGATACATATAACCGATAAGTGAACCACGCTTAAAAGTGCTGAAAAAGAAGGGTTCGGATTCTGTTTACATTTGGTGAGCCTTTGCAAACATTTTTATAAGGTGGAGTTGCACGAAGATATAGGCCTACAGGCACGCGCGTGGAGCCATGCAATATTGTATAAGTTGGTGTCAAAGTAGCTGTTCCTTTGGAAAAATTATTAAAACAAGATGAGAGTGTATTTTAGTGTTCAAGTTTTGAACTATTGAATTGAAAGGATGAAAATGCTTGGCTCTGCTCACTTAAAATGTACATTGCAAACAACTATGGCGGCAACCAGTGTGAAGCTTATGAGACGTTTGTTTCAAGCGAAACACTATCGCCACACTGCTGTTGGAGTGGCCGACATATTATGAACAACCCACACTGCTCGGATCACAAGTTGTTATCGATTTCCGTTTATTCCTCCCCTTCAAGAATCTGACCTGCAAACACTTCAAACTCACGGAAACGAGCGGGCTTTGCACGACTCGTGTTTCGAGACTGCAGAACACCGATATGGATTTTCCTGTGTTGAGAGCTGAGTTCGTGTTTCGGTGAAACACCAAGTACGATATATTGATGTACGAAATAGTAATTTAATGGGAAGTGGATTTATAAACTTTACAACAAATAATTATTTCATATATGGGCCTGAAATTTCTTTGGATTCGTACATTTTTTATCAAAGGCCATTTTGATTTGAAAAAAAAACACAACTTTACAGTTTTCAGCAGTTTTGAACATCATTTCTAGATCAACGTTAAGAAATTGACTAATTTTTATAATTCGCTGCAGACCTTGTTATAAAATGAAACTCGGTTTTAAGTTGATGTTTGTGCAATTACGGGCTGGGCTATTATTCAGAACTTGATTTCAAAAGTTTTCAGTCAACCACCAATTAGATTTAGCCAAGTGGCAGCACTCACTGTGACTCATAGAGATGTAATTCCATGGCCTATTTCTAATTAGTGGGATGCTGTAATAATTTAATTATGTGAAGTAAAATTATTTGTTTGCATTTCTCTTTTTTATACCATGAGTTTATTTCCCGTAATCCAAGGAGCACATAAGGAGGAGAGTGGCAGAGTTCTGGATTAAATTGGGACCCAGCTGCGAGGCTACAGGCCCTCTGCTCCCTTCCCCTATGGCTATCTGCTACAGATGGATTAGATTGGGACCCTGCTGTGAAACTATAGGCCCGCTGCTCGCTTCCGGCATGGCTATCTACTCAGGATACATTAAACTGGGTCCCGGAAGCGAGGCTACAGGCCCTCCGTTCCCTTCTTGAATGACATAGGAATGGGTGTAATGCAGCGCGTTGAGAGGGTCCCGGAAGCGAGGCTACAGACCTCAGGCAATCCGCTCACCTTATGCCCTTCACCCCATGCTGTGATTGGGCGTTGGTTGTGGCAGACCATCTATCCTAAACTCTTTCTGGCAAGATCAATTATGAGGTAACCCTTTTGTAAGTGTAGTCAGAATTTCCGAACCATTGAAGCTATAGTGATCAAATTCATAACATGAACATCATACCCGATATCCATCACGGTGGTAAATGTAGTCATAATTTCCGAACCATTGAAGCTATAGTGATCAAATTCATAACATGAACATCATACCCGATATCCATCACGGTGGTAAATGTAGTCATAATTTCCGAACCAGTGAAGTTATAGTATCCAAATTCATAACATAGGCGTCGTACCCGATACCCACCATTATGGTAATGTCATTTAGGTACTAATACCTTTCTGGTAAGGTCAATTAAGCGTTTAAGCTTTTCTTATGTAACATATTAATACTTTACGTACCATCGATGCTATAGTGATCAAATTCTTAACACGCACACCATCCCTGATATAGATATGCGCGATAGGGTCAAATATGCACGATAATATGTTTTATTTGTGAGTTGGATAGCTGCTAGGGATACTTAATATAATATTAATTTTGTATTTGGATTCGATTCTCGCTCAGGGCACATAATATCATTTTATTTCCAAATGTAACCAAATTTTATTTTTTTAGTTGTGTAGTTGCTAGTGATACTTAATGTTATGTTAATTTCGGACTTGGGTTTTATTCACGCTCAGGGCATATAATATTTTACTTTTGAATTTAAACAAATTTTATTTGTGAACTGAGTAGCTGCTAGGGATACTTAATGTAATGTTTATTTCGTATTTGAGTTTTATTCTCACTTGGGCATGTAATAATATTTTATTTCCAAATTTAACAAAATTTTATTTCTGAGTTGGTTAGCTGCTAAGGATACTTAATTTAATATTATGTTTGGATTATTGAGATTGAATCTCAGTCAGAACAACTAATATTATATTATTTCTGAATTTAACCAGATATTATTTGTGAGTTAAGTACCTGCTAGTGGTAATTAATGTAATGTTAATTTCGGATTTGTGTTGGAGTCCAGGTCAGGGTATGTAATAATAATTTATTTCCGAATTTGACAAAAATTTATTTTTGCTTTATATTCTTGCTCGTAACAGTTAATTTAATGTTAGTTTTGGATTACCAAGTTCGATTCTTGGTCAGAATACTTATCATTATTATTTTAAATTTTAATTTAATAAAAATTTATTTTTGGATTGTAGTGCAGCTTTATTTTAATTTCGAATTTAACAAAAATTATTTTTGGTTTGTAGTACTGCTTAGAACTATTAATGTAATGCTATTTTTGGATTGCTGAGATCGATTCCTTTGCAAATCACTAAATATTAAAAAAAAATAATGGGAAATTCATTTTTATGCATTTATGTTTGCTCAAAGTCTATCGTCTTACTTAATCGGTGTCTATTGGTCAACTAATGTGGTACATGTTCGATGTCAACTGTTGAAGGTCGAGAATGATGGAGGGGGAATGCAGTTGTATGATATAATCGTGCAAGTCCATTACTTACATAAACATGCAATGATTATTTACTAGGTATGTACGTCCACACATGAATAATTAACAACTAAGCCGTTACCATTGATATGTCCTCTCATTAAGACAACTAAACTTCAACTGTCATAAATATTTTCATTTGTTTCAGAATTTTTAATTATTTTGTTAGGAGTGGAAGATATTACGCTTGCACCATGCTTGCATTCACTATAGACAATTATCAAGTATGCACATTATACCTGGATAGATACATACGCCCGTTCCCAAGGAACGATAGCTCATGACTGAAGGCTTATCGTAAACATTTTGTCCATGAGATATTTTCAAGCGAGAAAACTTCCTGCTTTATTCCTATTAAGTGAACGAACGCTAACAGGAAAAAGCAATCGTGTAAGCGGTTTCAACATGAACCAGCACCCACAGACAGAATATTTTCAATGAATAAATCTCATAAACCATTACATTATATAAAAATAAAACACACACTCTTTCACCTAAACCTATACACCCTCCAGGCTTACCAATAATCTCAGCTGGCGTATAACATGGCTTGGAGAGTCAACATAACAGGAGCTCTGACGAACGGTGAGTGAATTGGCACAGAGATCGAGTCCTGAACAGAGTATTTGAAATTTGGTTTATTTTTATTCTCTAACCTTCGAACTCTAACATTTTGTAACCTTTAACAACTTGTACACTTTATTCCTTTCTACAGATTAACCAATCATACATTTTAATATTTTATATATTTTCGTAAACCTTAACATCGTCTTGGAGTTTAATGGTTTCTTGGAGTACATCCTTTCTGAAAAGTAAGCTATTTTTCTGCCATTTAAATTGAATTTGGTATTAACTTGTTTTGATATTATCCGTTTTGATTAGTTTGAATTTTATTTATATTGTTTAAGTGAACGTATTAGAGTGCTGTAAGGTGGGACACTTCGGTAGCATAGTTGATTAAGTCTTAGATTATGAAGCACCACTGGGGAGATTTGATCCCCTTCAGGATTGAATTAATTAGATAAAGGGGTTACTACTTGATAAATGTCACACAATAGCCGTTAATGGAAAATGTGAATAATCGAAAGGTGTAGGCTTTGTTTGATGGGAAAATGTCTTAATTCAATAACTTCACATACCCCTGCACACACACATACATATATATACACAATCCACACGAATCATGCACATACATACACCAATCCACACTCACCCATAATGAATACCGAAATGCAAGTAGTATGTATGTAATGAGCTAAAACCAATTAATATCCAACCAATGAAACACAACGAACAAGAATAGAATACAACTATAGGTTTGAGAATGTACTCCTTGCTTCATATCCTGTCGAGGTCACTTATAAATAGTATTTACATATTGATAAACTATCATGATTAATTCCACTCTAACTACACATCTTACCATAACAAAAGCCAACTTCCAACTAACATACAATAGTTATTATGCATACTATCTTGCAAAACTCTACACAACAAACACTGAAACATTATACCATTCCATTACCTATCTCACTCTGTCAACATCGTTTCTTTACCAAGCTATCACAGATCGTCGAACAACAAAGAATTACCTACCACCCATCACTTCATCAGTCTATCGTCATCTCTGTAAAGGAGAAAAACGGACTCGCGAAAAAGATGGAGTTGAGTACTTTAACTAGGAAGGATTCAAACATTCACAAACTGCATAACATTTATATGTAGTTAAAGCATACTGATATAAAAACCTCTTTACAAAAATTCACTCACTTCATGCAATGACACATTCCACACAAGCCTGCATGAAATTACTACTCTACATATCAATCCTGAATCCTCATTCCTGAAAAACTTATCTTATACTTCAAAAAACATATCTTGTGCTTAAAAAAACATCTCACGTGCTTTTTTTTCTTAAAAATTTTAATTAGTAATTTATGTAAAGGAAAATGACTTTTTAATGTGAACCTATTTGCCAGACATTTAACATACAGACAAGAATTTCAGAGATTCACATTGAAGCTAACTAATATAAAAAAAAATATCTTGCATCAACATCCATCAACTCTAAATTTTTGTATTCAATTAGTTCGTGCCGAAAAAATTAAAAAGTATATATTCATTAATATATTTATATTTCAACAACATCATTGATATTTACATTCTATGATTCAAATACCACTGAAGGGGTGATTATGCATATACTGTTTTACTAAATGTATGTTAATATTAATTTGATATATTGCAAATAACACTCAAATAATCATATAGATTAGTAAAGAAAAAAAAAAAAAAACAAGAGAGACCATGCGCACATATCTAGCAAATCTCACGAGGGGCTAGATCTATCAAACTGTAAACACGCGGACACCTAACCAACTTGCAAAGGAGATGAAGGCTAAGGCAACACTACTTCCAACATTGTCGCTAAAGGATATATGTCGAAGACCAGATATTAGTTTCCCATTGCCCGAACAGATAATAAATACCTAATACAACAGCCCACAAGGGTAAACATACAACTCATGCAAATAGCAACTTTACTGTTCGCGATACAGACCATAGCTAACAAGTTATCGCAATACAACAAAACATACATAGATCTATTTCAACACACACGCGCACACACAGAAAGACTGAAGTAAATACCTAAACATTCATCGCTTGATACCACTCTGATGTACCTAAACACACATACCATTAACACTTTTCGTGAACATACTAACATGCGAGGAAGAAGATATAGTTTGAAACAATCCTAGGGTAATTAAACATATCATAAGAGTTATAATGCATTACTTTAAAAAAAAATATTTATGTAAAACTCTTTCAAATCTATAACCTATGCAGTTCACATACAAGAAATAAACAATTTTTTCTTAACTTCGCTTCGAACATTCTGCCAGCCCTTACCTATAGACAACCAAGATAATCTATTTAGTAGAGAACATTTGCCATAACAAATAGCAATGTTAGAACCATCTCAACATCTACAAACAAATCATTAGTAAACTTCATTTTAAAATCCATGATATAATACATTTGTTTGGTGGATTCATTTATTTTCCAGACATATAAAATATTTTTTGTACACATCCTGGTATGTCAATGCTACATTTACAGAAACGGAGACCTCTCACATATCACACTATTATTATTAATTAAATATATCGACCAGCTTTTCCCTAATGCCCAATCATAATTTTATGTCATATCAAACAACTGTATAGCCCAAACCTTCATATACTAATCGAAAATTGTTTAAAACATCTCATAATATTTTGATGTCATATCATAGTAGCTACTAAAAGAAACACTCCAAAAATCAATTATAAATATTCTTCCAAACAAAAATATAATAACTTGTAATATAGCAAAATAACTGAGCACGTTCTACAATCCATTCCATTACATCATATAGGTTATACCAAAACCCTTTTGTACATACCATCCAGGACAAATGGAGTGATGGGTGGTAGGTAATTCTTTGTCGTGTCGACGACCTGTGATAGCTTGGTAAAGAGACGCTGTAGACATTGAGATAGGCAATGGAATGGCATAATGTTTAATTGTTTATTGTGTAGTGTGTTACAAAATGATATGCATATAAGGTATGCATAATATCTAACATAAGTTAGTCGGAAGTTGGCTTTGGTTATATTAAAATGTGCAGTTAGAGTGGAATTAATCATGGAAGTTATTAATATGCAAATACTCTTTATAAGTTAACTTGACAGGACATGATGCAAGGAGTACATTCTCATACCTAGAGTTCTATTCTATTCTTGTTCGTTTTGTTTCATCAGTTGGTGGGTAGTTGGTTTAAGCTCATTACGTACATACTACTTGCATTTGGATATTCATTATGTCAATACATTTGGTTAATTTACTCGATATGTGATTTAAATAATATTTGCTTATCTGTATGCTATTTATATGTACATAGTACTTGCGAGTAAATAGTCTCTCTAAATTTTCATTATTTGATACATATATTTTACTCTTCATGGTTGAGTGCTCAACTCTCCCAATGGAAGCATAATCTGTCACATTTGGTAAAAATTGGTAAAGATTGAAATGTTTATGGAAAGATTGTCATAATTGTAGATGGAAATGTAAATTCTCGCTGTATGTTTCAAAGTATGTATAGTTGTTGACGACTTCCAAGCTCGAAATAATAGTTATCTTAACATTATTTCCCATCCATCTATACATAAAATTAATCCAAGATGAAAGTCGAATTCATGTGAGTAATCAGTCGAATGCAGATGAGAAACAAGTAACCTTCGGTATATGTTAATGATGTTAGTGATGAGCTGTTTTTCATATGGTGATAATTATGTGTAGATAGTCTAATTGGACAAATAAAAAGTAAGTGTGTTGAATGGGGCATGAATTCAGTATCAATCCGCCTATCTGTTGTTAGATTTCCAATCCTGTTGGCTGTCCATACTATGAAACTCTGATATCTTGGGTGGTTCTGAAGAGGACATATGAAAGTGCGTGGGTGTGTTCGTGTATGTGTGTGTGGATTGTGCATGGTTGTTTAAATTGGTGTGTGTAAATGTATGTGTGTGTGAAGTTAATGAATTAAGAAATTTGCCCGTCAAACAAAGCAAACAACTTTCGATTATTCACATTACCCAATATTGACTACTCTGTGACATGTATCAAGTAATAACCCTGTATATAGATAATTTTATCCTGAAGCAGTTTGGATCCCTACAAGGGGCACTTCATAACCTAAGGCTTAATCAACTATACTACCGAAGTGCCCCACCTTAAAGCACTTAAATATTCTCACTTTAAAAAAATCCAAACCAATTATATGGATAATATTCAAAACAAGTTAATAATCAATTCAATTTAAATGACAGAAAAAAGCTTATTTTTCAAAAAGGACAAACTCCAAGAAACAATAAAACTCCCAGAAGATGTTAAGGTATACGAGAATATAGAAAATATTAAAGTGTGTGACTAGTTAAAATGTAGAAGGAGTAGATAGGTTCGGTAGATTCAAGGGAAAATGGGATTTTGGAGTGGCTCGTTGTCTCGAGGGGCTCGGCCAAAATGTTGGATTCCGGACTTCCTGCTCTGTCATTCCAGTCACACGACCGCCATATTTGTAGTCAGAATGCCGCCATATTTCTAGCCAGTATGCTGCCATCTTGGACTGCCATATTTGTAACCAGTGTGTTGTTTTTTCATGCTATAGCATTCCGAGGGTTCTCAGAGTGCTCCCACATATTTCTATTTTGAATTCTTTCTTTCCTTTCTTTCTCTTTCTTACTTCTCTTCCTTTATTTCTATCTTTCTCTCCTAGGGTTTTCTCCAAGTGGTCCCATTTTTTCCTCTTTTGCATTATTTCTTTCCTTACTTCATTTCTTCCTTTCTCTTCATCTCTTCCTTTCTCTTCCATGCATTAGTCATTTGTTTACATCGGCTGTCATTTGTCTCTCACATTCGTTGACGCCATATTTGTTTATATTTACATGGATGCTGCCATATTTGTTTTTTTTTTCATTTGTAATTTTTTACTGGAGGCCGCCATATTTACTTACATTTCATGGAGTCCGCCAACTTGGTTTTTTCGTTTGTCATTTGTTTTCCACTTTCGTTCTGGCTTTGGCCACTAGTTGGAGCATCAGTCATTTGATTATTCGCTTGGCCGCTATCTTGGTTCCAGAGTCGGCAGCTATGTGTAGTTTTTTTAGAACTCAAAATACCATCTAGAATGGGCGTTGGATCGAACTGCCGGACTTTGGGTCGCCAGACTTACGTCTTAGACCACTTGGCTATTGCGACATGCATTGGGACAAGAGTTTGTATGTAGTATATAGCTTGGAGAAGAATAAATAATATATTGTCTCTCATTAAAGACATTATATGTTTTTATTTCTTATATAATTTTTAAGTATTTTATTTACATATCAATATTTTTTAAAGTTTTATTTTTACTATGCAATTTTTATACATAATATTATCTTTTAAGTATTTTATTTGCATATCAATAATTTTGTTAAGTTTTTACATTTTAAATATTTATTTTTTTATAAAATTTTTAGTATATTATTTTTAAAGTATATTTTTTTAAGTTTTTTAATTATGTGGTTTTAACTTACATGTATTATTTAGATTTAACTTATAAATTTTTTTAATTTTTTTTTATTTTCAGTAATTTTTAATTATTTTATATATAGTAATTTTTATTAAACTTTAAAATGTATAGAGTGACGTGTCTACAGATTTGTATTTTTTAGGCAGATAACATTTCGTCAGAAAAAATTATAATGTGACTATTACCAGAGCCATATTGGATTTTTATAAGCATATATAAAAAACTGATTTAGTAAATATATGCCGTGTGTTATTTGTTATGAATGTTGATTATTTGCACTTTTTCGATTTTTATTTGCATTAATAATTTTTTATATATCCCAGACTTAAGTATTTATATTTAGTGACTTCTATGTTGAACTTAGAAAATATATTTCCTACTCGTATGTAATGTAATGTTTGTATTTTTTTTTACACGCCGTCCCATAAACTGTTCAGTATGCACTTCACCTAAACTAAGATAAGTTAACCCAACTTCACCTAACCTAAGATAATTTAACCTAACCACCTAACCTAAACTTTACCTAACCTTATTTCATTTAATCTAACTTCATCTAGCCTAAGATAACCTAACCATCTGATAAGAACTTTGAATATATATCATTTTTCTCGACAATCACTTAAACTAACCACCACACTCTAGTCATCGACAGACCCCTCTTCACCTCCCCTCCTTTAAGTCTTTCTTAACAACCATATCGAATTATGCTAATTACCAAAACATATATAACACCTTTCATAGTGACCATAGCTTGCCTAATTCATGCTATTAACAATACAGGCCATATCCACCACCATACATCAGTCTTACTGATAAATAATAAAAGTCAACTATATTGACAACCATTTCAGCCCATCTAACTTCACCAGTTACTGCTATAAACAAGCCGTGCCAGATGCCGAACGAAATCAAATAGTCCAACTATACCCTCATAAGATAAATACTTTTAATTTAACCATTTACGACACCCATATCATCTTAATTCCCATAAAAACCATTCCGTTCTTACTAACCAACCATCCCAACTAAGAATTCCGCTCCTCTCATACTAACTAAACATACCATAAAACCGCTCCGCTCTTACATAAATGGACCACACATTTAAACCATTCTCCTCACTCCATCGAAGCTACACTTTTATCATACTGCCAAAATAACCGAACATGTAATCAGGTCATATCAATCAACATAACAGCTATTCCCAACCATACAAGAAACTAACTGTACAACCAAGACATATTTGTATGCATTCCACCTCGTTAAAGTACTATGAATAGTTTTTATTTTTGTCGACATCTACTTGACCTAACGACCAGTCCAAGTAAAAATTCTATTTAGTCACCTTCGCTGTTCTCCTCGTGTAGGACATAGAATGTAGTTTCATATTGTGTAGGATATTGAATATTTTTTACTTAGTCACGCCCATTCTACCGCATGTCAGGACTTTGAAAATTTTTATTTTATTTCTCTCGATATCCACTTAACCTAACTTCACCCAACCTAACATATCAAAGGCACCGTATTTAACACTAAAGGTACCGCTGTCAGCATTTTAATAGACTCAGATATGTCAACATCAGTTATACAAAAATAGGAAAAACAAATTTTAACTGTTACAGTTATGCTAGTATTGTAATCCACCACCCCCACCCACAATCCAATCAAATACAACTTCTTCTCATACAACCCACCAAGCCGACTGACACCACTCAACATACACTGACCAGCCATTCCAAACACTTTTCACTCAAGCAAGCCTTAGCATTACATCCATACACGTTGTCCATACCATTCGACATACACCAACAAACACAAGACATATATATTGGAAAACATATTATCCAACATACCATCCATGTTAACCAACTAACCAAAGCGAACCAAGCACATTTTAAGTCTAGAACAACCTTTAACCTAACATCCATATCATCTGCTCTACAAACCGTCATCAGACTAAATACTATAAGTCAATCATACTCCAGCCCATACCCACCAAAATATACAAAAAATCTTAACACTAACATGTTTGTCATACCATCAGACACCAGCCAAGTATCATACTAGACATTAATATAAATCACTCAATCAATCAACGCACCAGTTGATTATGCTAGCCATCCTTACAGCTGCTCTTGTGAACCCTACCAGGTTATATACCCCCAGTACACTCAATAACAATATCGAATGGTACTGAGTATTGAATCAGATAACTCATGGCAAGGGGTTAAACATAGAAAAAAATACTATATGTTGTTCGCCTTTTATATGAATGCATATAGGTGCGATCGATGTAATAAACATTTATGTTCCAAGTGTAAAATATTCCAAGCCTTGTTAGTTAGCGATGTTGAGAGATAACTCTGGGCCAGAGAAATGGGTTCGAATCCGACGTTACGTTTTCATTATATTCGGTAACATTTCTATGCTTTGCAGATGTCGTCAATTCATCATCGTCTGTAACATATGCATTTATCACAGCAGTCTTGTTGTCCGTATTTTCGTTCTTAGCGATGCCTTGATGCCGCTTACTACTTCTAACGATCTGTATTTCTAACATTTTTCCTAGCAAAAATGTTATTTTCCTTCAATACAAACTGTTCTGCAACACGAGGCAGGCTCGCGTAATGTTATGGACGCTTTTGCTGAAGAATTTGGCACAGTAACGACAGTGTTCTGAAAATATTATATCAAAGGCAAAATACCATTATTCTGGAGTGGAGATTAAATTCAAGGTTTAATGTTATTAATGGTAGAAGTTTCTTCTAAGATTATTAGCGCAGTTCGTGCACTGTTTAGTTTTCATGTGCACCTGTTATAAATCTGGAATTGTTAGGTATGGTTTAGGGACCTGTGTCTGTAGCCCGAAACTATTAATACAATGTTAATTTTCTCTCTCGGTCTTAGAAAAAAGTGTGGCAATATTTCCTAGTTCTGGGCATCTACAAAAAAAAGCCATAATGTTCTTAACTACATTAACGTCAACGTAATTATTTTGTATCCGCTGGCACCAATAAATTTTTATGGAATAAAATTTTTGCCCATGAAAACTATTAAACATCAGCTCAGAAATTCAGTAAAATTTTGTAAGCTGTCCTTTTGAATACCATAAATGTAAGCTGTATTCCTCATTACTACACGTGTACCAGGTTAATTGAAAATGTTAAAAAGAAAACTCCTACAATATAACAATTTTTCCAAAACGCAATATATCACAGAAGAAGTCTATGAAAAATTTTATCAGTACTACAATTTACTGCTCTTACAAATTACATGCTGGCGTAGTATAAGTCTAGAATGCCAAGTGAGTGAGTGAGTGAGTGAAGAGATTTGGGCGGCTCTTAACAACGAGGTATTAAGTGCCGAAGAGAGTGATTGAAGTGAATATGGAGCGGCGCTGGAATGAAGGAGCAAGGGAAACGGAAGATCCCCGAGGATATTTTTTGATCAACATCATCGTCAGTAGAAGGGCGGGGGTTCTACCCCAATTTTAATTATTCGAAAAAGAGCCCACGACGTAACCGCCTACGCATGAAGTGCGACGCCTACCACGACCAGCCCATGACGTAACTGCCGATACATGTAGCGCGTCGCCTCCCACGACCAGCCCACGATATACCTGCCGATACATGTAGCGAGTTGCCTCCCACGACCAGCCCACGATATACCTCCCGATACATGTAGCGCGTCGCCTACCACGACCAGCCCACCACGTAACTGCCGATACATGTAGCGCGTCGCCTCCCACGACCAGCCCACGACGTACCTGCCGATACATGTAGCGAGTTGCCTCCCACGACCAGCCCACGATATACCTGCCGATACATGTAGCGCGTCGCCTCCCACGACCAGCCCACGACGTACCTGCCGATACATGTAGCGAGTTGCCTCCCACGACCAGCCCACGATATACCTGCCGATACATGTAGCGCGTCGCCTCTCACGACCAGCCCATGACGTAGCTGCCAACGCATGTAGCGCGTCGCCTCCCACGACCAGCCCACGACGTAACCGCCTACGCATGAAGTGCGACGCCTACCACGACCAGCCCACGACGTAACTGCCGATACATGTAGCGCGTCGCCTCCCACGACCAGCCCACGACGTACCTGCCGATACATGTAGCGCGTCGCCTACCACGACCAGCGCATGACGTAACTGCCGATACATGTAGCGCGTCGCCTCCCACGACCAGCCCACGACGTACCTGCCGATACATGTAGCGCGTCGCCTACCACGACCAGCCCATGACGTAACTGCCGATACATGTAGCGCGTCGCCTCCCACGACCAGCCCACGACGTACCTGCCGATACATGTAGCGCGTCGCCTACCACGACCAGCGCATGACGTAACTGCCGATACATGTAGCGCGTCGCCTCCCACGACCAGCCCACGACGTACCTGCCGATACATGTAGCGAGTTGCCTCCCACGACCAGCCCACGATATACCTGCCGATACATGTAGCGCGTCGCCTCTCACGACCAGCCCATGACGTAGCTGCCAACGCATGTAGCGCGTCGCCTCCCACGACCAGCCCACGACGTAACTGCCGATACATGTAGCGCGTCGCCTACCACGACCAGCCCACGACGTAACTGCCGATACATGTAGCGCGTCGCCTCCCACGACCAGCCCACGACGTACCTGCCGATACATGTAGCGCGTCGCCTACCACGACCAGCCCACGACGTACCTGCCGATACATGTAGCGCGTCGCCTACCACGACCAGCCCACGACGTAACTGCCGATACATGTAGCGCGTCGCCTACCACGACCAGCCCATGACGTAACTGCCGATACATGTAGCGCGTCGCCTACCACGACCAGCCCACGACGTAACTGCCGATACATGTAGCGCGTCGCCTACCACGACCAGCCCACGACGTAACTGCCGATACATGTAGCGCGTCGCCTCCCACGACCAGCCCACGACGTAACTGCCGATACATGTAGCGCGTCGCCTCCCACGACCAGCCCACGACGTACCTGCCGATACATGTAGCGCGTCGCCTCCCACGACCAGCCCACGGCGTACCTGCCGATACATGTAGCGCGTCGCCTCCCACGACCAGCCCACGACATACCTGTCGACGCATGTAGAGTGTCTAGCCAACGTTTAATTTATCGGATTATCGATTTGATATCAAATTATTCGGGTTAATTCTTACTCCGATATTAATACTATCAGCAATATTAATCTGATCTTAAAACTATGATTAATTTTTAAATTCTAATCCAAATCCATTTTAATCGGAATGAGATCAACGAAATTTGATAAATCATTTTCCAGCAAACTATTTTGATCAAGTTTCTTTCATGTAAAATTTTGTGTATAGTTTGGTACAATAGTGTACTAGGAATAATATATTTATTTATTTTTTTTAGACTGGTATGGCCCTTTCCTGCCATCAAAGCTCTGGTGTTGTATGGTGGTGAGGCTGTGTAGGGGAAGGGGCATATATATATATATATATATATATATATATATATATATATATATATATATATATATATATATATATACATATATATATTCTAATATACATTTTTTGGAGAGCAGCTCTAACACATGTTCACGCTCGGACTTCTGCCGTGGTACTTAGTTGGTCGTCTATTGGGGAAGGGGTGTATATATATATTCTCCAATATCTTAGTTTTTAGAGTATTTCGTCTGGCAGGCGACTGAGAGACGTGCAGCATGTTAGGAAGGTATTGTCGGAAAAATTTGGAAAATTTTATTTTATGAAATAATTACATAATGAAAATCAATTAAATGTGAAAAGAGAGATGAATACGTCTACAGAGTGATTTTAGTAACTCATCATGTATGGTAGCAATATAATTTACGACAGACTAAACCATCACAACTACGTGAGTCTCCAGGTGTCACAAAGAAATTTAGTAACGAGTTCTACCTACGACGAAGTCAAAATATCCCTTTCAAAATATAAATTACATTACTTTAGTTAAACATCACAATGAAAACGGATGTGAAAACTCATAGGAAACTATACAATCATAAGAAACACATACATCCAGCTGTGAGGTAAGTGAAGCAATGCCTTGAAATTACACGAAAAACTCTGAAATGAACGAAAAGAGAGTTAAAAACACAGCTTCGTAAATAATGGATAAAAATTACATTTACGATGCAGGTACTTAATGAAACAAATTTCTGTAGAAATGTATAAATTGCACTACTGGACACATACGCCTGTCAGTTCTACACATACCTTAAATGATTTTAATCTACATCCGTCTGGCTGCAGGGTTACTGAACGAATGACGTCAGTATGGGATTTGCGGAGACTTATAAGCATTACTAGAGACGTGGAGCGCGGTCGCTAGGCGACTGAGGTTATAGCTACTCGGGAAGTGAGTTGAATACACAACAACAGTTTCCAAATTGATAACGTTACACATGACAATAATATAAGGAATATATTCTAAACAGAAGAATGAAGTGATAAAAAAAAAAAAATTTGTTAACAAAAATGTTCTATTTATGAATTTACTGGTTTATATTTATCAATCAAGCTAGTTTAAAAAAGTTATTAACCACAAAAAATTTAATCACGTCTTCCTCAACGTAAAAAGAAAAAGAATGATGTAAATGCAAAGAAAAAATTTACCTCAATACCCCGTAATATTAACACAATTTCCGTCGAAGCATAGGGAGACTTAATCCCTCAACACTTTATAGAAACATAGGAATTTTTTTAAATCCACAAATTTCCTCGAAGAAAAATTATTTAAAATAACGAACATTTTTCACCGTGCAGTATAATGATAACACAAATTCCGTTAAGTCTGGGAAATTCGCTGCACTTGTTAACAAAAACGCTATTTGAAACTACTATTAACTCTCGTAGACTGACCTCAGAAATGTACTTGACACGATAAACGCTTATAAAAATTATTAAAAATAACAGACACACTATATCGGCTTAACACACGAATAAATTTTTGCGATAAATTATTAAATTAAATCTTATTAAAATATTTTGCACTGTAATTCACGAGATCTGAACTCTGGAGCGGATAGTTTTTGAAGAAAGCGAGATGTGAAGCTTGCTGTAGGCTGGATAGAAACCATGTTTTGTAGAGGGCATACCTGTTGGTCGTGCCACGAGTTCCCGCCAAACGTCGTACCAAGCTGTGAGGGCGGAAGAGCAGAGAGCGATGCTCAGTGATGTAATGTGTATGCAGTGAGCGATGTATCCAAGGCGACATTCAGTCACAAACTAAAAATGGCTCAGGGAAAAGTGGCTGGAAGTTCTTGCTGCGTTCCCCCTCCCCCAACCATCCATCCACAAGACCAGAATAAATTTTCGGCTAGTTCGAGGACTGCCTGAAACCGCTAGGCACCCCCTCCCCCACCACCACCAGCTCAGAATGTGTCTTTGTCCACCTCGTCAGGGACTGTCCACCTCCCAGACTCCCCCTTAAGACACCAAGTTTGGACTCTTCCGAATGCCTTAACCTGTTTGCAAAAACTACCCTCTACCCACGAATTTGAAGTGGACCAGTCTGGTTGCCTCTCCTCTCCCCTCTACCCTTCATGTTTCTACTTTCGCCTGGCTGTTATCCCTGTTCAGAAGGGAAGTTCTCTCCTATTCTCGAAGTCAAGGAATGGCTTGTTTGTGCAGACATGAAGGATAATTTTTCCTAAATCCCGCTGATAAAATTATTTCCCTGAAGTTAAAATGAATTTTAATTAATCCCAAAGATGATCCCAAGAAATTAATTTTAATCCAATAAACTTGAAGTGTCTAGTATATTTTCTCACTATAATTTTGTAAAATCTCACATAAATCCAGGAACCTATCAAAAATATTTCGTTCAGATATTTTCACAGTAATCCGGAAATCTATGAATAATATTTCTTACAAGAGATATTCTCACTCACTAAATCTTAAGTAATGAAAAAACATGCATCATTCGATTTAAGCATTACACAAGTAAACGTTTTTTTCACCTTTTGAAAAATTGCATTAAAATAAGTCTTTAAATTTTTGGTTAATGTAAAACATATGTATTCAATCTGTTTCAAATATTTGTGCACAGCAGTGAAATATACGTATTTTATGTGTAGGCTTCTCTGTTAGTTTCCATGCGAGATTTTCGACTACACTATATAGCATAAAATGTGTATTTATGAACCAATATAAATTTATTCTTATTTTAAAAATAGATTTCTTTAGAAAACAAATACATTTCGACATAATATTAATGAAATAGCACGAACCCAGCCTCAAATGACTTTTATCGAAACTTGAATCTGTCAAATTTCACAATATTTTCTAAAAGGTCCAAATTTAAGGTAAAATTGTGGCAATTTTTTAAAATATAAGTTTTTTTTTTTAATGCTCAAAACTGTTTATGTTTGTGTAAAGTAAGTGTATGTTTTAGCAGCATGATGTTTCCCAGCAGTAGTAGTAGTAATTTGTTTTGTATGATAAAATATTTTGTTAAAAGTAAAATTCGGTGGACTCTGACTTTCGCTGCTGTAGATCTAGAAGGTCCGAGGGGAATATTCTTGTGGCTTAAGTGGTAAGAGCTCTTCTACCTGACTCTGAAAAGCTATTTTTTTCAGTCCACTTGCCCTTTCCCTCTCTTGTCTCCCCATTGTGTTAAGCTTCGGCCAATGAGGTTTTCTCAAGATGTTACGAATTCCCTTGTTTCGTTTCAGATTCATTCATTCAGACGTCCAATTTTCTCAAACACTTTTGTAATTATATTTCCCCCTTAGCCCTTCAAAGTTGTTTTTATAAAATTTGCTTAATGGAATGGCTGGTTTAAATTATAAGCAAATAGTTTTCTCCCTCATGAAGACTGAAGCAAGAAACTTGTATTTCTTGTGAAAGTGAGCAAGCCCTCAGCTACCTGAGAAGAATTTATACCAACACTGCTAGTCACCCACTCGATTCATGTTTACAAACATTTTTCAAACTTCTCTTTACTAATATAACATTTTTCACACTCATCATTCACAAAACAAGATATTAAAAAAAATTATTGACATGAGTAATCAGAATCCAATAAATAACAAGATGCATTACTCTTTTTTAATATAAAAACTGTACATAAACAACAAATAATTAAAATATTCACCTTAACATGTTACAACTGAAAAACTTTTAAAAACATTTTTACCATTTATGTCTGAAAGCATTACAAGGTTAAAGATTATTACTTCATGTTATGCCACAATTAATATTACACCTCAAAATCAATAAAATATTCACATCAATCATGCTACAACCAAAAAATTTTAAAGTGTATAACTTTCAATTCGTGTTATGTTACAAATCATATTACACCTAAAAATAATTAAAATGTTCGCATCAATCATATTACAACATAAAACTTTTTAAAATGTTTTAACATTTATGACTGAAAGCATTACAAGTTTAAAAATTGTTACTTCATGTTATGTCATAATCATTTACACTTTTAAAACTTTCAGTACATGTTACGTCTTAAACTGTAAGATAATCATAACAAATCATGCTATGACTGAAAATATTTTAAGCTGATAAATAATAACATCATACTATTTCATAAATCATTGACACTTTAAAAACCTTCACTTCATGCTACAACGTTTAAGTTGAAAAATTATGACATTATGTTACAACTGAAATCATTGACACTTTAAAAACCTTCAATTCATATATATTATGCCTGAAATATTTTAAGCTAATTAATTATAAATTTGTGTCATGTCAAAAACATCAAAGTAATTAAATTATATATATATAATATCATTACATTAAACTGAAAATCATTAAACATTTTATAATTGAATTTTCACAGCTATTTTCCATTTAGAGTTAAGAGATAAACTCAATTTGCGTCTCTTTACAGAAACAACAGGTGGTGGTGGTGGTGGAGAACAGTGTGAAGAGGGTGATATTGGTGATAATATAGGAGCATATATTATTTCTTGTGGTAAAGGCATGATCAAAGGAGGAGGTGGGGAAATTAATTTACCTTGTATTGATTCAGGTGATATTAATTCAGGAGACGGCAGACTTGGAGCAGGTGAAGATACAAAATTGAAATGTAAAAATTCTTCTAACATTTGAAATAAGTTATTGTTGTTGTACATATCTTCCCGCACATTATTTAGGGATATAACCGTTAAGTCTAATGGAATGCAACAAGAACACATTTTCCATTTTTGTACACGTCGCACACCTGAACTGATGGTTGGTGTTAAATTTAGAGCTTCCAAGCTTGAAGCCAGAGGCGGCGCTACAGTCGTTCTCGATGCCAGAGGAGCCTCTGTAGGTAGTATCGATGCTGGAGGCAGCACTGCAGTTGCTCTCGACGCCGGAAGTGGCGCTGTAGGTAGTCTCAACGCCGTAGGTGGTGCTGCAGTTACTCTCGATGCCAGAGGCGATTCTGATAGCCCTAAGGAGGAGATTGACAAGAGCAATGGCTGTAGTGTGGTACCACTCTCGTCGTCCAAAGAACCTATCAAACTTGTAACTAAAGAATCTGAACCGTTCATTATCTCATTCAAATAGTTCCAATTAAATTTTTCAAGTACCCTATCAAAGTCTTGGTTCGATAAACCAAGCAAGTAATCTTCTAAGGAATGTGACATCGCAATGCGAACCATACAGGTTAACTACTGGAAACATTGGAAGGGGGCCTACATGGTAAACCCCTATTTATAAAAATTTTCAAATTCCCAGGTAAACGGTCAAGAAACTACATCTCTCCCCTTCAACCAGAAGGTCTGAAAGCCAAAACACCCCTCCCCCCTTTTTTTTCCTTCCCACGCCCTCGACATTCAAATAACTTCAACACCTTACCCCAACCTCTGAGACTAACCTCTCTACTAAGTTTCCTCCTCAAAGAAATGAAAAGGAATCGATTTCAATAATATATAAACAATTTATGTTTCATTGCAAATAAATATATAATTAAATTAACTCTGGTTGATTATTAACACTAATATTAAAATGTTACATATCAATAAAGGCATATATAATATATATTGCAGATTTACCGTACTTACTATAATCTGTATAAAAATCATTATCGATTTACAATAATCACTCTTTAATGTTTTCTAAGAATAGTTATACTTTTAAGAGATAATGTTTTCTTTTTATTTATCTATCGTTAAATGTAATTATATTTAATATCTAGAACTATTACATTGCGTATTATGAACACCTCACCCAATATTTCTGTAAACCTTAAAATAAAATTATCTTTACCCCTGAACTTATTGAATTTAACAAACATGTTGCAAAATCTTTCAATCAAATTATGTTCCTTTTTTCTTATGATGTATGTTCTTCTTATTATTATTTGAGCTAAACATATACAGGGAAATAAACTGTAATAGTGGGTTAATGGACGTGTAATGTGTACAGACTGCCACAAAGCCTGCATAAGGGCACCAATATGAAATATAACATATGTTTAATATAAATATGTAATATAGTGTGTAGGGAGGTGTGAAGAATACACATAAGGCCTACTTGTTGCGATAGCCAATATGAGATATAATCATATTATATTAAACTAGATATGTGCTGTGTATGGTGTCGAATTAGCATATGTAACAAACGTACAACACATATAACACTTGAGTGACCAGACTGCACAGCTGACTTGCAATAAATCATTGGGAAAAGAGGTGATCTTACCTAGGCTGCATCTGTATAATTGCCCGGTGCAGTCCTGGGCCGGTAGGGTAACCAATTTTTTCCCATTAGCACCCTCTAGAAACTAGCATTTGGCATGTACATCATTTATGTACATACGTCAAAATAAGGCAAACAATTGAAAACTCTAATAAACACATATTTAAGACAGTGGGTAAGAAATAGGTTAACTTGACATGCAAGTAGAGAAAATGTCAAATCAGATACACCCTTTGATGAAATTTCATTTATTATACTTTTCATTTCCTTTTCTATTGTAATTTTTTAAATAAGAAATAATTAAAAACCCTGATGGCAATATGAGAAAAACTATAAAGACAACACACCATCCTAACAATGCAAAAAGTGGTCATGCCTAGCCTACTTGAACCCTTTTACGGTTACGTGACATAGCTTGCCAGAGTTTGAATATACTGGTTTCAAAATCAAATTAATTAAACTGTTCTCTGTAGTAAATATTACATTGAAACAAATTGTGTTCTCGCTAAACAGTGTAGATCTGGTTGAAACTAATCTTATCTCAGGTTTTTCAGTGGGCGTATGTGTTCTGGAAATTTACGTATTTATAAAAAAGTCCAGATGGTATCGCTTGTGTACTAATGCTAACGGACATCGAGCTGAATCAAACTGCAAATAAAATTAGGTCCAGATGAAAATGTCAGATATTTTGGTAGGACTTATCTTTTAATCACCAAGTGGATTATAGGTAGGATGCTCTTGCAGGATTTGGCATAGCAGGATTAAGGTGGAGATACGTGGTGCTCTGCTCTACACGTATGTAGATGACGCGCTTAAATATCTAGCTTCTGACCACTTAACCTCGCGAATGGACAACCATTGACACAAGCTCCATTGGTTGTTACAAATTTACTTAAAAGTTGGTTCAGGGACACGTCTACACACCCTAAGTCCTACCTTTCCATCCACTTCAGACAGGATTTCCTACCCTACATCTGATGTCGATGGAGGCTGCTAGTGAAGAGAGTGTTTGTCTCTGCAGGATGACACAAACTTAAGGGGGCCTATAGCACCAGCCAATAAACAATCAGGATTTAATCCTGCAGGCCAATGGGGATCAAAACTATTAAAAACTATCCACATGAACCACTTCTAATGACCTAAATGAATAAAAACCAAAAAATATGTGATCTCGGAACTCAGATATAATACAATAACTAGTAGAAAGACACAAAATTGAGATCATACCAAAAATAAATATTTATTTTATAAAAATTAATACACAATGTAAAATGAACTAGCCTTTCAAAATCACACATAATTACTATTGTCACCATGCATCTAAGTTTTAAAAACCTTACATGTTAAGAAAAATTAAATTAATAAAAATAAATAAAATTTACATAGGCAGTTGAAATCATATAAGTGACATATGTGAAAAATATTACCTTAACTCTTGCATGACAATATGTGAAGCAATAAAAACAGGAAAAATATTATAAATAAACTGTATGCATTAAAACCCTATTTCCATGGGTGTTACAACAGATATCTTCCATTAATTTACATGTTCATTTTTTCATTATGGTTAAAATTGTATATTATAGGATAATTTTTTTTTTACTTTTTTGTAAATGTTGGTGTGTAAGTGGAAAAAAGAGTCCTTTCATAAATAAGAATTTTATTTAAGTCTGAGTATTTTTGTTACTTTACAGTATATTTTCTGGTTTAATGGAAGCTGTAAAGTAATTATAAATTTTATTAAGTAGAAAACAAAATACATTGCCGGAGATTTTGCATTCAGGTAGGAAGGCGATTTCGCCTTGGTATGGTCGATGGTTAAATCGTTTACCTTCGCTGAACACTAGTGAGGGGACTCTGGACGACCTTGAATGTCTGCTTCATGAAAAGCTATGCTAGGGGCGTCTCCAGGGTATTGAAAAGCTACAGTGTTTGTTGGAGTTAGACATGCAACCTCTGTGATCTCAGTTTTGTGGTTGGTAGCACTGGAAAGATAATGAATTCAAATGTTATAGCTTGTGAGTCTGTTCGAAGGTTGGTATCACTGGTAGGCTTGTACAGCTATAAACATAATAGTTTTTACATATCTGGAGACATTTGTATATGCTATAAGTTTATGCATTCGAATTGAGTATAAATTATTCAGCTAACAATGTTTTATGGGCAATATTCCTCACTATTCATTTAGATTAAAGCATCTCTGTATTGTTCATTATAACAGTCGTTTGTTTTTGATAGAAACCAAACATAGTTTTTTTTTAAATATAAAATTGAAATAATATATATATATATATATATCTGTTGAAATGTTTTATTTATCTTTATTATTCCTTTCTTAGGAAAACAAGTTTACTTTTAAAAAGGGATAGGTTAAATAAACATACAAAAGGAATTCATTTTAAAACATAAATTTATTGATAAAATACATACACAAATTCAGTTTTTTCACATATTTAAGTACATTTTTTTTACTATAGGATGTTTTAAAATATTACAAAGTACTTCTTTTCGAAACAAAGTCGAAAAGGTTTACTCCCATGTGCTAATAACTGGCTGATATTTAAATTATATTTTGATCTCTGTTTACATGAACAGGTGCTTTCGTTCTCTTTTTGGTTCATTTTTACAAACTACTGGATTACATACAACCAAGTACTTTTTATACTAAATTCCTCTCATTAGTTCACAATGGTCTCTCATCCCAAATAGTACCGTATCACTCATATATCCACAGGTGATTCAGGAGGAGGATTATCATAATCTGTTTCACCCCAATCATACATCATTGCCCATGTTAGCATTCATTTTGAGTTTTCCTCTGCAGAGAAGAATGTTAAATTTGATCTATATATTTTACACAATTATTTGAGTGATGGGCAATTGTATTCATTTTGAATGTCTGTTACTTTTCCATTACACACATTTTCGAAAATATGTTTTTGCTTAACTCCATCTACACATACTTCACAATTATTTAAGTATTGTTTGCAAATATCTTCAATATTCTTATACTCCATACATTCATACACCCATTTTAAACCATGATGGTGTTAGCTTACCCACCTATTAGTTTTATTGTATTGTGAGTTAGATATTTCCTGTCGAAAGGTGCTTTGAAGCTGAACACAGTTGTATGTTCTTCCATATCAGTAATAGCTAATTCTTTAATGACACATTTTTCTGGCTGTTGAAATCCCTGCACATTGCAAAACATCTCGTCACAGTCATGGTTCGTCGTATACTGATACAATTCATTAGTTTCACCAGCTTATCTCTTACATTGTAACTTGCTAATCTATCATGAATTATGAAATCAAATGCTTGCATATTTTCTGGAATGGGTGCAATTATTTCAATGAATCTATTACACTCCTGGTAATTGTGTCGTTTTGTTTGCTTACATCAAATACAAATAAAGCTCCTCTACTATTAAAGGTTTTGGGTTTTAGTATCGGTGAACTCATTTGGTTATAGTATGATTCCTGAAACTTTGTATACATATAATAGCAAATAAGGAATTCCCAATTATCGTAATTTGTTTTAAAAACAACATAGGGATAAGCTTGACTGTTTAGATATAGTTTAATATTTTTCATATCACAATTATCGAATAATGATCGATCCACTTTTAAATTGTTTTGTCGGTTTGTTTGAAAACATATGACAACAAATAGGGGTTTCTCAGATGAAAAACTTGATTTCACATACCACACGGCTTTTTGTGTAGTTGATATAATTGGAAAAGATTCCAGAGCCCATGCTCTGGGATGCAATGTCTAAATATTTCCCTTTTTCAATATATTTAAAAACTTTACATGCTCGTGTGTGATAATTTCAATGTGGGGTATCAGCCATTCAACACTGTTTAATTTAAATGCTACACCTTCCTTGTTACTAGCTGAATCATAAATGGTGTTCAAATGTGTGCGTGTGTTGCGAATAGAATAATTAATTATTGTTTAGCATTTAAAATTATGCGTTTATAGACTTCAGTGAAGTCCAAAACCATACTTAATGGTATAACAACTTCATATTTTCTGCCTGGATTTATTTTCAGTGAATAATTGCTAGTATTGATCCACCCAGCCATCAGGCCTGTATAAAGATTGTTTACAGTTTGCCAGAGATAGTTTTTTATCGTAAAAGTAAATCCAACATCTCTTGTCTGATCGATTTCCACTCGAGTGAGCAAATATGAAATTCTATCGATTAAATTAAGTATTCCATTCCTTATTATTTTTTAAGTTGCTGGATTACATGCATCTACTTTTTTTTAAATTGTTCCTCCAAACCTTAAACTGGTTTTCAATGGTAATGTGTAAATATCGTGATTTGTATTGAAATCCTCATTTCCGATGTAAATGTATATGGACCATCTCGGGATGGTTCATACACATGTATTTCAGTATTTGTGATTGCATCTTCATAACTGATCAGTTCTTCAACATTAAGTATGTCTTCCATTTTGATTAACCATATATCCTAATTCTTTTAAAAACAATTCGTTGCCTCATGTTAACTTCACAGGTATCTTATTTGAAGTGAGCCTTTTATGCTTGTGTTTACATATTTTTATTGTTCCTTTCTTCGAAATACAAATATTGTGTCAAGTACGTTTCTGAGGTCGGTCTACGAGAGTTAATAGGAGACTCAACTACCGTTTGTGTTAATAAGTGCGGCGAATTTCCCTGACATAACGGAATTTGTGTTAACATTGTTAGACTATATGTAGTACGTGCATTATTTATAATAATTTTTCTTCGAGGAAGTGTGTGGATTTATAAAAATATCCTGTTTTTCTATAAAGTGTTACGGGATTAAGTCTCCCTACGCTTCGACGAAAATTGTGTTAATATTACGTGGTACTGGGGTAAGTTTTTTTCTCTGTATTTATGTAATTCTTTTCTTTTTAACGTCGAGGAAGACGTGATTAAATTTTTCGTGGATAAAAACTTAAATTAGCTTGATTGATAAATACAAACTGGTAAATTCTTAAACAGAACATTTTTACTAACAAAATGTTTAGTTTTTTTATCACTTCATTCTGCTGTTTAAAATATATTCCTTATATTATTGTCATGTGTAACGTTGCCTAGTTGGAAACTGTTGTTGTGTATTCAACTCTCTTTCCGGGTAGCTATAACCTCAGTCACCTAGCGACCACGCTCCACGTCGCTAGTCATGCACATAAGTCTCCGCGAATCCCATACTGACGTCATTCCTTCAGTAACCCTGCAGCCGGATAGATGTGGATTAAAATTATTTAAGGTATGTGTAGAACTGACAGGCGTATGTGTCCAGTAGTGCAATTTATACATTGCTACCGAAATTTGTTTCATTAAGTACCTGCATCGTAAATGTAATTTTTATCCATTTTTCATGTAGCTGTGTGTTTAACACTCTTTTCGTTCATTTCCGAGTTTTTCGTGTAGGTTGAAGTTATTGCTTCTCTAACCTCACAACCGGATGTATGCGTTTCTGCTGCTTGTACAGTTTTCTATGTGTTTTCAAATTCGTTTTTATTGTGACGTTTAATTAAAGTAATACAATTTATATTTTGATAGGGATATTTTGGCTTCGTCGTAGCTAGAACTCGTTACTAAATTTCGTTATGACACCTGCAGACTGACATAGTTGTGATGGTTTAGTATGTCGTAAATTATATTGCTACCATACAGGAAATAAGCCTTGATAAAGTACTGTGTAAAATAATAGTATAGGTGCTGTTCACAAATGTACCGACAATATATCAAGTTTGGCTCAAATTTGTTACATGGATCATTGCATGAATTACATAAAATATTTAATGGTCGTAATTTTTAAATCAAGGAGCATATTTATAGGATATTATTAAAACTATATGAAAGTCTGTCGCACTTATCAGGCTGTAGAAAAAAATGTATCGAGGAGTTATGAGAGGACTGAATATACACGGCATTAGTAATTGTAAATAATATAACATACATTTGTTTCGATGGGTGCAGATCTGATGTATATTTCTGTGCTGTTGTAAGGCCATCGTTAAAGGCCTGAACTTGTATTGGAATACTGGAGCTGAATGATAATTAACTAGTGTTATCAAAAGGAAATGTTTCTCCTCTTGAGAGAACTTCCAACGTATTGTCGACATGAGATGGCTGTGCGAAAGTACAGATGTCCAGCTATGAGTCAGAGCCGGTAAGTCATGGGCTAGTCGTGCGAGGCGACGTGCTACATGCGCCGGCAGCTATGTTTTGGGCTGGTCGTGCGAGGTGACACTCTACATGCGTCAGCATTTGCGTCCTGGGCTGGACGTGTGAGGCGAGGCGCTACATGCATCGGCAGTTATGTCGTAGGTTACATGTGCGAGGCAATGCTCTACATATGTCGGCAGTTGCGTCGGGGGCTTGTCGTGCGAGGCTTTGCTCTACATGCATCGGCAGTTATGTCATGGGCTGGTCGTGCGAGGCGATACGCTACATGTGTCGGCAGTTACGTGGTGGGCTGGTCGGGTGAGTCGACGAGCAAAATCCGTCAGCAGGTATGTCGTGGGCTGGTTGTGCGAGGCGACGCGCTGTATGCGTCGGCAGATACATTGAGGCTGGTCGTGCGAGACGACACGCTACATGCGTAGACAGTTACGACGTGGGCTGATCGTGCGAGGCGATGTGCTACATGCGTCGGCAGTTACGTCTTGGGTTGCACGAGCAAGGCGATGCTCTTCATGCGTCGGCAGTTACGTCGTGCGTTTCACCTGCAGGGCGATGCTCTATACGCGTCGGCAGCTACGTCGTGAATTGGTCGTGCGAGGCGACGTGCTACATGCAACGGCAGTAATGTCACGGGCTGGTTATGCGAGGCGTTGCGCTACATGCGTCGGCAGTTACGTCGTGGGCTGAACGTGAGAGGCGACGTGTTAAATACGTCGGCAGTTACGTCATGGGTTGCACGTGCGAGGCGATGCTCTACATGCGTCGGCAGTTACGTCGTCGGCTGGTCGTGCGAGGCGAGGCGCTATATGCGGCGGCAGCTACGTCGTGGGTTGGATGTGCGAGGCGACGCGCTACATGCATCGGCAGCTTCGTTGTGGGTTGCACTTGCGAGACGATGCTCTACATGCGTTTCGCAGGTACGTCGTTGGCTGGTCGTGCGGTGAGTCGCGCTTCATGCGTTGGCAGTTACGTCGTGGGCTGGCCGTGGGGGGCGACGCGCTATATGCGTCGGCAGTTACGTCGAGGTTTCCACGTGCGAGTAGATGATCTACATGCGTTGGCACGTCGTGTGCTGGTCGTGCGAGGCGACGCCCTACATGCGGCGGCAGCTACGTCGAGGGCAGGTCGTGGCGTGGGAGTACGACGCGCGGAGTCTCGTTTCACGAAGGTGGCATCTTCTCACCTTGTCAGCAGGTAGATACGGGTGTGAAATTGCATTGCGAAGTGTTGCAGAAGGTGCCATTATGCATAGAATGTCAAGTCTGCAATTATGGCATGACGCGCACGTCCCCATGCTTGGCATGAAACATACAGTTCTTAAAGTAATGTTTTATTTGTTGTTATGTAATCATTAATAATATTGAATGCTTACAGTTAGTCTATAAAAATACGTACATGAAAGTGGTTCGTTATTTCCCTTTGGTGTAATTTTCTAATCTTCGTTTGCAAGAGGTGGAAGAATATCCTGGTAGTAGAACTATAGAAGGACTAAAGAAAAAGTTGGGTGGAATTATGAATGCATTATAGACTATAATTAACGTAAGCGCTCCTACACAAATATTATTGTACATTTTGTGTATGTTCAGTTACTATATATCAGCTATTTTATTAGTCGCTCGTATTGCTTTGTGAGCAATGAAATTATTTCTTTAATGCCATCATTTTCCGCTGTCATAGATACATCATTTTCTCTGCATAAGCACTAAATTATTAAAATGATAAACAGTTAAAAGTTCTTGATTTTTAGGCTAATTACATGTACTCGTCTCGACAACAAGCACTCTGTTTTTATTGCATTTCCATGCGCTTGCCTGAAATGTTATGACGTGAATGTATTGAACAAGAATTTCTCTTCCACAAATGGCATAGGTGCGTTTATTGCGGGTCGTTATACACATTCGACCTCAACTGTGAGACATTAAGCATTTTCTAATGCGAACAGATTGTATCGCAATTTATGTGGGTGTAGGTTCTATTTGAAAAATATTTTCCGACTCATTTTTGCACACATAACCAGAATAATGAGGTAAGTAAAAATATTTTGTTTTATTTTACGTACACTGGAGTGAAGCAGAGAGGTTAGAGCGACTCTTAACATCGTGAACCGATGTGGGTGAAGTGAGGTGAGTATGGAGCAGTGCCGGAATGCAATGATGGGGAGATGAGAAACCCGCCGACTAGTGGCATCGTCAGGCACTATTCCCACGTGAAAATCAGGGAGTGATCCCGCCGGGACTAGAACCTAGTTTGCCTAGTTGGAAGGAGAGTAGTTTGACCACTCTATTACCGCGGCTCCATTTTACACACAGAGACTGATCGAGATACCATCAAGGCACGTATCGATACGTTGATATCTTCATATGACAAACATTCATGACAATCTAGAAGTGGATCTGTTGCATCGATCACTACGGAACCGCCAATGCTGTTGGTCCACATCAAACATTATACCAACTGTTATATTTGACGTTCGTTATTAGTTGGACGTAAGTTAGCTAAATAACGAATCAAATATTAAGTATCCTTTCATGCGAAAAGTGATATACAGTGTGCTGTGGTGTTCGGTTAATTAATTTTACAATGGTATTTTTATTGATGGAAATCGTTGTTATAAGTATCCTAGTAATATCGGAATAAAACTACTAAAAAAAACGTTTTTTTCAAGGAAAATAGCTGTTCATGTTAGCCCGATTCAAGCTACAGTCGAGCACAGAACTTCTCAGCATGCAGAAGTGGAATTACGTGGTGTGAAATGGCTTTGGCAGGTTGGAGACCCAGCTCACTTTGACAGAAATGTGCGGGACTCCTGGACGTCACGCGTTCACATCCATGGACTGGCAGATGTGAGCCTGTTCCGTGGCCGCCACCCTCACCAGAGCTTATGTTCCTCGACAATTTTGTTTGTGGTGCTAGAAGAAAATATGGGTGCGGGACTCCAATAATACCCGAGGAAGATCTTACCGCACGGGTAAAAGCTGCAATGTTCCATTACAAAATCATCCACTTCCCATTATGGAATGAAAAACTCATGAACTAATACCTTGACTAGATGTAAATAAATACCCCGTGTTTCATGTGCCTGACAACTTTGCTGCCTGCGAGTGTCGAAAACGTGTACTCGCACTTCCAAGAAACATATCCCAATTTAGTGGAATCTATGATATTGCACGCACCCAACTGTACAGACATGAGCATTCTAACCGATGACAAGCCTAAAACTGAATGTGAGAAACACATGCATCCTAAAACTTGTCAAGGAGAGGATGTAGATGTTATTGTAAGGAAGTGCCTTAAAATTGTTTTTTTACGGATTTTGCAAACAGCCTCTAATCTCAAGTGTAAGCATGTTCAAGTATTATGCCAGTGTGTAAATCTTTATGTAATGTACTCTGTAACCAAAATGTTTACTGTCAAAATGTGTATGTCTCAATTTTTTTTTATATATAGCTTGAAAGATACTTCAGTGATTTATTGACTTGCAATTACCCTTCCTGCATGCAAAAAGAGTAGGCCTGCTTACCAATAAAAGTTAAAATTCTGGTTTGTAATAGAAAAGCAAGTAATCTTCAATTACTGAAACTGGTTCACAAATGGTAACGCAAAACAAAAATGTGTGACATTTGGTTTCTGGAAATGGTAACACGAATTGAAAAAAGTTTGACATGCGTTTCCTTGAAAATTGGTTTGCTTCCTGGAAATGGTAACACGAAATGAAACAGTGTGATATAATAAGCTTCTTGGAATTTACGTTTATTTCTTGGGTATTGAAATTTACTTCCTGGAAAAAAAGTAAATAAAAATTTTAAAGTGGGTATGTAAGACAAAGAAATGATACACATTAAAAACATAATCTATCTTTAAAACTCCTCTTACAATCATAATTATTAGTTCCAAATTGTGATATACCTGGAAAACCCACACTCTAGAGCCGCTTTCCAATCTCACGCAAACAACAGTCACCTACCGACTATAAAAAGGGGTTGCTAAATCCAGATTTTTGTAATTTGCTTACCAACCTCTGAGCTGAATAGATGTACCTGGGATATAGTGGAGCTCTGTCTTTGATCTGAACTGTCCATTGCCAAACTGAATTTTACTTTCGCTTCATCATAAGACAGCCGCCAGATTCGGTCATGCTCTCACCAGTGCTAGCTTAAGTACATGCCTTTGTATTTGGACTCTAACTTTTTGTGGAACTTTGACATGTTCCGACATCTTGGGGTCTTTAAATATGTTCTGTACTCTTGCGAAGTTTACCGTTTTCTGTAGTCTTGTGGACTTAAAAATATTCTGATGTCTTGTGGAGTTTAACATTCCTTATACTCTCACAGATATTTATTTTCTCTTAGACTCTCGTGGACTTTAACTTTCTCTTACACTCTCGTGGATGTTAACCTTCTCTTAGACTCTGACATTTTCTACGCTTTAACCAATCATAGACTCTAACATATGTGGACTTGACTTTTTCCTTTTTGAAAGTGAATATTTTCTTGACATTTTCCTCTTTTAAAACTAAACTTTTCTTGACTATGTCCTTTTTAAAACATAATATATTTTAGACTTTGTCCTTTTTCAAGCAAAACTTTTTTTAAGTAGCATTTCTCTGAAGTTTAAATAATTTTATTATTAACTTGTTTTGGATTGTTTTCACATTTCATAATTTAATATGTTAGAGTGTTTAACACCCATGCACACATGCATGCATGCACACGCTTTACCTTTCAGATATATTTACTGTTGTTTAATGTGTCTATAAATATTTTTCTCTTTTGTTCCAGATCCCAGTCCTCTTTACTCTTGGTGGGGTTTTGTGAGTAGAGGAAAGTTATTATGGCCCATTCCCCTGTGGTTAAACACCATCGCGTTAGCGCGGAGTCAGATTGCTCTTCTGGTTCGTCGTATGAAGACGATTCGTATTCGGAGTTGGTTTTGTCGACGTCCGGTGTATCGTCTTCATCTGACTTGACCTATGTCCTTCTGGATATGGTGTTTGGAATAAGAATTCTTAATGTGTGGATAGGGCAGAAACAGACACAGACTTGGTTTCATTTTTCGCATGATTGCAAAACCTTTAGCTTTGGCCATTAGCAAAGAGGCACCTAGACCTTTCATAATTTATGCCTCGTTAGTGGATAGTACATTTCAAAATACCATAGCTAAGGAAAACTTTATGGAGATGTTTTACCCTTGCAGTCAAGTCATTCCCATCCTACATTCATCCAATGTTGGCGAAATTGATGAGGAAAAAATCGTTCCTCAGCTTACCACCCAACTTAGCAAGTTTAGAGGTAGGGGCATCGGTTGGTGAATGAAACTGATATTGCAAATGGACGTACATATTTAGCAATACAGGTCATTCACAATAGGTGCCTCTCACATGAAGTTCCCCAAGTGCATTGCTAATTGGCAGGCCTGCATTAATGTGCAGTGCTCGGAAGATTATTGCTTCCTGTATGCGATAGTAGCAAATTTATTTCCTGCCACAACTCATATTGGCAGATCCTCTTTGTATCCAGTACATCAACTGGTTCTGAATACACAGGGATTGTTGACACATGCAGTGCTGAATGAAATAAAAAACTTCGAGTAGCTCAATAATATATCCATTAATGCCTACTCTGTGATAGATAAAATTACGAATATTATTGACAAAACATTTGATAATGCTAAGGAAAGGGTTGCAGTACCCATTCACATTTCTCCTGTGCATCATGAGAGCCATGTAAACATGTTAACCATTCGTGCTAGTGGTTGTGCCACCCATTTACATATTGCATTGATCAAAAGTTTGTCGTGGTTGCTTCACAGTCAGTTGAGTATAAGGGTGTGTAAAAAACATGTCTGTGAGCGATGTCTCCAATACTTTGTATGTTAGGAGAAACTCACATAACATACTGACATGTCTTAACACAATGCTGTGCGGTGTACTTTCCCATCCGAGGAGAACAAGTACCTTGAATTCATGAATTTTGCCAAAAAGCAAAAAAGGATTTTATTGCCTACTGGGATACTGAGGCCTATCTTAAACTCATGTCCACATGCTTTCCACACAATGGCAATAGCAGCACAACAACCAATAACCAACATGTACCATATGTTTGTAGCATTTTGCTCGTGTGTGCTTATGATGCTATTTTAACATATTACCACGAGTTTGTGTTTAAAGATAGCATGTACGAGATGGTAGACAAATTAGTTTTGTCAAAGTGGGTTGCAGGCATATACAGCATTACTGTTCCAATGAAGCCATTGACAATAGCCGAAAGAACTAGGTTAATGATTCAAACCTTCTGTCATATCTGTAATAAGCTGCTTCGCAAAATTGTTGCTATCGACAATGATCATTTGATTGCCACAGTCAGAGGTCGCGCACATATAATAAATGCAATATTTTGTTCAGACTTAAATAAAGCTAACTTGTAACTGTATTTCAAAATCTACAAAATTATGATGCCCACTTTCTTATGAAGCCATTGGCTTCATGGTCCATCACACAACCCGATGGAACTAGGGTAATCGAAAATGCGGGTAATATCAAGGTAACTGGAATCACTTTAGAAAACTATATAAGCATAAAAATACATTACCCATGGGAGAAGCTCGCAGAGAGGTATGCAAGACGTACAGTTGTGTTTCATTGATTCATTTAATTTTATGAGTGCATATCTAAATACATTGGCAGGAAACTTGCCTTCTGTCCAGTTGAGTATCACCCACTCACAGTTTCCAGACAACACTCAGTTTGATTTGGCACAAAGAAAGGGAGTATTTCCTTCTGACTATGCTAAGCCTACAGAGATTCTAAACTGTACCTCGCTCTCACCCAAAGAATATATTTCATAATATAATGAAATGTGAAGTCATTAGTGATACAGACTATACCCATGCCCAATCCACGTGGAATGCATTCGATTGTCAAAATTTACTAGAGTATGCAATTCGGTATTAAAACGTGGACTTGTGTTTGTTGGCAGATATTGTTGAGAATTTCAGGACTATATATTTGGCAGGATATAGTGTGGACCCTGCAATTTACGTGACAGCTCCCTCCCCCCCCCCTCTCTCTCTCATGAAATGCTCTTTTGTTAAAAACAGGCGTGCAGCTAGAGTTGATCATGGATGGAGATATGTACCTTTTTGTGGAACACGGGGTCAGGGATGGTATTACGCACACGGAAGACAACAATATTTATATGGGAGAGAAGTACGGTCCCAGTATGACAGACATATCTGTTACTTCGACATTATTGGCCTATGCAGTCATACCATGAAATTCAAGCTGCCTAATGGTAATTTCGAGTGGGTCGAACCAAGTGTGTTTTCTATGTGGAATATTGTCAACACGAACAATGATGGGGTCACAAGTTTTTTCATGGAAGTGGATTTGTCTTTTCCGGATGAGTGTCACAATGTCCTAGTTGACCTGCCTCTTGCCTCAGTGTCTTCTGGATATGGCGTTTGGACGAAGAATTCTTGATGCATGGATACATAATGATAGGGCAGAAACAGACACAGACTTTGTTTCATTATTCGCATGATGCAAAACCTCCGTTTTGGCCATTAGCAAAGAGGGACTCAGGCCTTTCAAAATGTATGCCTCCTTAGCGGGTAGGTCCTTTATAAATACCATTTACGTATACACACATGCATTATGGAGGTCAGATTTGGAGAATTAACTTCGGATTTAATCAGTCTAATGTTTCGAATGATAGGGTTTACTAACCTAAAATATCTATAAGACCATTATTATGAAAATATATGACTCTGCCACATAAAACATGTATGTTTACATGGTCGACCGTAGCACTGTTAGTGTGAAGAATTATGTGAAAATCGGATTACTGGTCCCTGAGATATGGCATAAAACATGTAATTTTCTTATTCGATGCTATCGTACAAAATAAAAAAAAATAAAAAAATTGGATCTGTGTACAATGATTCTAATGTATAATGTTCACATACAAATTTTGGTTAATTTTGGTTACATTGTTTTTTATACATGGGCAACTTACCTAAATTATACAGGACGCCGCCATTTTGAACATCGTTGTCCATTTAAATCATGGCAGTTTACGTGGATATCTGTAGTATTTATGGTTTGCACATTTTCGTACAAACTAGTTGAAATGTTACAGTGTTACATTTGGTGGGAATAGGTGGATTGGTCCTTAGAATATGGTTTAAAACCTTCATAATTTTAATATCTCGATCTTCATAGATGGAGGGCAAAAAAAGTGATTTGTAGCACATTAGGTGATTCTATACTGTCAATATACAAATTTAAGATCAAAGTGATTACGTAGTTTAATAGATATAGCACACAAAACTAAAATTATTTTAAAACTGTAATTCTTTAAATATGTGTGGCATAATTTTAAATAAGACATATATTAAAATGGCATACCACAGTAAAACATCTTCGCCAAATTTTGTAAGATATAAGACAAAAACTGTATTTTATATGTGTGAGACTATCATACAAAATGTCTGAAAAAAAGGCTTTGCATAGATATATTGGATGGTTGTAATAGTCACTGCCAACATACAAAGAAAAGTTGGAATTTACTTCGATGATAAAGTTTACTGAGCTGAAATATTTATAAAGCCACCATTTTGGAAAACTGCCTGAGCTACTTAAAATAAACCATTTTACACCACCTGCTGTAGTACGATTTGTTTGCCAAATTTGGTAGTAATCTGTCAATAGTTTCCTGAAATATGAGATAAATGGAGGGCAAAAGAGGCTGCCTGTAAATAAAGTTGATAGTTGTAATATCTACTACTAGCATATAAAGATAAGTTGGAAATGATTACATGTTTTATATGATATGGCATTTAATGCGTCAAAATGACTAAATGTCCGCCACTTTTAAAATAAGTGTCTGACATGTTTAAAACAAACCAACTAAAATTATCTGCATAAGTACTACTTGTATGCCAATTTTGGGAATCGGTTAAATTTTTTACTCAAATATGAAACACAATAACTTGATTTATTCTTATGGTGCTATCTTCCAAAATTGCCGAAAAAATAGGTTAAGTGTTGGTATCTATAATTCTTGCGACAGATACATTCGGTATGCAATATTCGTTTGAAATTGTTAAAATTATATGGAATATTTACCAAACAAACCTAAAAATTCTGTATGGCCGTCATTTTGAAACTTAGAACATAATAAAATAAGTTTACTTATGTTTACTTGGTCTATCATAGAATTACTTGTCTGCAAAATTGGTTGAGTATTGGTTTAATAGTGTTCGAGTTATAAATTAAAAAATTTTCATTTGAGCTAATTTCCCAAAATGACGGGCCAACAGTAATATCCATTTCAAAATTTAACGCTTATTCGATGCTCTGCCAGCGTACAAAATTTGGTATGAATCGGTAGAGTATTTTCCGACATGACATATCACCCCAAATTTTTCAATAGCCGCCATTTTCAATTTAAGTGCCCGACGTGCTCTAAAACTATAGAAGTCAGATTTACCTATTGAGTATTATATGTGTACCAAGTTTGGTGAATTTTGTTGACCCGTCCAAAATTTGAAAGGCCCACACACACACACACACAGACCGTACAGTGATCACCTAAGCCTTTCTTTCCGTCGCAAAGTGGGCTAAAAAGCGAGTATTCTCAAATCTTTGACGGCAATAAGAAGAAAGATTAGGTACAGTCCGCGTGCTACCAACCGTGTAGCAAACGTACGAATCTAAACATTGGACTGATTTTTTGCCATTAGCAATTAACTGGATCGGGTTTTAAGTAAGAACACATTTTAAATAAATTAATACTTCGAAATATCAGCATTATTACTGTGGTCGAGTTTTTATGAAACTACAATATACTTACGTTAAATAAATACCTTCCTAGTATACACGCTTGGATCTGTTTATAATTCAATTAAAAACTCCACTGTTTTACACATTGTTTTGACATTTCTATTGGCGATAGTGAGTCAACATTTAATAAATACGCAGAGAACATTCTATTCACAATTTATGTAGGCCTATATATGTTTCCTATACTATAGCAACGCACAGCAGAGGAACTACAAGCGACATCTGAAAAAAAATTAAACCCCGAAATAAATATTTAAGTTAATATGCGATTTTTTAAAAGCAAAATGTATGTCATTGCTCTCTTTAGAATTTGTATATGAACTTTCCTGGTTTTGTTTCATTGTCAAACAAATTGATAGCAAGTTTCATTTTGCAGCTGTAGAGGTATAAGAGAAATAAGTAGTTGATGCTAATACACAGACTTGTACATAACAAGTGAATGACGTCGTCAACCTGCTGGTGAGGATTGCGGCGGGCGGGCGGCGAGAAGGCTGCGCTGTTGGCAGGACTGCGCTCACCGCGCCAGGCAGTTAGTTGTACGCGCGCTCCGCTCGATGGCGCGACGGAAGCGCGAACACTTGTCAGAGCAGAACTGTGTCCACATTATGTGTAAAGGCTGTTCGTAATAAGGTGAGCACTTTAGAAATGAACCTTAAAAAATTGTCACTGCCACTGCATGCATATATTTTAATGTGCGCACTGAGTGACATTCGCCCAGTAAAGTTGGTTACGACGGATGGAAATAAGTTCTATATCTTAACGTCCAATAAAAAGTCATATGTAACCATTTGTAATAACTAAAATTATTCCTTTCAATTTTTTTTTTTTTTTTTTAGTGCATTGGAGTGTAAAAATGAGCAGATTTACAAAATATTTTCTTTTGTAATAATTTCACAGTTGCACTTGACCGACGCATGAATAAAGTGACGAGGCCCATGGCAACGTTAAATTCTCATAAGGTGGAAGAGTATCCAACGTGTATACAAGTAGATCTTAAGCAGGGCTTTCAAAAGTGCTCATTTTACCGTGAACAGCCTATAGTACATTTTATTGCTCGAGGAAAAATCCATAGATCTAAAGTCGTTTATGTGTCCATTTTACTTCGGAGTATGATACTTTCTGATCTTTAATAACTACGTTATTCTCGACATAAATTAATCACTAATTACATTTTAACAATTCATCCTTTATTACTAAGAAATCACGTTTTATTTCCCTATCATTATTTTTAAACGCAGTATTTCGATACAAATGTTTATCTAAACAAACCTAGTAGAGTAGGCAAATAGGCGTTCTTACAGTTGAAACCGATCAAAACGAATCTAGAATTAGGTTGATTTTTTAATAAAAACATAACGTATATATAGCAAACCGGTTTAAGTTTTCCAAAGTCCGAAGGTGAACATGAAAATTTTTCTGGGCGTGCGAATCTACTAACCAATAACGACGGTTTCCTGTTGCCACAATAACCATCGATTCAACTGCTTACATAAAATGTGTTTCCTGTCGCGAGTTTTACCAGTAGAGCTAGATTGATTTCCGCCTTCTGGAGCGCCATTCTCATTCCTTCTCCGGTTATCGGAAACAATAAGCGGGGTAGAAGTTACTACGTCACTAAGTGTAGTGCTCCCCTGCCAATCAGAATATCGTGAACTCCGCTACCCCAGGCCAGCGATGCTTACGTAACTGAATTAACGATAAGAGGAAAAGAGAAAGAGACTTCCACTCCTGCACATGCCCTGTAATTCTGACTTAATTTTCACACAGCTTCCAAAATCACGTGTTCAGACAGTGGAGCGGATGTTTGGTAGACTTTTTGGTTTCTTCGAAAAATTCGTATTTGGTTGTTATAAACCTGGTTGCATTGAAACGTGGCCAGAGAAAGTGTTTCTTACTGCCGTTCCACAGCACTTATTTATGCAAATAATCGGTTAACCTTGATCAAAGAGACGCGGTACGACACTTACTAGAGGGAAAACGAGAGTTTAGTGTCAGGTCTCGGCTGCTGGTTGGTGCGCAACTGGAATGCGCGCTCAGCCATTTATTGCCTGCACTGGTACAACGAACGGCTGCCGCCCGTCCCGCAGTCGTTGCAGGGCGTCTCCTGGGCCAGCCAGCAGGCACTGCAATCTGTGCGGCCCTGCTCCCCTCACATCCACGCCTAACTTACGGCAAACTCAATTACGCCGCCGAAACTCCTCCCCGACTGTTACAGTCGCCTTGGAAAGGAGAATGGGGCCGCCGAGCGGCGTGCTGGGACACCATTTTACGCGGCGTCGCAATCAAAGATGGCCATTGTAGGTATCTGCCCTCCCTTCACCAACCCTCCAGACAGTTGGCTTTGAGTGCTTCGTGCTCACCTCCAGCCAGGGCACAGCAGCACGTTTTGTCCTCGAGTATTCTCCCTTCCCTACCTCCCATCCTCTCTCTCAGACTTTACGTCTGTATGGAAACACCGCGCTATATTCGTAAGTGACCGGAAGTAGCCCAATTCTAAAGACTGACAAGTCAATGCCTATATTTAATATGCGTCAAGATTATATGCAGTACTATGAAGCAAAATAATAAACCGAGAAATATCGTGAACCTCATCCTGTTTATCCCGTGTTTGGGAATTTTAAGACGAGGAAGAAAATTTGTTAGTGTCCTTTGCACGGACCACACTTTAGTTACGCCTATAGAATCATCACTAGATGAAAGGAGGGTGGGGGGGGGGGTGACTTTCAGGGGAAGAGATTCCATGACTAGAGGTTCTACAAACACTTGGGATCAGATACGCTCTCGTGATAAGATGGTTATGTTTATCACGTGTCTTAGGTGTCTGCCAACGAATCACTGACGTTCAGCGTCGGAGTAACTCAAGTTATAGTGGTATGGTCCAGTCGGGTTAGAAAAGTCTACTCACGGCCCAATACCTAAAGGAAAGTTGTAAATTTGCATGAGTGGTTTGGAAGTCTATTCGCCGCTATTTTCACGAAAAAACTTGGGGTCCTATGTATTATCAATTAATATAAAAAAATAGCTTACATGGGAGGAAACAAAGGCGTAGTATACACGATGGTTCGCCTAACGTGGACACATTCAAAATTTCTGCAATGGTTACAGATAACGAAATACGTTTTGCTCTAAATGAACATAACTTACGGGGGTTAGTAATTTGCCACAAAAAGAATATTAGTAACACGTTAGTAGTAGGGTATGTATGGTTGGTGGCAAACGGCTTTTCGCTGTGGTGCCGGCCGCCGTCTTGGATTCCGGAATTCCCGCTCTGTTATTCCGGTTATGCATCCGCCATCTTGGATTCTGAAATGTTGCTAGCCAGTGCACCGCCATCTTTGCAGCCAATAAGCCGCCATCTTGAACAACCATCTTAGTAACTGGTAATTCACATTTTTATGCTCTTGCATTCCGAGGGTTTTCTCAGAATACTCCTATTTTTTTCTCTTTTGCATTCTTTCTTTTTTCTTTCTCTTTCTTCCTTTACTTCTCCCTTCTTCTTTCCTTTCTCTCTCATTCTTTCTATCTTTTTTCATTCTTTTTCTTCATTTCCCTCTCCCTTCTTTCCTTTTTCACTCATTCGCTCTTCTTGTTTCCTTTATCTCTTATTCTCTCTTCTTCTCTTCCTTTTTCTCTCATTCTCACTTCTTCTTTTTTCCTTTCTCTCTCATTCTCTCTTCTTCTTTCATTTCTCTCTCATTCTCTCTTCTTCTCTGTTTACATCGGCTAGTACTGGAGGCCGCCATTTTGTTTTTTCATTTGTCAACTTTTTTCCCCATTAGTTCTGGCTTTGGAAACTAGGGGCGCTGGTGTCGTATTCGCTCCACTGATTACTCATCTTTGATCGACCACCATATTGGTTCTGACTTTAGCCACTAGGAACGCTGGTGTCGCTCTCGTTTGATTAGTCGATCTCGCATCTGTCTCATGCCCTCCACTAATTACTCGCCTTTGTTGGACTGCCATTTTTAATTATTATATACTTTTTTTAAGTATCTTCAATTTATTCAAAGCATTTTAATCAATATTTTTTACTGTACTATTTTTAATTTAATTTCTTTTATTATTTTAGTTTAATTTACATATATATTATTTAAATTTACCTGCATATAATTTTCTTAAGCATTAATTGTTTTATTGTATCGTTTTAATTGTATTTTTCATATTGGTTTAACTTACATATGTATTATTTAAGATTTAACTTATAATACTTTAAAGTATATCGAGTGAGGAGTCTACGGATTCGTATTTGTCATGCAGATAAGAATATGTCATAAGAATATATGATTACATGACTATGACAAACACCATATTGGATACTCTTAAAAGCATATATAAAACTGCTTTAGTAAATATATGCCAAGTGTTTTATATTATGAACGTTTATTCACATTTGTTCGATTTCTATTTACATATAATAATTTTTTTAAATACCCCAGACTTAAGTAAGAAGGCACTTCTACGTTGAACTCTTAAAAAAAAAAAAATATATATATTTCCTACTCCTATGTAATGTTATGGTTGTAAGTTTTTTGTTTTGCAACACACTATCCCATAAATTGTTCAGTATCCACTAAACTTAATCTAAAATAATTTAACCCAATCATCTCGTAAGAACTCTGAATATATATATATATATTTATTTATTTCTCTCGACATTCAACTATCATGCTATAGTCATCGCCAGACCCTTCTTCGCCTCCCCTCCTTCCACACTTACTTAACAAATATATCGAATTGTACTGAATACCAAAACAGATATATAAATATTATATATTATATATTGTATCTTTCACCATGGCATTAGCTTGCCTCATTCGTACTTTTAACAATACAGTTCCAAATCCACCACCATACCTCAGACTTACTGATCAATAATAACAGTCAACTATATTGACTACCATTTCAGCCCCATCTAACTTTGCCAGTTACACAAATAAACAAGCCATTGTAGCTGCCGAACCTATCAAATATTCCATAAGATCAATATAATAATTTAACTATCTACAACACCCATATTGTCTTAATTCCCATCAAAGCATCCCACTCATACTAACCGACCATACCAGCTAAGCATTCTGCTCCTCTCATACTAAATACACGTACAATTAAACCACTTTCCCCACACCATCTAAGCTATACTTTTTTCAAACTGCCAAAATAACCGAACATGTGATATGGTCATACCAATCAGCCATACAAGAAACTTTCTGTACAACATACTTGTAGGTGTTCCACCCCATGTCAGGTCTCTGAATATATTTTATTTCTCTCGACATTTACTTAACCTAACCACCACATTTAGTCATGCATGTAAGAATTTTGAAAGTATTTTCATATTGTGTAAAACACGGAATATTTTTAACATAGTTATGCCCATTCTACCCCATGTCAGTACTTTTGAAAGACATGTTAACCCAAGCTAACATATCCAAGGCATCACACTTAGCAGTGCAGGCATCGCACTTAGCATTGCAGGCACCGTACTCTGGTCATGCATTTTAGAACTTGGAATAATTTTTAAAAACATATTTTTAAATATTATGGAAATGTATACCTATGGAACTATGGAGCTATGGAGCAATGGAGCCATATAGTATGGAGATATGGAGCTATGGAACTATGGATCTATGGAGCTGTGCAGCTATGGAGGCATGGGTGTGACTGTGAGCTCAATCTGAGCGAATATAACTCTAGGACGAAATATATTTTCACATTAAAAAACCTTATTCACTGGCAGGGTAATGATGATTAGTTAGCAGCTGTCATTGGTCATTTTATAATGAGTACTATAGTCCTCCTACGACATGCAATCACATAATTGTAGATTTAAACTGAATTAATAAGTGTTTTAGAGATGCAGATACATATATTATTACGAATTTATATAAAATTTTTATTCATTTATATTCAATACATAGATCACCACATTCTATTGCTTAATATCTGCTCTACTAACCAACACCAGATTAAATTTACTCGTACATCAAACTAGAAGTCAAGTAGACCACATTTCAGACAACTTGACCAAACCATTGCTATATTTAAATTCACCACGCCCCCTTCATTTTTATCTGTGGACCAGTTGACCATGTACATGTCAAGAGCAAGTCTGTGCCTGCACGGTAACTGGAGTCCGTATGTGCTTTCATGCTGTTTTCGCACCTGGATGATATCAGATAGCCTTAGGCAGGACATAGGATTTCTGTTCCCCCTTGGTGTCTGGTAACTGGATTCTGTACGTGCTTACAAGTCGTTTCCACATCTGGATGATGTCGGATGACCATGTGCGTGGGGATAGTTGTGTTATCAGGTCTGTAGTTGCACAGTGTCTGGTAAATAAGAGAATGAGTCACCAAACTTCACGAGCAAGTACAAGCCTGCAATTTAATGGAACTTTGGGTCAGTATGAAGGGAGTTTTCTACATATCCTAACCACCATGTAGGACTTTGCAAACTAATAATATATTACTTTTTACAAAAAATGTCGTGTGTTTTTATGTATCATCTCGCTCATGTACAAATGACAATTACATATGACGATGATGCCATTTTATGAAAAATTTATGACAGGATTTTTAATTAATAAAAGATTCTTTATAAAAGTACTTATTTATTTTACATTCTAGTAACATAAAATTTTCTTGTTAAAAATTTAAAAATTTAAGTTTTCTTCTCCCTAAATTATTTAGGCTGGAACTGCTCTTGCTTCCTTCCAGTTTGAACTTCTTATCCTTCCTTCGGGGGTTGGATCTCCTCATTCATCAATTGGGTTGGAATTGGTATTCTTTTCGGCATCGCCCTCCCACTTTACCACCCGAACGGCTGCTAAAGCTACTGTGTGTGTGGTTCTCCGGCTGGGGACGGAGGAATACAGTATGCTCTTACAGTACTACAGAGATATATAGATTTTAAATCTCCATGGTGCTGCAAGAATGGCTTGTATAGGCGGGTTACGATGCCGAAAAATAAACTAGCCCCTACAAAAAACACAATGAACAGAAGAGACAACAGGAATAAAGATGACAGCCAAAAGTATAAATAGAAAGAAAGAATGATAGATACAAATTTCAAATCAGTTGCAGGCTTCTACTTGCTCGTGAAGCCTGCTGACTCATTATCTTTATTTACCAGACACTGTGCAGTTACAGACCTACTAACACAGCTATTCCCACGTACACGGTCATCCGACACCATCCAGGTGTGAAAACGGTTTGTAAGCACATACTGACTCCAGTTACCTGACACCAAGGGGGAGCAGAAATGCTATGTCCTGACTAAGGCTATCTGAAATCATCCAGGTGCGAAAACGGCATGAAAGCACATACGGACTCCAGTTACCCAGTAGGCACAGACTTGCTCTTGACATTTAAAAGATCAACTGGTCCTCGGATAAAATGAAGGGGGCGTGGTGAGTTTAAATATAGCAATGGTTTGTTCAAGATGTCTGAAATGTGGTCTACTTGACTTCTAGTTTGAGGTACGAGTAAATTTATTCTTGTGTTGGTTAGTACAGCAGATATTCTGCAAAAGAATGTGATGATCTATATATTGAAAAGATGTGAACAAAAATTTAATATAAATTCATAGTAAAATGTGTATTTGATTTTCTGAAACACTTATTAATTCAGGTTAAATCTACATATATGTGATTGCATGTCGTAGGAGAGCTATAGTACTCATTATAAAATGACCAATGATAGCTGCTAACTAATCATCATTACCCTGTCAGTGAATATGGTTTTTTATTGTGAAAATATATTTCGTCCTAGTGTTATCTTCGCTCACATTGAGCTCACGGTCTCACCCATAGCTCAATAGCTCTATAGTTCCATAGTTACATAGCTACATAGTAACTAGGTACAAAATTTCTGTAAAAAAATATATACTTAAAAATTATTCCAAGTTCTAAAATGCATGACCAGAGTACGGTGCCTGCAATGCTAAGTGCGATGCCTGCACTGCTAAGTGTGATGCCTTGGATATGTTAGCTTGGGTTAACATGTCTTTCAAAAGTACTGACATGGGGTAGAATGGGCATAACTATGTTAAAAATATTCCGTGTTTTACACAATATGAAAATACTTTCAAAATTCTTACATGCATGACTAAATGTGGTGGTTAGGTTAAGTAAATGTCGAGAGAAATAAAATATATTCAGAGACCTGACATGGGGTGGAACACCTACAAGTATGTTGTACAGAAAGTTTCTTGTATGGCTGATTGGTATGACCATATCACATGTTCGGTTATTTTGGCAGTTTGAAAAAAGTATAGCTTAGATGGTGTGGGGAAAGTGGTTTAATTGTACGTGTATTTAGTATGAGAGGAGCAGAATGCTTAGCTGGTATGGTCGGTTAGTATGAGTTGGATGCTTTGATGGGAATTAAGACAATATGGGTGTTGTAGATAGTTAAATTATTATATTGATCTTAAATAATATTTGATAGGCTCGGCAGCTACAATGGCTTGTTTATTTGTGTAACTGGCAAAGTTAGATGGGGCTGAAATGGTAGTCAATATAGTTGACTGTTATTATTGATCAGTAAGTCTGAGGTATGGTGGTGGATAAGGAACTGTATTGTTAATAACATGAATGAAGCAAGTTAATGTCATGGTGAAAGGTACTATATATATTTTGGGTATTCAATACATTTCGATATGCTTGTTAAGTAAGGCTGGAATGAGGGATGGTGAAGAGGGGTCTAGCGATGACTAGAGTATGATGGTTGAATGTCGAGAGAAATAAATATATATATTCAGAGTACTTACAAGATTATTGCGTTAAATTATCTTTGGTTAGGTTTAGTGGATACTGAACAATTTATGGGATAGTGTGTTGGAAAAATAATTACAAGCATTACATTAGAATAGGAATAGGAAATATATGTTTTTTCAATGTTCAGCATAGAAGTCCCTACATACTTATTTCTGGGATATTAAAAAAAAATTATTATATATAAATATAAATCGAAAAAGTGCGAATAAACTTTAATAATATAAAACACTTATCATATATTTACTAAAACAGTTTATATATATGCTTTTAAAAATTCCAATATGGTGCTTGTTATAGTCATGTAATCATATATTCTTATGACATATTCTTATCTGCCTGAAAAATACAAATCTGTAGACACTTCACTCGATACACTTTTAAGTTTAATAAAAAATACTTAAAAATAAAATTATGTAAGTTATATCTTAAACAATACATATGTAATCTCAAAGAACATATAAAAAAAATTTAATTAAAAAATTATATAACAAAAAATAAATACTTAAAAATTATATAAGTCAAATATTCTATATATATATATATATATATATATATTATATATATATATATTATATATATAACTTACATATATATATATGTAAGTTAAACAACAATAATAAAATATAAAATTAAAAACTATATAATAAAAAAATATTGACTAAAAATGCTTCAAATACATTTCAGATACTTAAAAAATTTTATAAGAAATAAAATTTCTATAGGTAATAAAAATATATACTTAAAAAATTATCGTTTGTATATAATCTTAAAAAAGGTTTTTGATATGTAAATGATGTACATTAAAAATTATATAATACAAAATATAATTATGTCTTTAATGAGAGGCAAGATATTATTTATTCAGCTACAAGTTATATACTAATTTAAACTCCTGTCCCAGCACATGTCGCATTAGCCGAGTGGTCTAAGGCATAAGTCTGGTGACCGAAGGTGCGGTAGTTCGATCTCGCACTATTCCAGATGGTATTTCGAGTTCTAAAAAAACAGCGCCCTTAGCAGCCAATTCCAGAACCAATATGGTAGTCGAACAAAGGTGAGTAATCAGGGGGTGTGTGTGACAGATGCAAGATCGACTAATCGAACGAGACCGACACCAGTGCTACTAGAGGCTAAAGTCAGAACCAATATGATCGTCGATCAGAGGTGAGTAATCAGTGGAGCGAATGCGACACTATCGCCCCTAGTGGCCAAAGCCAGAACTAATGGGGGAAACAAATTATAAACGAAAAAACCAAGATGGCGGGTCAAACAGAAGTAAGAGACAAATGTTTATTAAATATGGTGGTCTCCAGTAACAAATATGGCTGCCTTCAGCAACAAGGACGGCAGCCTCCACTAACAGCCGATGTGAACAAAGAGGATGAGAGAAAAAGAGAATGATAAAGAAAGGAAAGAAGGGAGGGGGAATGGAAGAAAGAAAAAGAAAAAGAAAGAATGAGAGAGAAAGGAAAGAAGAAAAGGAAGAAAGGGAAAAAAGAAAGAAAGCAAGAGAGAAAAATTAAGCACTCGGAGAAAACGCTCGGAAAGCAAGAGCATAAAAATTACTTACTGGTTATCAAAATGGCTGTCCAAGATGGCGGCATACTTGCTACAAATATGGCAGCATACTGTCTATAAACATGGCAGAATCCAATATGGCGAAAACATGACCGGAATGACAGAGCGGGAAGCCTGGTATCCAAGATGGCTCCCGGCACGACAGACAAAAGCCGTTTGTTACCGAACATACATTACCCTACTACTCACGTGTATGACAAAATTAATTAAACTACATATGATTATTTTCCCTGGCAACGTAGGCATACATTTATTTCAACGGCATCTGAAAGTACATACAAAGAGGAATTCAGTGATATAGCATACCTATGCAATGTAAAGAAACACCGAAACGCCAAGAAATTTGTGAAAATATGGTTAAGTTAGGTGGGTCAGTAGCATGAGGTAGTGGACCTCTACTCACAATTGTAAGTAAACAACACGCGCCGTGACTTATTTTATTCAGTTACCAACGTAATTCAGGAGATATGTTTCCTAGTCAGAGTAACGAGAACGTATTAATGCACAATAAAACTAGAGCAAGTCAACCTAAGAAAAATTGCAATCACATCCTCAACCAGTACAAAAGAGCACAGTTATGGTCTAAATGCTTCACATTAGGACTTTTCACCACATGTTCTTGATGTCTTTACCATCAACAACAATACACAAGTGTTTCTGGCGTAATGCCTCTGCAAGCTGCCACAATTCATTCCTACATGTATTCTGGCGTCGTAGGATCAGTATTGTACACCCTATCTTTCAGTGTTCCCCAGAGGAAAAATCAAGAGGTGTGAGGTCCGGGGAGCGAACTGGCCATCTTACAATATTACCACGGCCTAACCACCGGTTTGGAAACGTTTCTTTTAACACTTGCCTCGCCGCCTAAGCAAAATGTGCAGGACAAACATCAGGTTGAAACCACATATCACGGCGTATATCGAGCGGTATGTCTTCGAGAAGTGCCGGTAAGGTCTCTCTGAGAAAATGGATGCACGTACAGCTGGTCATTATCCCTTGAATGAAGTATGGCCATATGACATAGTCTCTCAACGATTCCATACCACACGTTCACTTTCCACTGTCGTTGGTGCTCCACGTGCCTGACCCAGCTCTGATTCTCCGTCGCCCAGTTGTGCAGATTTCGTAAGTTTACGTGCCCATGTTCTGTGAAGGCCACTTCATCTGTAAATAGTATGTTCTTCAAACCATTTTTGTCACCCCTTACATGCATAAGAACAAACCTACACAACTGAACTCGCTGCTGGAAATCACCTTCATGTAATGCCCGATGAAGAGCCACGTGATATGGGTGGAATTTCAATTAGCGCAAAATCCGTAACACACTTGTTTTACTTATTTTTAAGAACGTGGAAAGTTCTCGCGTACCCATGTGGGGGTTTGCATCGACACGTACCTACACATTGTGTTGATGCGTCTCGCCCGTAGCAGTCATTCATCGCACTCGTGTTGTGGAGTTCCCATCACCTCGTGACAGGAGACACGTGCAAATTCTTCTTATCGTTGGCCGTGAGTTGGGCATCCGATTGGGATAACTTTCACCATAAATTTGGATGGCTTGCTTGGGATTTCTTCCACACTCACTGTAAATAAATAGAGAGTCCAGTTCTTCCTAATTCGTGAACTTCGTTGTGTACGCACAGCCACACACTGCAATACGTGATATGGGCATAACCAAAACAGATGATGAAGACTGGTGCTGCGCTGCTATTAGGAAGCTGTCGGTGTCCCGCCAGGATGAGTCATAGCGCGTGTTGCTTACATCTGTAAGTACATGCTATCGGCCCACCTAACTTAATCATATTTGCTCATTATGTCTTGGTATTTCTGTGTTACTTTCTATTGCATAATATAATGAATTCCTCTTTGCATGTACTTTCAGATTCCTTCAAAATTAATTTATGTCTCCAGGGGGATAATTATATGTGATTTAATTATTTATGTCCATACACGTTTTACGAATAGTCACTTTACAGCAAATTATTTACCCCCGTACGTAATTTCACTTAGCGAAAACCGCATTTCATGATCTGCAGTCGTTCCGGAAATTTTGGGCGATGTCCACATTAGGTGGACCATACTGTATTTCCTTCACGTTTTGTAAGCTATTTTCCCGGCCTTACACCAGGTAATGTTATAGCTTCTTATATTTTCTCGAGTTGCTATCTTACTGCGGACCAATTAAATTACGTTTCCTTCCTTTCCTGTCCACCAGTACACCCATATTGGCGCATATGGTTAACGTTAAAATAAATAAAAGAAATAACGTCTACCATTAATGGTGCTGATAACCATAGTGTGTTTGGTATGTAGTAACAAAATAAACTAAAACATTAAAAATAATTTAGCAAAGATGGTTTATAAGTTATGTCTTTATTCTTTTTGAGGTATGCTCAGCAAAATTTATGTGTATAAAAATCGTTCACTGCTGCAAATAAAATAAACCTATGTGAATTCCATCTTTTTAAGAAATTTTTAGAAATTGAGAAAACATTTCCCAGCATTATTTTCAAGGATTTTTCAATTAGCTCAGGGTATATTATTTTATGGTGAATTATGTTATTTCGGTAAGTGAGTTAGTTTTTACTACTTCTAAGTAAAAACACACACATTGATATTTTGACGTGGCAGTATGCGAAAAAAAGATAGAGCTCTATATTTTGTTTTAAAACAGGATGTATGTTACTTATAAGTACTGTCTATAACTTAAACCGTTTTTCGTAAAATTATAAAATAATTTTTTTTTTGTGAACAGCAGCCGTAAGTTGCTCGTTCGCCACACGATGTCACCACAAGGTAACGGAAGCAACTATAGAGTTACCTAGTGTCAGACCAGGTAACTATATTAATAACTCGGAGAGTACATCTTACAGCTTCGTTCCTTCCAAAGTATTCTTTGCGTTCAAATTTGCTAAAGGCATGTCACCACCGTGTCATACCCTATCCAGCATCAACACACTAAGATTTACGCATTAAATGGAAAGGAAAAAAATCATTTTTGTTGTAGCGTTGTGAATTACGACTTTTAAATGTGGCAGTTTTAGCAGATGAATCGTACTATATTCGTAACCACTATATTGCGGAGTCGCATGCACAGAATTCCGCGTGGTGCGGAATTTCTTGTAAATGTAAAATAGCCCCAATAAAAAAAAAAAAAAGGATACGGATTATATACACTCGCGGCATTTAAAACGTACATGATTAGAAAGTTCAGCTTAGCATCATTTATTTTTATGGACTCACAAGCAGCATGAAATTCCATTCGCTACCGAACAGCCAAGTCAAAACTGTACTAAAACGAAAGAATGTCTCCGCGCTCTCAACTTGTTGGTCCTACAATGAGTACACCCTACAAGTGGACAAAATCGCCTGGGCTCGATTCGCAGAAGGTTAGGGAGATTTTCTAGTATGGGAAATTATCTCCCTGAGTCCAAGACAGACAGCTGTGGTTTATCTACATATTTATGCTGCGAAAGTCAGCGAGTAAACTACCGCGGGCTATCTTGTCTTCAGCCTGACAATCGGATATAAAATTATATGGTATTTGTGACTTCGATTGATCGCTGCAGCGACAAGCCCAGATCGAGACATGGCACTTGTGAACGCGATACGTCATTCTTGGGTGCGTGCTCGTGTGGTGCGGAAGTTGGTGTGACCTGCCGCCCGTTCACGAGCCACCCTTCGCTGGTGTAGTGGCTGTTTGTGTGAGACACAAAGTGGTGTGTGTGTGTATATATATATATATATATATATATATGTAGTAAAAAAATGCCGATTCGAGCACAGTCCCAGTTATCAGAAAAACACCGGTAAATTAAATGCTCGAGCCCTCGGAAAACCATCAGAAAAAATTACTCTTAATTTTCTGATCCAAAAAATCAAATGACGATTCGGGCACAACTGCAAAAAAGTGACTCAAAAAGTTGCATTTGAGCGCAACAGCAAAACAGTGGCTTAAAAAGTTGTGTTTGGTTAGATCGTAGTCTTTAGAAGAAAAAAAGTTGCGTTAAACTTTGCGTTTGAGTGCATCTGCAAAAAATACGCGTAAAATGTTGTGTTTGGGCGCAGTTGCAAATAAAAGTGGCTGAAAAAATTTGAATAAGTAAAAAATTAAAAATTTTATATAATAAAGATGGATCAGTTGCTAAATGTATTAAATGGAACCAAACAGTTTTAGAAACTTTCCGAACTTACAATTGGACAGTCCTATCCCATAAACCATGCTGAAATAAATTATACATGGTATGGATACAAAGTGGTAATTACTTCTGAAAATTTTAAAGTAACCTTACCAGACAGATATGTTCAGATTTTCAGTGAAATATTTTTAAATGATGTTAATCGTGGAGGTATAAATTTTGCATATGATGGAATGGTGGATTGTGGTGTTAAACAAATGCATTCTATTCGGTTTTTTAAAGAGTAAATGATCGTCGTCGTATAATTAGACATCAGTTGATTTTTATTTGTGCTCATATCTCTATAAAGTTTTAATGGTTATAAAATCTTTAAAACACAATTATCGCTCTGACTTCGGCAATGTGCTACAACATTGTCTAATTAAAAATTTAGATACACATCTCCAAATTCGACATATTAAAGTAGCCGAAACATTGATTTTTTTTTCTAAATCTTTCATTGCACTTTCTATAGAAATATTATTCATCTTTATCATATGAAACTATAATAGTTTTTAAACTATTAAAGTTATTATATATATATGACTACTTCCAACCAAAAAATATCTTTGGTCTCATATCTAATACCACTGTTCTTTCGGACAAATCAAAGTTAATTAACTTACCTTTTTCATCCTTAATTTCAACTATTCTTTCATTCACTTGATTTGTTTGCACTGGAAAAAATAATGGATAAGCTGGTTCGTAATAGATCATGTCGCCAAATCCAAATGTTGTTTTTGGTTTAAAAGTGGTAATTATGTTAGTTACTCTATGATTATTTTCATCGTGTTTTAATATCATACCATTTGCTATATTACAGTGTATATTTATTGGTTCAAATGGAGCAAATTTTGGAATTGTATCGTCATAATGGTCCACATTTGCTTTCAGAGTTTTATTTTCTACGAAACCCAAAAGTTTTCCTATTGAACCCCGTTTTCTAAGATGTAATTTAACCGTACATTTTATTTTCACTCTATTAGTTATTTTATCCAGCTCGAAAGATATATCATATTATTTCCCACCCATTGAATCTACGCTAAAGGAAATAAAAATGCTTTTATAGTTTTTTCAAGATCTTTTAAGCTATATTGGCCAACTGGAATATCAATTGCTTATTCCATATCATTCTGGCCCACAAAATATACCTAATTTTTCCCAGGGATAATGTTATGCGTTAGATAAGTAGTATAGAACTGAATTAAGACCAATGAGTACCCCTCTATCTCTAAATGGTAATGTAGTCTTTTCTTCAAAACTCATTTGTTATCTGTTAGTTTGAATACTTTAGTCATTTATTATAATATTTAAAAAATCTATTAATAAATGAGCAAGAAAATCACGAAACATGTAGACTGGGATATTAAAATAAGAATACCAGACAAGACTGTATCGACAGAACGTCGTGGAGAATTGTTACCTAATAATATTATATGTTTGATAGTGGGTCCTAGTAACTGTGTAAAAACTACACTTATGATAGATAATTTTATATATGCTCAGGGATGATTGGAATTTGGTACTCTCTATATGTGTTCAAAAAGTCTGGACCAACCAAAATATATCAATTTAAAGAAAGATACATACGTAGCATCAAAATCATTTAATGAACCATTAGCATACTTCTTTCCATCAAATGAAGAAATGGGTGATGTAAATGAATGTCATAAAGAGTCTGTAGTTGTTTTCGAGGATATTATACTTGAAAATCAAAATATGCTAAGGGATTACTCTACTCGCCGTAGACACAAATATATTGATTGTTTCTATTTAGCCCAGACATATTCAAAAGTACCTAAGCAGCTTATAAGAGACAATGCTAATTTTCTTTGCATTTTCAGACAAGACGATACAAATCTGAAACATATTCATAGTGATTTTGTTGGTGCTGATATGTCGTTTGAGAAATTTAGGGGGACTTGCTCAAAATGTTGGAATAATGGATATGGTTTTGTTACAATAGATATGATTCGTAAGTTAAATAATGGTAAGTACCATAATAAAATTAAAGACTTTTTAAATTCTTAGATTATAAGTAAGTTTTGTTTTTAATGGAAGTGTTTCGATTAAAAACTAACATAATCTGATCTTTTTAAATGTATTCATATACCATAACTATTTCAATAAACACAATTGTACCTTCGGGTACATTGTTGACTTTTGGTATTTTAAAATATATCATATCATCAGGGTATATTTCAAAGTTTTATACATGTCAATTTTTTCCATTGATGGTATAAGTTGATGACACTTTAATATTTTTCTTGTTTTATTATTATTTCAAATAGAGTTCCATCCCTCATAAAAAAAATTATATTTGATTACTAGTAAAAAAATTTTTTTTTAACTTTATTTTCCAACTAAATGAATAATGTTAATTCTATTTTTCTGATAGTACTCTAAATTGATTGCATCCATCGAAGCAATGGGATCTCCCACGTGTCTTAGTCTTTTTTGTTCAAAATCTATATTATAATTTACTTCCATGTAAGTAAGATAGGCTTTATCCAATTATCTTTTATTTCTTGTCAGTGTGGCTATAAAGTCGTTGAACTGTGTGTAGGAAACAAAATCATTAGGATTGATCTTCTCAGTAGTTGTATCATTGTCTGTGTGTTCTTTAATTTGATCTTCGATCCAAGAGCTAATTAATGCATTTCCACATATATCCATTGTTTATTAATAGTGAAATAATTTTTGGAAATTTAAAATTATGAGAAATGTGATTTACCACAATTACACACAAATGACCAACAAGTTACTTGATTGAAATTTTGAATTCTATTATCGTTATAAAAAATATTACTTCCGAGATATGCTATTAATTTTCGGGGTGGATTTCCACCAAATGAATCAAAATAATATTTGTTGTTTGCTTTTTTCCAATAGAATACCCAGTGTGTACCAGAGTTTGTTGAAACATCTAGATTAACAATCCCACATTCATCATCGAATGGCGTGCGAAGTAGCTCATGGATCATATATACACCCTACAAATTTTTAATGTTTAATTTTTTAACCATTTTATCAATATCAAAGTTACTGAGTGGAGTTACTTTTTTTTAACATTTTTACTCCACTTAACATTCTTCAATCCCTTGCCGTATTCCTCCATAGCTAAATTATGTCTGCGTTGTTCTTCCAATTCTTGGTTTTACTTCTTAGCATTAATTACTGATGTAGCGATAGATGATGCACCGCCAGGTAACACTTCTAGATCTCCCAATGCTGCGAAAATTAAGGATAGAAATCCACCCTTGTAAACTGTCAGACCATTTCGAGTTTACATTTCTTTGGACATTTTCTTAAGTTGTGGAACTGAAATTGTGATAGTCATCCCTTTGTCCACCTTTAATTTCTTGTTACGTTCCAGTTGGTCTTTCGTTAGGAACGAATCAATATTCAAACCCTTCAACTCCTCGTTAGGAAATTGAAATACGATGTTTTTACTATTATTTATTATAACAAATATTTTATCATTTCATTTTAATTCCCCAGCCAAGCTTACATTTAATATGCATTGCAGATCCAGTAACACCAGCCCAAAATCTCTCATTGAGATCAGCATCTGAACTTAATAATCTTTTGAATGCTTTCTTTTCTAGTTCTTTGTCAGCTACATGCCTTTCAGTTAGATCTGTATGATGATGATAAGCTATATCATGTTCCATTGCAGCTGTATCTAGTAGATTAATGGGTTTATCATCAAGCTCAATTCTATCTTTTAGTCTGGTACCCGGACCTAAGTACTGATAACCAGATGCATGCAACTCAAAAGGTAGTGAATTTATTATGTCATTGAGTAACCCTTTTCCGTGATGCTCCAACTCCCAAAATGTATGTGATATTTTGTTTAACACTCGTATCAGATATGGTATAACTTTTGGATTATTCACAACAAAGTCACTAAACTTGCTGTTGAGCATATTCATTATTCCAACTTTTTCATTGCAATAGTCATCATTTCCAGCATTTTCTTCGCCATAAATAACAAGAAGTCGATCAATAAGCATCCTAACATCATCCATCCATATGTATTCTTTGGGATAGTCTGTATATTTCTTTATACCTTTCCCCTTTTTAGGTGAAAGACGTTTCTTTTTGATCGAATCGTAAATAGGTTTAATAATAATTTTCCATTTATTCCCTTTACTCGATTTTGACATTCCCAAGTTTGGATCATTGTTTTGAAAAACTGTGTTTGTATCGGCTAGGATACAGTGTAGTCACTTTCTGTTACGTTCTTACTAATTAGTAATTTCATCAAACCATCAGTTCCAGTGTATGTTCGGCCTTTCACAGAAAATTTGTTATTGTTGAATGTTACTTCGTTATCACCAATATACAATCTACCTTTATCAGCCTTTAGTCCAAAAACATAGTCTTTGCTGTCAATTAAGAAATCGGCCACTTTCTTATAAATAAATGTTGTTTTGTAGTTCGTTACCTGTGAGATATCAGTTTTCAAAAGCCCCAACGCTTCGTCATAGCGTTCATAGTCATCGTCAATGCATTTAACACCATCGTCATTGCATTCATTGGTGTATGTTTTACCAAACAGTTTTCTCACAAAAGATGTTTCTGTTGGTGTCTGTGGGTAGTCTAAATTCTTAACAGCAAATGGAACAAGTTCTTTTATTAACTTCTTATGCTCATTTGTTACGTGTCCAATGTTTTGTCCCAAATCTTCTATCGCATCAATCAATGGTTGTTCGTGTTTTTTATTTTTATCATATTCATCGTGACGAAATTTTCTAAAAGTTGAAAACTTTTCAATTAGCTGTCTTCATCTCTCTATATTCTTCTGTATATTGTTTACAATATTTTGTTGTCTCATTTATTATATAAATAAATAAAATGAACAATGATAACTTAAATGTATACTGTCTCAAATATATGAAAAATACACTAAGTGATAAAATTTCATATGAACTTACAAATAATAACAAAGTAAGAATTAAATGTATTTGTAGATGTTGTGTTACCAATAATTCGATATTCACTGGCGGAGGTATAAAAACGATATTGTAAATGAACTTCATAAACCAATGCGAAAAAACTTTACCAGAAAATTTGTTCTATCTTTTGGTATCGACGATCTTTGGCAAGCTGATTTAGTTGAGATGAATTCTGGATCTTTAAAAGTTATACACAGAATTAACAAAGGGTTTAAATATATGTTAACTGTGATAGATGTTTTTTTTCAAATATGCATGGGCAATACCAATCAAAGATAAAACTGGTGAAAATGTTATGTTAGCATTTAAAACTATTTTGAATGATCGCAAACCCATGCATTTACAATCAGATGAAGGGAAAGAATTTTACAATAAATCATTAAAGACTTTAATGTCTAATAACAACATAACACACTATTCAACATACAGTGAAAAGAAAGCAAGTATTGTAGAAAGATTTAATAGAACATTGAAGGAGAAAATGTGTAAGATATTTACTGTGCAGGGAAGCTATAAATGGGTGGCTATATTACCTAGATTAATAAGTGAATACAATTACACTGTTCACAGTACAATCGGAATGGAACCCACTAATGTAAGTGCAAAGAATGAAAGTTCTATTCTAATCAACATGCATGGAGGAGAAAGAAAAATGGTTAAACCAAAGTTTGCAATAGGAGATAAAGTTCGTATAAGTAAAAGTAAAAATTTGTTTGAAAAAGGATGTACACCAAATTGGTCCACTGAAGTATTTGAGGTGTGTGAAGTGTTGCACACAAACCCCCGACATAGAGAATAAAATACTTTAAAAAATGAACTTATTAAAGGTATTTTTTATGAGCCAGAGCTGCTTAAGACCAAATATGATAAAGACTACTTAGTGGAAAAAGTTTTGCGAAGAAAAGTAAATAAGCTGTTAATTAAATGGTTGGGTTTTGATAGTAGTCATAATTCTTGTATTGATAAGAAAAGTGTAGTTGTTTAAGAAATTTTTTCTATATAATAAATGGATCAACAAAAAATTGAAAGTTATGAGCATCAGTCGTTTCCGCCAAACGACCAAACAAAAAATAGTTCGAATGAATACAACAAGTGCATTAAGTTTGATATTCCTATTGGCGATGCATTTTCACATCCGAATGAAGCTTATGTATACAAACAGTATAAGCTAGCTAAAAGAGATACAAATGCAGATTATGAAAAAACTTCAACTATTGTCTTTGTGAGAATTTCTTCCCATTCCAGTTCTCAAGATTAGAGATCTCTAAACATGGTTGTATAATCGAAAGTATTGACAACCCTGGCATCACTTCAACAATGGTGCATACATTGCTAGGTTCGGAATCAGAATCAGCATACTTTCAAATGTCGGGGATAGGAAAGATAAGTGTAACGAAATTACCTATCCATTAAGATATTTGTTTGGGTTTATGAGAGATTGTAATTAAATATTCTGGAAAGGTGGGTACAAGATCACATTCATTCGAAATTCTTATGATGGTGTTTCTTTTCACAGAAGACCCCCAAACAAATCAGATGGATCTGATTATGAAGATAATAGACCAGATGCTGCTAAAATTGTTATCGAGAAAATGGAAATTCTATGGCCAATTGTTGAATACGATCCTATTTATGGAGGCAAAATTAAAGCAAAATTATACAAACACCCCAAAATTCCAATTGGTTTTAGTTATTGGCAATGTCTTGAAAAACCAGTACCTAATAATGCAAACTCATTTCAGTTTGATATAAAAGATCAGTTCAATTCGATCCAATTCGAGATGCCAGACTTTGTCATTGTTGGTTTTCAGAAAACCAGAAAAGAAGATCCTGGGCAATACACACACGGTTCAATGCTTGACTCTTGTTTTGTCAAAAGTATTTCTATTAAGAATGGACGGAATTAAGTGTTTCCCAAAGAGAATTGGAATTTAAATATTGATGATAAAATTTTCGATAAGATGTATATTGCTTACAATGATTTTAGAAATTCAAAGACTAAACTAGATACCCATTATCGTAATAATGAACAGCATTTCAACTCTGGGTCATTTATTGGGAGAAGACCATTGTATGTTATTGATTGTTCTTACAGAAAAACCACTATTGTAAAAGATGGAACTAATCTGAAACTTACAGTAGATTTTAATAAGCCAATATTGGCTACAACTATTTGTAATGTGGTACTAGTAAGTCCAAGAAACCTAATTTATGATGTTAAAAGTGAAAGAATCACAGCAGTCCAATAGTGCGCAAACATGTGTGGTTATTAGTTTTTAATGGATGGTTATCCATTAAAAACATTTACTCGTATGAAATTTTTCTTTAAAATTATATAATAGTGCTATAAGAGTGTATTTTAAATGGGAATTAAAGGGGCCAATTGAACAGACCCCCTGGTACATAAAAATAGTTAAGTAAAATTTAATGTATGGAGATCGTAAAGGTAATAATTTTATTATAATTAAAAAAATATTTCATATAATCCTGGTTCGTTGATAAATACACGGTATTAGGTTGCATATGGGTGAGCGATTTGCTCACCACTAAATTTTTATATCTTATACAATATTTTTTTAAAAAATATGATAATTAATTGCATCTCGAGGGTGTGCATAGCCTAAAAAATCAACGACTCTTTTTCAATTTTGTAGTGCCCCCATGGTAGTGTATTAATGCCATCTTTAAGAATAAATCTTTTATCATCTTTGGGACTTAATGCTATTTTTTTCTCAACTCAATCGTATAGATTCCATGTTTCTTACTTTTAATAAGATTCGTACTTTTGTACAACACTTTTTTACCAAACAAACACTTTTTGTAGTCACCAAAACTAATCTCATTTCTGACTACAGTGTTTTTCACACGCTTTGCTCTTTTCTTTACACCACCTTCCGCATTTATTGCATACATTTTCGATTTCAATCCAATAAATTCTTCCATTATTTCTGCATTACATTCATCTTTCATTTTGCCAATAATCTTTTTGTTAACTAACGGTATACCATATGGTTTATCTTTTTTATAGTCAGAAGTATCAAAATGGTCGATCATTTCTTTCATGGCACTGTAGAAGTCTGATGTTTTTATATAATAGATGTATGAATCAGTATCTTGGTAGCACAGTTCAATATTTTTCCCATACTTTGATTTCATTATATTATAGTGAAAATCGTACATTAAAACTTTCGATAGATCGAGTATGCTCATTCCAACATAAATAGGTTTGTTAAAACACAGTTTTGTTTTAATCATATGAACTGCAACCAAAAAGTTAGTAAATATAGTTCTATCTTTAAAGTTTGGTTTAGCCACTAGTTTATCCATTTGCATAGAACTTGTGCACCACCGTATATCCACTCTGTTTCTAATATTTTCCATTGTTTTTCTAAAAACAGGATTGTTCATTAATTTGTAGAAATTTTTTTCAAAGTCATTTGTAGACTTTGTTCGCATATTTGTGTTTAGATCAATATAGGACTTGAGCCAATTTGATTGATCAAACTCCAGAACTCTATGGATATTTTTCAACTTCATTCCGAGAGATAGATATTGCTTAAGATTTACATAGTGTAATACATATTTTTCTTTACCATCCAGATAAGTCAAGAGTTTGGGATTTTCTGAACCCTCCAGTATTTTATTCTTTGGTGCCAATGGCAGATCTTTGTGGAGATCGCGTAATTCATGTGTATTCCAAATAAACTTCTAATATATTACCTTTTCTAGAATCATCTCGTATTTTTGTTACATATATATTTGTATTTCTCCACTTAAACCCACCATAGGGTAAATACTGGCTCATAGCCCATCCATATAAGTTATTTGGCATCCAGATATGTAAGATAAAAGATTTCCTTTGTACTATCATAAGCATTCATGTATTTATTATTTGCTTTAGCATATCGCTTACAACATTGTGAAATTCCACCACGAACACCTTTTCCTATCATCAAAATCATGTCGTAATCTGTTAATAACTCTAGTTCTTTTTTAGTATGATTGAGCATAGCATCCCACGCTAACCCTGGGTTTGTGAAATTCCATGCTGGAACTAGCTTATATATTTTGAGACATACATCTCTAAAATTTTCCATTATATCAGACAATATCAATACATCAGATTTGTTACAGAGTTCTGTGTACTATCTTAGAGATTTTATGTTGAATTTTCTCAACACCTTTCTCGCACGCAAATTCGCAATCTTCGTCTGTAATTCCACATTTATTGAGTTTGTTGTAAAATGCATCTTGGGTGGAAGTAATGTCTCATAAAATTTTTCAGCACTATCCATGTAGTCATATTGATAAACACCTTTTCTTATAACAAAGTCAAGAAGTTCATTGGAAAAATGCTTACACGTTTCTCGGAATTGGCTTCTGGAAAGGTTGCTAGAGAGTTTACTAGGCATAAATTTGAATGAGTCAATAAATCTAAGATTTACACTTTTACATACATGTTTCGTAAAATAAATATATTTTTCTTTGTTGTTGGGAATTAGATCAATTTTATTTTCATTGATGCCAAGATCTTTTATAAATAAATGTGTCAAAACCAGATAGATTGTGTATACACACTGGAACAAAACATGGATTTCTATACGATAAGTTACAATCTCTGTGTGTAGCTCCCCTAAATTTCCCCGTAAGATGATCATGATCTCTCACAGAATCACCATTCAAAGACTTTTAACATATATGACAATGGGTAGCTATATCATAAACAATTTGTTCTTTCTGATTTAGTGGAAGCATTGGTTTTTCAGTTGTGTATATATTACCAATAGACTTTGCTTCATCCATTAGCATTTCAACGAATAAACTAGATGCATCAGATCCTTCATTAGTTACTGGTGGTTTATAGTATCCATGTTCGTATTTTACATAGTAATAGAAGCTGATAGGCTCGTGTTTTTGGTATTGTTTCGCGTAGGATTCTTTGGGGTTTGGTTGGCAAGTTTCAATTTTAGTGAACAAACATTCATAATCAGCATATATCACAAACGGAACTCTCAAAGAATGATTTTTGTTTTTAAATCTTAATATGTCATTTTTTCCCTTAGATGGTAGTTCAACTCTAACACCATCGTGATCTCGGCAGTCTTGTTTGTGATCTTTTAGCTTACTTACAGAGTAGAAATGTTGCAAACATCTATCGCATATATATATATATATATATATATATATATATATATATATATATATAAGTGACCATTATTTGTTACTTATGATGCAATAAGTCTTGAAAGACTTTTTATCCAGCAGTAGTGGTCGTGCTTTTCGTCTTTGATATAGAATATGCTAATGTGCTTATCCGTCTTATTTTTTGTTGTTTTTAATGGGTAGATTATATATTTCTTATTACCATATTTTTCTTCATATGCGTATACATTAATAGAAATTTCACTTCTATTCTCAAACCCTTAAGTGCATCATCAAACTCATGTTCGTAAGCTATGTAATTATTCGCTCTTTGGGGGTTTCTTTGTACTTGATGCAATGCAGATAGAACAGACCACAAAAAACTTTTTTTATCATTGTTATTGTTCTTAACATTAATTACCGCCTGCTTAGCTTTGATGTTTTCTGAGAGATCAACACAAGAACTGCCCTTGAATGGTACATATTTATTTATTCGCACTTCTAGTTTAAATATTCTGTTGAGTACCCACTGAGATCCCTTTGCTTCGAAAAACCCCATCTCAGTTATGATTTTCGATATACTGTTGGCATAATATTCTTTGGTATTCAGTGAAGAGTTTCATTTTCACTTAGATGATTTTAAATGTTTATTAATTAGGTCCGTGACAGTTTCTTTTACATCGTTTAGGAAATTATTAGGGTCTTTGTATGCATTCATATTCTTCACAGCATAAGTCTTGATCGTAATTTTTGAAATGCTATTTCGATTTCGCATACACTGAATCTGAGTGTGTACTTATGAATTTTACTTATCAAGTAACTTCTTATGAGAGACGGTTTGTAATAGTGACTACACGCTTCACATTTCACTTGTATCTCTCATGGGAACATCTGTTTTGATATTAAATGTTGTGGCATTTTTAAAATTTCCCATGCATTTGTAGGTTCAGTGTAATTTATTATGTATTTACGCAAGACCTTTGTGCAATATACTTCTAAGATGATTTATTATGAGAGATGTTTTGTAAAAGTGATCACAAGTTTCTCATTTGACATACTTCTTTTGAAATTTATTCTTCTTTCTTTTCACGAAAAACATTTTTCTTAAATTTATATTCTTTCCAAACATTACCAGTTGTGTTAGCCTTTTTCATTGCCATGGTCGTCATATTAGACATCAGTTGATTTTATTTGTGCTCATTTATTATATACAAGATTTTATTTTTTACGTTTTCAAATTTTTTTAAGCCACTTTTTTTTTGCAACTACACCCAAACACAACTTTTTATGCATATTTTTGGAGATGCACTCAAACGCAAAGTTTAACGCAACTTTTTTTGCAGCTGTGCCCGAATCGTCATTTGATGTTTTGGATCAGAAAATTAAGAGTAATTTTTCTGGTGGTTTTCTGATGGCTCGAGCATTTAATTTACCGTTGTTTTCTGATAACTGGGGCTGTGCTCGAATCAGCATTTTTATACTTTATATATATATATATAATGTGTTTTAAACTGCATGTCTAAATTCAAACCACTGCATCTAAGGACTAATATAAACAATAAAGACTAGTAGAGACTATTCACAGTAAAACGAGAATATTTGTAATCTCTTTCATTTTATAAATTGGTCAATAAATGCATTTTATTCTTTACTTAAACGTTGACTTTAGAGTCCGGTGAAATATACACACTGTGTTTATTACTTCAATGGAAATATTTATTTGAGAAGTGGTGGAAGGATAAAAATAAATGCCTGAGGAAAAAAGTAACTAGGGCCTCAAAAATTCTCACTTTACCATGAACAAGCTATAGTATAATGTTTAGAACATCTATCTAGCATATTTTAAAATCTGAATTGAAGTTAGGAAAACAGCGCCGGGAGCCCGCAACTTCACGCACCTGCGTGCAACACAAGTTGCATAATATGAAGGTGAACTAAACTGGCGCACCATGCGGAGAGCGTACATAGGGCACAATAAATTATAGGTACGTGGGCGCCGCTAGTGGTTGCTTGTTAGAACACGTGTATCACACTACATTAACAATGGGTTATTAAGCAATAATTGAGTAGTAGAGGCTGTCAGAAGTGATCACATTTTATTTCCAACAACACACAAACAGCAGTATTGGCGATGTAGCGGCTGCAAGCATCTTCATGGTTGTCTACGTACAGATGGTCACCACACGACGCTCCAGTTTCGTTCGCCTTCGTGATATGTGACTTCTAATGCTCGCTGCTACGTGAAGTTGCGTACTCCCAAAGTTGTGTTGCTAACTTCCATTAAAATTTAAAAATACTAAACAATAATTCCGCACATTTTGTTACTGGGATTTATTGTTTAAGTCCATAGATAGAGTAGCTTAAATTTCTATATGTAGCTTTAAACACCTTATATAGTGACAGAGCGTCCATCATATATAGATTTAGTTTTCCCTCAAGATTCATCAGATTCCATCAAAATATTGGCATAATATTGCTTTGTGTAATCGGATGTGTTTTATTTTCCATATTGCAACATGCGTGACATGATATTCGCGAGAAGCAAACAGATATCCTGCTCCAGTAGGCGGTTCAATTGATAATATCATTATTTGCATCGCCAGCTCGCGCCTAAACCTGAAAAGCAGTGGTGCTATTAGGGTTGCTGCAATCCAAATCTCAAGGGGATTTTAACTCCGTGTTATTCTTGTGTGTTGCGTAAAACGAATTTAGTTGAATCATATTTCTTATCGGCTGGGAGTGTTGTCATTGTTGTAAGGGATGGGTCCCAGATTAGCCTTGGCTTCCATCGTTCCTTGTCCCATGCAGCCCTCGGTGTGGGACTCGCGGTGAGGGAGATAATGTATACCGAGTGGATAGTTCAGTGGGAGGAGAGACTCGAAGAGACGGCCAGGGATTCTGTCAGTGACAGTCAGTCTGGATTGTCCAACATCCGTACTTCGACAAGATGACCCCTCCTGTTCCTACGACACGTGGTGACGAGGATCAACTGCTGAGCTGAAAGAAATACGTTCGCGAGAGAGTTATGCCACACTTATATATAGCATAGTACACGACGAGGGAATTATAATTTTTCTCGTGATGACATTTGAGATATAGTCGGGGTGAGTTAGGAGTTTCACTTCAGTTAAGATAAAGCTACAGAATTTATCAGTGGAGGTACTTGTATGCCTTTTTGGGAAGATAGTCAAACACTTAGGCCGGTATTTCAGAATGTTTTATAAGGTTTTTGGTACAAATTTCGGTGTGTGGTAGTCTAAGTTGAAAATGACCTCTCGATTATCGTGAGAAAACGATAGAGAGCACGTGACAGCTAATGTGTTGTCGAAAGCTGCTTTCCTTATCGGGAAACCATTTTAGACATGGCCCATGAGAAGCATCATGGCCTAATTTATTGCAAACTAGCATAAACCTTATGATTTCGTCCTTCTTAAATGTAGAACATAACACACAAAAGGTTTAATATTTGTGGAACCTTTTTAATGCATCTATATGCACCAATACATGATCGGGAATATAAAAATTAAATTCATATCTTGAAGACGATTTCCAAGTGTAAAAATGGTCATGCGGTTATTTCACATGGCTACTAGTGCAGAGAGAAAGATGTTTTGGGTTTGACACTCAGCTGTCAAATATTTCATACTTCTCACAAAAAGATAGAAAACAATTTTATTCCAGCGTGCAATAATCAAACTAATTAAATAGGCAGCCTTAAAAAATGTTATGGATAAATGTATAGTCTACACAGTTTTTCGTATGAAGCACTTAACTACACTAGTGGTAACGGAAATTCGTGTGTTCCTGCAATGAACAATTAAACAGTTTGTGTTATTTAAGATTTGTTTTTTTTTTTGCTTAATGCAAATGTCTAGGCAAAAGTTGTGATTGTATTTATTAAAACGACATTATAGAATCGTCTTCTATATATTTCTTTAAGTATATCACGGTGACATTTATTTAAATGGACTGTTGTATGGGACTACTACGTAACGAATTATCTCATCTTGTAACTGTCGTTTTTATACGTGAAATAGTACGTTCACTTGAAACCTGTAATGTTTTCAACGGCCAGCCTGTATACACAACAAATTAACCATTCACAGTGTCGCCATTTCCCTTAGAGAATAGTCTAAACATACGAAGAGTTAATGGCCACGTCGAGACATTTCACTCTAAATATCCCGTGTTACGCATTAATAAATGGAATATGACTTGTTTTATATAGGACGATGAGCAACTTACATAATAAATATATGTACGGGGTCTTTTCTGCATCAAATAACCACTTAAAATGCACAGTAGTAGAACTAGGGGGTTGGTACTGCAAATTAATTTATTCAAAATGATGGCCGTGCATCGTTGCACATGAACTTCCTGTGCACTTGCACCAGAAGTGCATGTGCATGTGTAATTGCAATTGCATGTGTAATTGTAATTGCATGTGCTAGTGTAATTGTAATGACAATTGCGATTATTATGACAATTGTAATTATTAGAACAATTGTAATTACTAGGAGAATTGACATGACATAGAATTTCTTTTAGTTGGGAAACCACGCAATTACCAGTGAGCAGCAGGTGTTGCGCAATCACACGACTTCTCTGGTCTTCTGCCCGGGCGAGACTGAGGTGATGCTCCGACGGCTACTGTTTTTCCAGTCAGTTGTTTAGGGTGGGGGGGGAATGCAGTCACTCACACTGGCTGCCTCGGCCATTGCCACACTTGGCGTAATGCCAATTGCAATCGTAATGTCAATCGTAAATGCGTATATAATTATTTTAATTGTCAGCTGGGGCTACAGGTGTTGCGCAATCACAAGTCGTCACTCACACTTTCTGTCTCTGCCGATGTTATCTAGGTAACTAATGCACTTTACCAGTGCTGTATGTCGGGGTGGGGGTAGTGATGTTCCATTGAGTATGGCATAATCGAACAAGTATATACTTATATCAAGTACACACTTAAAAAGTACACACTCGTCAAGCATGCACGTGCGTGGAAGGTAAATTTAATGACCACCAGGGCACCCGGTTGGTTTCCCCAGTTGTCTTCTAGGCAACGCTAGCATTGAGTAAAGATATACCTAGAGTGGACTTCCCCAGGTTAAATTTTCTGACCACACCAGCTGTAGTTCGAGGGATGAACACCACGTCGCGCTAGTCCATTTTCGTGGCTGGTGCGTGGGTAATGTTGGCCACGTTGCCACATTGTCATATACCCTATCTCTCTCTCTCTCTCTCTCTCTCATACTCCATTCCTTCCCCCCCCCCCCAAGGCAAAACTACGCAACAGTAGAATGTGTTCTGAATGTCTGTTTTACCCACAAGCTGGGTCAGACAATATGGCGGACACCCGAGTTCCTGTCACAATTAGTATATAGCCGTTTACGAAAATATTACAAGTTCTATAAAACATGTGTATAAACAAAATGAAATATAATGTACCTATAAATAAATAAGGAACGGGAAACGTTGCATATTACTCACACGGTCATAATAAAAGAATAAACACTACTTGATAAAATACGTGAGAACTCTGTGTGTATGTATGTATGTGTGTGTGTATATATATAATTACATATGTATACTGAAAGTTTTTTGTTTAGCTCAGTGAGTTAGTGCGCAGGTCTAGGCCACGTAATTGTAGGATTTAGAGTTCAAATCTCCAACGGGTAACGAGGTTATTTATGTGACACATTATAGCTGTTTATAACTTGTTTTATTGTTAGAAAGTGTTTATTTCCAGAATATCTTTGTCTAAAAGTAATAATACCCAAGTACCAGCACAGTACAATCCACGAGCAGTGGTTGTTTGCTTATCACATCGATTGGTTTCTAAAGTAAAGAATTTGAATTGTATAGCGTGAGTAATGTTAACAAGCACACACGAATGCATTAATTCTAATATTGTAACAGTTCTGTCTTCTTTTGGCCGTATAACCGTGAAAGCATGTTTAATTACGGAGAGCACAAGATTAATTATTATGCTCATTAAAGATACCCATTTAAGAACAGGAGCGTAGCCGGGATGGGGAGTTATATATTAGGACATACCCCCCACTGAAATGAAAATAAAATTTGAAACCAAAATTACAATTTTTATTTTATTTTAATTCAAGGAATGTGTGATCTTTGAACTTGAAGAATGTTTAAAGCATGTTGTGGTTCCGTATCTGTACATGAACACATTGATTGTAAATTAATATGTAACTATAAATCTGTAATAATAGAGGTTTTATATTTTGTTCAAAAATATAAATTTGAAATCCCCCCTTCCCCCCACTCCCTTTCCAAACAACCCGAGTACATTCTTAGCCACGCCCTTTTTTAAATTATATGCCAATGTCTTAAAGAGTGGCGTAAGTGTTCATCGTACATACGTGTGAATACAGTACCTTATTTATCATACATAAGCAGTTTCGTTACTCATATCATTTTTCATGCATTAATATTACTCGTACGTTAAATCTAAACCAATGTACTTTTCAGGGTAACAAAGAAACAGTTGTCGTACATTGTGGATGCACCAGAAAGCACCTACGTATAAAATTTGGTTGCATTTGTACTTCTGGCTCCTGCGAGTTGTTTTGACTGCCATTTACAAGTTTCTATTAGCACTTTAGGTAACGTGTGAAAATGAACTGATGCGTTCTCTCTTCCCTTATGCTATAGAAACTTGCAGGCCTTTTGCTGTGACCACGAGTATAACAACAGCAGCAGAAATTGGGTATCGTGTCGACTTAAACGACTCAACTCACGCCTCTCGCAGAATTTAGACACCAGAAACTTCTTCAATCCTTTTAAAATATCTGAAGAAAAACAGTTTTGAAAATATGATACATTACATACTACTATATTACAAGTAACATTGTCAAGTGGTAGGGAAATTCTAGTAAAAAGGATAAAATACCCACCATAAACTAATCGAATCTACACTTGCTGTATGAATTAAAACTTCTTGTTATGAAGATGATCGTATATGTTTTAAAATATTTTCGTTGGTATAGTATAACCGTGCAAACAAAATGAGTGGTCGTTAACGAAAATAGTATATATTCATTGAACACAACATGGGGCACACAGAACATAACTACTTTCAGGAAAATTAAATTATAATTATGTACATATGCCACAAAGTTAACACACAAGTATACACTAATCATTCCAATTGTTACATGGTGTTCCTAAATTGTTGTCATTATCCATTTCTAGGGTAGGAGACAAAAAACATTCCAGAATACACGCAAAAATTTGGACACAGTCGAGATATTTAAGGATATTTCTGTTATTCTTTGTAACAACTGTACGCTACGAACAGAGAAATGCATTGATTCTACTGTGTTTAAACACACCTGCACACCGTATTGCAGAGTGAGCTGCGACGTCTGAAGTAAAGCTGGTTTTACAATATAAATATTTAAGCGTTATAATATGCATTAAGATGTGAGCAGAAGAAACGAATGTGTGTCCTCTTATGTTTTGGTGCCCAGTGGAACTTATCAGATCTTGTGCGTTGGTGCGTTTACCTTAAGCATTGAAAGAAATAGTTGTATGTTACATCTTTCGAAAAAAATTTGAGGTTACGACTAATCAATATAGAGCAGTCGGTGTTGTTGGCGGGAAACTGTTATTTACAGTAATGTAGGTATAAAACAATATGACACAGGCGTGGGTGCACATGTTGACGATTATATTTGTTCACGAATAAAAAGCATCTCTGATAGAAAATGTCGTCTTTGAAGTATGAACTGCTTCAATATGCTTGTTTTATACGAGGTTATGTTAGGAACAAAAGTAAACATGACAGGCTTGTTGCCTGTTTATTTTCGCTAGAATTAAGGATTAAAACATTAATGGAAAACTGCAAATACAGAATACGTTTTTCTGTATGACAGAAAAGCGCCTACTGCATAATTCTAAATGCATCAGTTTTTGTATTGTAAACGTAGGCCGTGTCCGAAATGGCAGATTGTGTTGAAAAAAATTATCACGTGACCCGATTTTGTATACAAACATTGTGACGTATTTTGTACATTGATGTTTCGTATCTTGTATATAGTAAGTGTTAGGAAAAACACAAGATGACAAAATCAGCGCCATGTGGGTTTTGACATTCAAAACACATGCTCGAATGCGTACTTCAAACGTCTTTAAAAAAAAATAAACTCTTCATAAAATACACTAGACATGTTTTTAAAAGCAAGTAAGTATTGTGTTTTGTTTATATTTTTCGCAACACATGTTTTATTTTAAGTCGTTAATGTATAATATATTATTTTCTTGATTATTAACATATTCGCAGGATTCCGCAGTATTGATTGTAGAAATATTACTTCTATTTTAAGCATTTAATTTATACAAAACATATTTTCACTGTTAATGTGAGAATGTATTTCCGCTAGTGCTAAACAAGTGACTGTCGACAATGTCCTGATGGATTAAAACCTACGAAATGACAAATTACAAAATAACGAATACGTACCTTCCGACACTGCCTTAGCTTTACTATTAGTTTGGCACCGAGTCACTGTATTGAAGCGATGCTTAGGGTAGATATAGTTATATTTTGTAATGTGCCTAGTCTAAAGTAGAATATTGTGACTCTCTTTGTTATATCTAGTTATCATAAGTTCGTTCGTGTTGACACTACTAATAAACACTTCAGTGTCAATGTTTTTCGCACTGTTATGAGTCCAAGGTTTCAGTGTAGAATATACAGTGGTGTGCTGTGTTACACTCGTGTAAATGTAAATACACACAGCTGCCAACTTTTCAGACAATATACACTAATGTACACCATTATTGTAAACTTGGATCTTACAGAGACGACAGTTGTATTGTCTCTTTAAAACAAACATCTGTTCGAGTTGAGCCTTATACGTGATCATTAATGTCCTTTTCCCGCAGTGTACATAAGGTTTTATGCTTACTGAGATGCACGCTCGTACAGCGTTCGCAATCGTCTACGTACGTAAATGTTTTACATACCTCGGGAAATGACATACACACGTACACGAGGAAACGAATGTGTGTACGTCTCGCGTCCTTACAACCCATAAGATACTATTTTGAAAATCGATTTATATGTAGTTCATAATTGTTATTCCTAATATTTCTTTTTATAAAGAGTTGAATGGAGGTATTAACTTTTGGAAAACGCTACTGAACAATGTTCTTAACAATGTATACTCTTTAACCTTTATTTATCTTGAAGAGCCGGGATAAACATAACCAGTCTTCTTCGTGATTTAGTTATAAACCGAGCAGGGCATTGAATTTATAGTTAATATGCAGAGCACTGAGAAAACTACCAATGTTTTTACAAGACAAGGCATGGATAAGTGAAAACTTTATATCAATATCCGACATTTAATTTTATGCATACCAATATTAGTGTTCAAAGGAAATTTACCTCTAGTTGTTACCAGATTTAATGATACATTATCGATAACTGCGTTTACTGACTCAAATATATATTCTTTCCTTTCTTGTAAAAATGTATATGATTGGTTAATAGGATCACTTTCCAAATCTATGAGCCTTCATTCCAGTACGCATTCAGTATGTGTTTTCCATCAAAATTATTGTTCAGAATCTTATAAGCTAACTAGTTGAGGTAAGGGATGCAAATAAGTATGCCTGTCTGAATGTATCACGTATCGAACCGAGTGGAGTATGCTTATATACATAAGTCCATCACTAGTTCCGGACACAGACTTAATGACACTTGAATCGACACAGTGAACGTACTGAATATTTGTACAAACTGTCACCTTTGTAGTTGATCACAACCCCAAACTCTAAACATTGCATTCAATTGTAGTGTGTCTAACATATATTTCTCCATTATTGAACCATTATTTACTGTCCTTTTCCTTTCACATAAGAACAGAATGAAAAGTTTACTATGGCGTATTATATCATTCATGATTAATATGACGTTTGTTGATATAAGTGCTAACAGTACTCGTATTTTATCACTAACGTCTAAACTATAGCAAAATAATATACTATAATTAAAAAAAATGACCGTTATATATTTATGATAATTCATTTTCCCAGAGGAAAGTAAAACCAAGAAGTAGTTGATATCGCTGCAAACTTACGCAAACACATAATTGTATGACATAGGCAAAAAAAATGGCATGGTCGCCACTAGTAAATCATGAGTTGGGTATTCATTGCTGCAACGAATGCTGGTAACTCGCATGTGACAGGCTCGCCTTTAGCAGAACTTGAACGAACACATGGGTGAGCTGAGTCCAGGGTTATGGCATACTTTTACCGGCTGCGGAACTGGCAACACTGCGCGGATGACGTCGTCAATAACACTAGCGCTCATCTGGATCATTAGCGAAACCAACACTTACAACTGGTCAGACTTTATCCTAGCCCATCGCCACTCTAGCGTATATTTTTACTAAATGGCGCTAGTACCACTCTCGCCCAAACGATTAGTCGTATTAGCTCCACTGCCATCTTAGCTCTTGAGTTGACTGCTAAGCAGCGTTAGTGGTGCTTGTTATGATCATTGTGAGCTAGCAGCGCTGGTGTCGGCCAAAAGCCAAGGACAATATTACACACTCTAAATGTTAACATGATATGGTTTAATCGATTATAAAACGTAAAAGAGACGAAGAGCGACGAACTGCGAGCCTTGGGTTCATAGACACACACTTTAATCAACTGAGCCACCAAGACATAATTCCCAGTACAGGTTTAAGCACTGTATATACAAAAGAACTACCTGGTTATGGATTCGGATTTTTTAAAGTAATTTTTATATGTTGTAACATCCATTATTATAGAAAAAACACATTTTATAAATAAAAGTTAGGTGTTTAAATTACAATACTTTTATTCTACTTTAAAATAAATATATCGAGCGAAATGGCTACGAACCCATAATATCCAGGATAATTCGATTATGATGTCACACACATAGAGTATGCAAATGTGATTGCATCACTTCATACTCGGTCATTTCCATAATGGATTATATAAACACATAAATGTATTAGTTAATATACCAAGTCTCATATATTGTTGAAAACGTGTTTTCAAATCAAATGCTAAAGTAAAATTATGAACATTGATTACTCAAGTTTTTTTACGCCATATTGAATTTAGTAACCATAGGTGAGATCCTTGTTTTTTTAAAAATAATTATGTAACCAGTCTGAACATACAATGCAACACAGCAGTTAACTTATCACAGGCCATGTTTTAAGTGTAGTATGTTTATATCTGACCTCGTGAACTTATAAGCATATTTGACCTTCATTTCCAAACCGTTTAAGATGTAGTCACCAAATTCGAACTATTGGTAAGTTATTGCTTATAGCACTGAGCAATGTGATGTATCTATATCCGACCTCACGATCTTGTAAGCAACTTGCTCACCATTTCTCAACCACCAAGACTATAATAATCAAATTCATAACATACACGTCATCTCTGACAACAAGCATGACCGCAGAGCCAAACACGCCTTAAGAACTATTATAAGGACAATAGCTCACAATTTTCCAACACCAAAGCTTTAATCATCAAAATTTATAAAATACACATAATCTCCGACAACAAACAGAACCGCAGGGCAAACACACGTTAAGACATCTTATAAGTATACTTGCTCACCATTTCCAAACTAAAAAAACTATAATAATCAGTTTTATAATATACACATAACCTCCGACAACAATCAGAACCACAGTGACAAACACTCCTTAAGCTCTCTTATAAGAACACTTACTCGCCATTTCCCTGCCATCGAAGCTATACTCACTAAATTCATGCATATTACCCTCCCCCCCCCCCATCAACAAACAGAACCACAAGGTGAAACACACCTTATATCTTCATAGAAGCATAGTTAGAATGCAATTTCCCTAGGTAGATTGCTAGTGAGTTCATCGCCTCTACAAGACATTCAAAATCTTTATTGTTTGTTTCCTCTCCCTCGAGGTCTGATAATCGATTAGCAGCTTGATGCTAGGTTCGTTCCCTGTGTAGGATATTTACAGTGTATTTGTGCAATGAGACTAATTACGCATCATGGCTCTATGAACGAAAGCTTGTGACTAAGGACATTAGCATACTCCAAATGTGTTTGTCCCCAACAATTACTCACTCCCATACGACTGATTAGCCGAGTGAGATCCATCCAATGTTTTTCTTTTGGATATGCACTCACATGAATTCGACGATTTAGTCACATGCATTTGACGCCATATTGGATTGTGTTATATAAAAATAGATGGAAATAATAAAAAAAAGTATCCACTTCATCTGTGGAACCTATCGATATCGCATCGCATGAGCAACAGGCGTATTTTGTCTGTTATGCAAGCATCACCTGGGAAGTAAATGAACCAGGATCTGAACCCGGGTACCCAGTCAAGTTATTGGCCAACCACCCACTCCGCACACCTCAATAAGGCGACAAGCTGTAGAACTCACTTTGCAGACAACATGACAACCTTGGAGCCCAGCTTTCACCTGCAACCACACCACCATACATGTCCTTGAGTGTCGTCGCTGCCACAGAAAGAACTACACCGCCAACATCGAAAGTCATAAACTACACTGTCAATGGTAGGAAAATGTTTAATCCAGAGCAAGACTACTGGTCCGTGCACCCAGGCTTCCAGAATGTGTAATATTGTTAAGATCCCCTGGTAACATGTGTTGAGCAATGTGCAAATGATGTGCATGTTTACTTCTCGTGGGATACTATAGCCATACCAGATTATATAAAGCCTGCATTTGTGAGAGACTGTAATAGCAGCGAATGTGCAGTTAACCTTTGTAGGCCATTTATGCTCAGTTTCCCATGCACATTACAAGAAGTAAAAATCAAATCTTAAGTGAAGTAAATAAGATACTTTATTACGATCCCCAACACAAACATTTACTGTTGGGGCTACTGATGAAATGTTCGTTGACACCTTACAATCTGTTATAAGAAGAATCTAAAGTGCCAATACGAAATGCTGAAACATGTACTGGGCAACTGTAATTTGCTGTGAATCACCATGAAACATTCGGGACTGATCTGCAATATAGGACATGTGTGAACGAACTCTGTCCTATTTACAGGCAGAAATTACTTCTTAAAGACAAGTTTTCACCATCAAACTTCCTAACCAAGCAGATGGGTCTCTATAAAAAATATAAACAGGTACCTATATTACTAAACGACAATTGTCTGTGAACCATTGATACACAAACATATCGTATGAACTACAGCAGTAACAGTTATACTCTGATATGTTGACTTGATGGGTGCGAAATAATTGTGAAAACGAATTGCAATGGGTGTCATTATTTTGTAGTTTTTTTTTTTAAATTTGGATAAATGCATGTAAAAATATTTTCTTAAATTGCCTACATATCATTATTATATTCTAATACTGGAATACACCTTAAAGCGGTATGACAAGACAGTTCAACTAGCGAACAATATTGAAAGCATTCATGCTATTATAAATTATAGAACCCGATAAACACAAAGTCAGTACTGACTTGTCATGTCGGTCGATACCAAACACAAGCTTTGTTACAAAATCGCACGGACAACTATGTAATTATTATGTAACCACAATGAATATTCGCGCACTTGTTTAATCTACACCATGGATAATAACCAACTCCGTACATTTCCTATCCTTAAGACAGTCAGCTCGTGAATGACCTGAGAGTGCATATATTTTATCACAAGGTGATATAATGGTTTCCTACACCATCGAAAATTGTTTACAATAATTCATAATATTTCGAAGTCTTACCATAGCCACTGTTAAAAAAAGAAAAAAGATCAAACATACATTTCTATATATTCTTCCTAACAAAACATTCTAATACCCGAACACTACCTACAATCCATTCTACGTATCATATCAGTTATACGAAAATCTTCCCTCCATACCATTCAGAACATCAAAGTAATGATATAAGCATTCCTATGAAATACTCTAAAGAGTTGCCCTAATGATACATTTCGTCATGTAATAGCAAAACACACACACAACTCATTCGCATAAACCATGCCATTAATTCGCAAATCCCTTACCAGCAAACTTTAACAGGAAAAGTAACACACCTTACAGACAAGTCATAGTAATAAGCGAACCATTCATTACAAATGACGTTACCATCACACAATATTCACAGATTATTCAATCTGACTATACCCACCGCCATTCATACTATCAGAACAATCCCAGCTATCCGTGCAATTATTATATTAAAGTGTGCTGTTTAGTAGCATAACTGTTACTGCTGTAGTTCATACAATATGTTACTAGATCCATGGTTCACAGACAATTTTCGTTTACGAAGATATCTGTTTATATTTTTTTATAGTCTCATCTGCTTGGTTAGGAGGTTTAGTGGCGATAACTTGGCTTTACGAAGCAATTTCAGCTTGTAAATAGGGCAGAGTTTGTTCACACATACCCTATATTGCAGATTAGTGCAGAATTGTTTATTGTGGTTGACAGCATCCAGCAGGTCCCTGGTACACGTTTCAATATATCATAGTGGCACTTTGGATGTTTCTTTAAACAGATTGTAATGTTCAAGGAACTTTTCATTAGTAACCTCGACAGTTAATGGCTGTGTTGGGGATCGTAATCAAATATCTTGTTCACTTTGTTTAAGATTAGATTTTTAATTTCTTGTACTGTGCATGGGAAACTAAGAATAAATGGTCTACAAAGGTTAACGCTGCACATTCGCTGCTATAACATTCTCTCACAAATTCAGGCTTTATACAGTACAATCCAGTATGGCTATAGTATCCCACGAAAAGTAAGCATGCACATAATTTGCACATTGCTCAACACATGTTACCAGGGGATCATCTACACAATATTCCACAGTCTGGAAGATTGGGTGAACAGACCAGTAGTCTTGCTCTGGATGAAATATTTCCCTATCTTTGAAAGTGTATTATACAGCTTTCGATGTTGACGGTGTAGTTCTTTCTGTGGTGGTGACGACATTCAAGTACACAGAGGGGGGTATAGTTTCAGGTGAAAGCAGGCTTCCAAGGTTGTCATGTTGTCTGCAGAGCCGGTTCTACAGCTTGTCGCCTTATTGAGGTGTGTGGAGTGGATGGTTGACCGATGATTGGGTCTTTTGCTGTTCCTATAACTTGACAGGGTACCTGGGTTCAGATATGGATGGGTGTAATTCCCATGTGTAATTAGTCTCATTGTACAAATAAATTGTAAGTATCCTACGCGGGAAACGAATCTAGTATCAATCTGTTTACCGATCGTCAAACCTCGAGGGTTAGGAAACAAACAATATAAATTTTAACTGTCTTGTCCAGGCAGTGAACTCAGTAGCAATCCAGCCTGATAAATGCACGTTAACTATACTTGTAAGAAGGCATAAGGTGTTTTTTACCCTGTGGTTCGTATATTTGTCGGGGGGTAATGTGTATGTTATTAATTTGGTGATTATAGCATAGATGGTTGGGAAATGGTGATCAGGTATTCTTGTAAGAGGACTTAGGGCGTGTTTGACCCTGTGGTTCTAGTTGTCGGGGTAATGTGTATTTTATTAATTTGGTAATTATAGCTTTGGTGGGTGGGAAATGGCGAGCAAATGTGCTTATAACAGGGTTTAAGGTGTGTTTAACCCTGCAGTCATATTTGTTGTGGGTGATGTCAATATTATGAATTTTGGGATTATAGTTTCGATGGCTGGGAATAGCTAGCAAGTATTCTTATGAGAGGTCTTAAGGTGTGTTTGACATGTGGCCTTGTTTTTGCTGTCGGGGTTGTTGTGTATGTTATGAATTATGCGATTATAGCTTTGATAGATGGGACATAGTGGCCAACTATGCTTATAAGAAGGCTTACGGTATATTTGACACTACGGTTCTGATTTTTGTCGGAGGTTATGTGAATACTATGAATTTGATGATTATCACTTTGGTGGAAGGGAAATAGTGAGCAAGTATACTTATAAGATGTCTTAATATGTGTTTGCCCTGCAGTTCTGTTTGTTGTTGGGGATTATGTTTATGTAATAAATTTGATGATTATAGCTTTGGTATTGGAAAATGGTGAGCTATTTTGCTTATAAGAGATATTAAGGTGTGTTTGGGACTGTGGTCATACTTGTTGTCAGGGATGATGTGTATGTTGTGAATTTGATGATTATAGTTTTGGTGGTAGGGAAATGGTGAGCAAGTATGCATATAAGTTCATGAGGTTGGATATAGACATATCACATTGCTCAGTGCTATAAGCAGTACCTATTGTTCGAATTTGGTGACTATAGCTTAAATGATTTGGAAATGAATGTCAACTATGCTTATAAGTTCATGAGGTCGGATATAAACATACTTCACTTAAAACATGATATGTAATCAGTTAACTGTTGTGTTGTATTTGATGTTCAGACTGGTTACATAATTATAAAAAAAAGGATCTCTCTTATATTTACTAAATTCACTATGGTGTGAAGCAGTGTGAATAATCAAAGCTCATAATGTTACTTTAGCATTTGTTTTGAAAACACATGTCCGACAATATATAACACTTGGTATATTTACTAATACCTTTATATGTTTGTATAATCCAATATAAGAATGAATGAGTATAAAATTATACTGTCATATTTGCATAATCAATATTTGTGATATAATTATCGAATTCTCCTTGAAAATATGGCTCTGTAGACATATCTCTCGATATATTTATTTTAAAAGTAGAATAAAATTATTTTAAATTTAACATATAAAATTTTATTTATGAAATTGTGTTTGTTCATAAGCAATGAATATTACATCACATACAAATTATTTTTGAAAATACGAATCCATAGCCAGGTGGTTCTTTTTTATATACAGTTTTTAGACCGAAACTGGAACTTATGTCTTGGTGGCTCAGTTGAGTAGAGAGTGTCTCTACGAACCCAAGGTCCAGCAACTCGCCGCTCATCACCTCCACTGCTTTTTATAATGTATTAAACCATTTCACGTTAACATAGAGCATGCATAACGTAGCCCTTGGCTTTTGGCTGATACCAGCGCTCCCAGCAGATGATAACAAGCACCACTAGCACTGCCTAGCAGTCAACTCTAGAACTAAATTGTCAGTGGAGCTAATACGACTAATCGTTCGGGTAAGAGCGATACTAGTGCTGCCTAGCAGACAGTTGGGAAACCAAGCTGGCTTTCTTATGGTCATTATTAAATGTACCTTCTATGGAGGAGCATACTTGATGAGTGTATACGTAGTAAGTGCATACTTGCTACATGTGTACTTGGTAAGTATATACTTGTTCGATTATGTCATGCCCAATGCAACAGCATTACCTCCACCCCGAGATACAGCACTCGCCAAGTGCTTCAGTCACCAAGATAACATCGGAAGAGGCAGCAAGTGTGAGTGCTGACATGTGATTGCGCAACATCTGTAGCCCCAGGTGAAAATAAAAATAAATATATTCACAATTACAATTGACATTACGATTGCAATTGGCAAAATGCCAAGTGCTCCAATGGCCGAGGAAGCAAGTGTGAGTGACTGCATTCCCCCTCCACCGTAACCTCCTTACTTGAAAAACGGTAGCCGTCGGAGCATCACCTCAGTCACGCTCAGGCAGAAGACCAGAGAATATGTGTTATTGGGCAATGCCTGCTTCCTGCTGGTGATTGTTTAATACCCCAATGTAAAAAATTCAAGGTCATCGACCTTCAGCCATTGCTTGAAATGAAAAAATATATAATGTAAAATTGTCCTAATAATTACCATTGTCATGATAATTGCAATTACTCATGCACATGCACTTGTGGTGCAAGTGCACCAGAAGAGCATGTGCAATTCGTCACGGCCATTTTGAATAAATTAGGTCTCAGTATCAATACCCTAGTTATACTCGCAGTTTATAATAATTGTTTTAATTTCATCATGCATTTTTGCAGGCACAACATGTGTCTGAACTTGTCGCACTGCCTGCCTGAACACACAGGGTGATGGGACAGAGTTGTGGTGGTGCGATCGATAAAAACCGAACACTTCCGAGAAATTAAGGTAGCGAAACGATAGTGTGCTTAGAATAACTATTTGGACACATTTTGCTCCCAATCGTTTCGAACGACATCTCTCGATCGGCAGGAGTGCCTACTGTCGAGATCGATTTAGAGATCAGCCGATAGACTACCCGAGGAATGCAGATACCCCCTGGGGTCTTGCATGTGAATGGGAGAGCGATAGGGTTTGAGCAATATGTACACTTTCGAATGTACTGGTGGTGGCAATACCCTCAGGCTCAGACTTGGCTGACTGGATTGTTGGTGGTGTTGGTTTGGCTGTGGAGTGTTTTGGCTGAATATGGTAATTTTGTGCAAAATATTGGTAAAAAGTTAGGGACTCTTTATCCCGAGACCACAAAGTTTTGGCATACTCTCTGTATATGCGTAAAAGGTAAATTGATTCATGTAATATTTCTTTTTGTGTGAAAGTTTAAAGAAATTTGTTAGTTAAATAATTTATCAGGAACTTAATGAAAGCTAGTGTGTATTTTGTTTAAAGGTTTTATTTAGTGATGTTTTAATAAGGTATGGTCATATAGGTGTGTAATGTATTAGACTTGATGAATTTTGATCAGAAATGTATATGGTAATGAAAATTATTGATGTTTTAAGAATTGGGGGTGTTTTTTACTTACCCTTGAAGGTTTTAAGTAAGAATGTACTTATGGATGTGTATTGTTTCTGGTAATGAACATTTTTGATGAGCAAAAATTAAAGTGCATATCAGTGAACTTGGTTGTGTTGTGTGTGTGTGTGTGTGTAGGTATACTTTTCACACCCATTCACTCTGGACAGAATAGTGAGACAATAACATTTTCTACTCTACTGATTATGTTGATATTGCCAATGATAGGGGTAATGTACTTCCTTCCCATTCCTTGTAGTGTCAGGCTTAGGTGGAGGGTTGAGAGAGAGGTTATATCGGTGATGGATCACCAATCACAACTATTTCCAGCATTAAGATACTTTATTTGCTGGACAGCGGCACTGAGGTGAGCTGTATTTCAGAAAATATGGTCCAAATTATATTTTCACCCAGTTATAAATTACTTACTGTTCCGGTACCTCGTTTGAAGACCGGTAAAATTTTCAGCAGCAGATTAACCAGATGGGCGTTACTTGTACGAGGGTTTGACATAGAATTTCGGCACATTCCGGGTATAAATAATTTGTCAGCTGACAATCTTAGTCACATCCTTGATGGCGGACCAGATTGCTTGGAGAAAAAGCCACAAGAATACTCAGTAGTATCAGTGAAAAAACAGCCCGCAGCTATGGTGAATTGGCAGAGAAATTTTACAAGTTTAAAAGAATATCAGCCCAATGATCGGTACTGCAGCACCACAATTAATAAATTGCAAGAAGCACCCAGAGGGCACCTGCTGAGAAATTTGCTTTGCTTGATGGAAGATGGAAATTTTATTCCATAAAAGCCCTGCTAAATCCAAGTTTGAAGATGAGTGGGAAACTGTAGTACCAGAAACGTACAGAGACGACTGATTTCAGAAATGCACGATATATTTTGTCAAGTGGGGATTAAGAAGACTTACGAATATTTAAGACATTACTTTTCTGTAAGCGAATACAGAAAGTAGTAACTCATGGTGTCAGATCGTGCGATTTGTGCTAGAGATGCAAACATCAACAGGAAAACTCAATGGGCTAGCTGCATTCTACTATCCCCAGTTATCCACTCGGTTTAGTTTCCATCGATTTGTTTCATCCACTACAGAGGTCGAAAGCCAGCGTCACTTATGTATTTGTAGTGATGGACATCTTTACAAATTTATATGCCATTGTACCAGCCAATTCCAGCACTGTTTTGAAAATGCTTCAATACTTCCTGGCAGAAGTCAGTAAGTCGTTTTGTGTATTGTCAGATAAGGGAACTCAATTCACCTGTCACATTTGTCAAGAAGGTGTAATACAGCTGAAAATTTTGCACACGACCACAGTGATGAGACACCCACAAGGTAACCCCGTCGATTGCTGCATGAAGAGCCTTGGTAACAAACTGCATATTTTCCGCCACTCGTCACGGCAAGTCTGGAGGGACAAGATTAAGCTGGTCGAGTACATTATGAACCACACTGTTCACGAGTCTACCACTTTGACACCGTGCGAAGTGCTAACAAGTGTTTGATTCCCCAAAGGTACGGTCGCCTTCTACGATAACAGAAGCACGTGACATGCACGCCGAATTAGTGAGAAAGGAAATTAATGAAATGGTAAGAAACTGGCTTGTGATCGCATCCGAGAGAAGGAGAAAGCATGCAATGTCGTCTAAGTTAAGAAGTTTACAGCCAGCGGATTTATTATTACCGCGACACTAGGAAATGCAAACCAGTTCTGCGTTTAATCATGATGTAAAACTATATTTTGGGTTAGATCTGATAACGACCACTCAGTCTGAGAAACAAAGTCTGTATCGATGATGAAAACGGTTGCAAACTTAACGTAGTAGACATACACCGCACAAACCACTTTGTATATCGCGCAGCAAGAGAAAATGGCGGACATTTTCCATTAGTGGCCGTAACCTTGTAAAAAAAACTTTTGTAATTATATAATGGAGCTTAGAAACAGTACCTTCCAGATACAAGTGTTTTGATTTTAATTTCGAAAGTAGTTAATGGTTAAAGCAGTTAAACTGATATTTGTGTTAAGGGGAAAACCTATATTTTATTGTGTGGAGTGTACTTAAACTATTGTGAGGGAGGTTGTTTTCAAGTGCATTCTAGCATTGTGGACACGGTCGTTTCTTATGCATTGGAGATAGTGTGTTCGTGGGTGCTACTCCGGTTTGGCCCTATATTATTTTAAAAATCCAATAGTCGTTTGTTAGATGACCATTTTTCAATATTTCGTCCCGATGTTTGTAATGTGTATAGTTTATACCAGTACTTATTTTCTTCTTTAAGCTTGTGTTGTTCATTATAGTGGCGTCAAAAATGGCTTTTGAGAAACGCTGAAGACAAAAACTTGCCTCGATTTTATTCCAAAGTGATATATTTGTCAATGTAAGTATTGCCGACTGTCGCCGCAAAGTGCATGCTGACGCGAAGTGTTTCCTTTGAAGCAAAAGGTAGCTATCGTCACAAAGTCATGATCGCTAAAACGTTATCTGAAACACGGTACAATGCAGAGTTGTCTTCGTAAGAAAACTTGTGTTTGTGGGTAATAATAGGCCTGCAGGTCTAACACGAACTGAGGAACTGAAACAGATAGAAGAGAAAGGGGCACACTCCTAATCAACCACAAAGCAACTATGCTCATACATAAAACACTGAGAAACTTGGAACAGAAAGTTTACGAACCTTGTTTCCTTCTGTGAGTTGCCTTGTATCCAGCTGTTGTGTTAGGTTCTTCAATCCCAGATTAGGTGGCGGTGTACTATATTTTTCTGTGGTGAACCTCTTTTATCAGAGTTGCAATGTTTATATATAAGACCTATGTTATATTTTGAATTACCTCCCTGTTATATATTTGTATATTGTTATGTGGATAGCAAAATGTTTTTGTTGTGAGGTTAGGCGGGAGAATTGATTTTTTGTTGAAATATGATTTTTTGCACTTATCTGTTGTTGTGTGTTATCTGATACCATGGTTTGATATCAGATATGTGTGTCGAAGGCCAGTAACACTAGTGATTGCCTATAAGAGTCTGGACTGCAGCAGAGTGTTATTGTTGGCCCCAGCACATTTAGTGACTGCGAGTTCATGTTATTTATATGTTTGCATGTTAATTTAGAAACGTATGTCACAACAAGTCGATTGTGCATGCCCTATGGTGACTTTGAAACGGGTGAGATCCCAGTGATACAAACTCTCAACACTTCACCCATAAGCTGAAACCTTAACACACAAACACACTATAGCGAATGCTGGAAGCACGATAGCCTCGACAGCCAACGAACGAACTATTCTCCAAACTGCGAAATGTTGGCGGTGCGAGTGTTTTGTTACTGTGATTATGAACACAGATTGAAATAAAGATGTTATGTGTTACTGTCGGACTATCAGAAGAAAGAAGTCTGGCAGAGGAGCGACATGCAACGAGGTGCACGAAGCTGAGGGTGCTCGACCCGGCATCTAATTGCCACCGACAGCCGTTCGCCTTCAGCAAAAATCTAACCCAGTGCCCGAGCTGCACCGAAGCTTGCCGACTAGTGCCGAAGGAACGGACACGGCATACCTTCGTCTGGTATTGCCCTTACCTACCCTACAGACTGTGCCATGCCGCATTATTGCCCAGCAAATAGGTTTTATTTCTATATGTGCATTTTTCTTGTTAATTGTGATACTCTCAGAGTAGAGAACTGTAAAAGATAATATGTATATATTTTTCTGTTTGTCCACTTGCATTTAATGTCATAAATTTAAAATGTTTTGAATGTATTCGTGAACAGAATTAATGTCACGAGTGTTGAAGTGAAATGATCGCAATTTTTTACGAGGTTTCAAAGATTTTTACAAATTAGATGCTTAGCAAAGTGTTGCACCTCATAAAATTACTGTGCTGCAATTATGTAATATCGTGCAATTGGGCCATACGCAGATTTCAATTATTTACTTATTTATGTACTTCCAAGATATAATATGATTTCACTAATGCTTATTTTCATTGGCGCATTAATTGTGTTAATTGGTATGTTATTTCACTGTTGGATTACATTTTGATTTTATTTTGTCATAAGCACATTTTTATGTGTTATCAGTCTGTTATTTTTGTAATGTATATAGAATGCCCCAGTTTCTGAACAGTTATTATTCCGTTGCCATGATAACTGAGAGAAGTGATGAGTAATTCTTACGTCTTGGTTGCTCAGTTTTAGACGGCGTTATTTATTTAAGTGTTTGAAGTTAATTTCCAGCCATCTGGGTGTACGAAGGAAGGACGCTAACACGCATGGGTTTAGCACGCATCGTTTAATTTCGTTTTTATTATAAATACCCGAGTTCGAACCATAAAACTGGCCGCCTCTAAGGAGACGAAGATTCAAGGCAAGATTTAGGAGAAGCAGGTCTCTAACGGTCGTTTAAAACGTATATATTCAGGTTAATTGGTTCGAACTACCACATATTCTTAAATGTCCTTGGGCTGTAATTGCACTGCAGGCCCGAGATTATGAATAGGGAACTCACGATGGGAGGTCTAACTGCATCCAGGGGGATGCAACTACCAACAACGAAAATGCCAAGAACTTCGAGAACGTCATGAATTCCTCTTTTAAATTATGTAATAAAGCCCACAGAACAGGGACAGATGTGACCGGCAAACACACAACAATGTAGTATATGTGAATATATGATACGTGAAGGGAGAGGAATTTGGTAAAATAACCTTTAATTGCATAAACAAAAGCAGTGGGCACTCTTTTGTAAACGGCTGGAATGAAATGCGGCAGCTTAGGATAGCACACTAGACAGTTGGGTAGAGTGTGTACCCTATCTGTGCATGGTATTGCCCAAAATTCAATTCCTTTTCTCCCTTCTGCATTTTGACTGTGTGAAACAAAAAGTGTCTGAATATTGTTTGTAAGAGTACCACAGTGACTTGAATAAACAACCTGTCGGCGTATAAATACCAGGCACTGTCCAGGCTGCCGAACAGAAGACACGTACACCCTTAACCTAGTTGACTTGCAACACCAGATTATAGAAGTGTGTACCATTTGTAGGTGATACTGGAGCACACATTCACATGAATAGGATTTTCAATTAAATAAAAACAAGCGATACCTATAGTGTTTAGGATAAGGGCAATAACTGCGGAATAACAACCATAGATCAAAAACGTGTCTGAAAAACCCTATCATTTAATGGGGGGAAAAGAAAACAATAAAATATTTAAATACTGTTCCCTAGATGGCAATTCAGAAAAATAATATTACTTTGAAGACTCAGAGCTACTAGATGGGGGTAGTGGCCGTCAAAATCCTACGCCCATGTGATATAATTCAGAACTGTCTTAAATTGCTCCTATACTTGAAAAAGTCTAATTCTTCAAAAATATTATTGTTCTTAAAAATCCTTGCATTAAAACGAATCATTTCTGTCAAGTGGTGGCACGAAGATTCTACTCGAGTTTGCCATCGTAAAGTTACTGGGACAAGGTATACTCTCAAGTTACACAAAATGGAGGCTGTGCTAAACCTTCTAGAATGTCTAGACGTATGCCAATGTACATACCACTGAAACTTGATTAAAAATCCAAAAATGTTTCGTTAATTGGTGTTGATTTAAACTTGCATTTACTAATTTTCATTCTGGGACGTGACGTAGGTGGGGCTCTCCGACCGCAGGATAAATAGAATAAGGGGAACTTATATATACACATAAGCTCACGGATTACAGACCAACGGTCAGAATCAAAAGCTAGCATCTATCGTCTGAAAACGATCGCGGAGGGGGTGTTCTCGAGCCAAATTAGTTCCTCGTGTGACATCTCTTCATATTGTAAACTAGCAGTAAGGATGATACACGGACTCCCTATCATTTGTTAATTAAATCTCCTCTTGCAAACACCGACTTCGGCGTGCAGCCTATCGTCGTCCTATCACTTCGGTGACGTGAAATAAAGTGCTTAGCTACCTACTATGCTATCCTATCTTAAGGAAGGTTTTGAACCTTTCGACCAAACACAGGGCTCTAAACTCCAAAACTATTCAAAATGCCTCTTCAACGACCCCAAAATCCTAAAATCATAGAGTTATAGGTCTCGAAAAAATTATATTATAACAATTGAAATCCAGCTAATCTTAAATATGAAAATACACAAAAATATTTCTATCTTACAAGCTAATAATAATAAAACATCGAATTCAAATATAAAAATGCCAAATATTAGTTAAGTGTAAATAATGTAAAAATGTAAAAATTAATTATTCACAAACTTCACAATTGACGTGTGCTAAAGAAATGCATTACGTCATTTTTGTCCTTTTTTCGGTGTACCAGCAAAACAAATGTAGAACAAGGAAATTGTAGCACAGAGACTTAACTTGGATTACTAAATTAAACTCGTTGCTGTCCATAGTTAAAATCTCCACATATATAGTGCAATATTCAAATTCATTATAGTTGGTCTTTCAAGCCAGATAAACAACACAAAACACTGAGAAAAAAACATACATAACACTTGTCTTTAATTGGAAATTACAATCATATATTTCAAATATAATTTATTTCATACAGAAACAACAATGCTTCCCGGTGCTGTTATTTTTATTTATGGACATGGTACATCCACATGCCCACAGCTGCTAGTATTTTCCTTCGTGCATCTCCATCCATCGTAGTGGTCACTCTGGCCTCGCTCAACTCTTGAGTGTGCTATCCCGCTTCTCTATCCCGCCAGTTTGTAGAAAAGTTCACTGCAGTTCGGGCGCGTGTCGACCTCCTTCATCGGCTGCGGCGCGTGCGTCGTCGTAGCAGGGTGTGTGAAGCACACTTAACTACACACGCACAGTTCAGTTATTGCAGTGCTCTAAACATACTCCCTGCACCGCCGATCTTCTATAACTCACGCCTAGTTCATTGCTGTAGAGGCTCGCCAGCCTCCAGCTGTATTTTAGCGGTGTTCGTGTGCGTGGATTAGCATCTTACCTGTGTGTAGTGGATCGTCTTCCCAGGATAAACCCGCTCATTGTCCATATGGGGCGCTGCAACTGTTGACTTAATAATGACGTCCACTTTTCACACGCACAAACACTCACACATGACTCTCATTGTATTATCAGTTCAACGTACACCACTGTTCACTTTAACTTAACAGGGTTACACTCAAGTTAGGTTTAACTGGCCAAACTATCCAAATAAATGATACCTAACCCAGGATATCATACAAACAGATGCTATAATGAACAATTAAATACAGCGTTGAAACACTTGAAGAAAAATATATACAAAAATCATACAGATTCCCTGCCTAAAATCAAAGGCGCTCTTGCAGAAAGCAAAACATATTATTGCTAAACTATGTAGCAATATCATGCACTACGTATGGAACATTCAAGAAGACATTAAATATATAACATCAACAATGTGTACAAGTAGAATAAGAGCTGCGATATCAGAACAACTACGCCGAAACAGAAACACAAAAATAATAAATCATAGCACTTCCTGACTGGATTAACTAAGAATACTCTATTCAGCAACTGGATACAAACAATATATCTGCAGACACCATGGTACATAAACTTTCTCGTCAAAGTGTTTATGTATGCTTATGTAAAGAACTATTGCTTTGTGGTCTCCAGGCCTTCGGGCGCTCTCATTATTTCTAATTTCAGATCCTCAGTTCGGGTCACTCGTAATGGATAACGGGGAGTGAATCGTCTTAGGAAGTGCGTGTAAACAGGGAAGCTTCTCTGTAGGCAGGCTTAGCTCATGTCCCTTCCTCAGTTCTTGTAGGTGATTAGGTGAACTTATTTATTCTTGCACTAACATTCTACACTTTTACTCTTACTGGTTACGAGAATATTTCAAGTGTGGAAGTGACTTAATATTCTGGCAGCACGGGCGTACACAGCTAACTAAACTGGTATATGGCTAAACTTTCTTGGAAGGTATCATATTTATTTAATGCGTGGGAAAATTTAAGGGGCTGCAGAACCCACAGCTTATACTCTCTATACTCTTCACGCTAACCATCTCTTACGAAGAGAAACAAATACAATGCTATACCACCACGTACCGGCATTTTCAAAGTCCTTCCAGCTTACTCTGCTTGTCGCGTCTTGTAGGTCACTTGCACAAACTTCTCTCTCTACTGACGTGCGTAGTATACATGTAGTGCCATCAAATTAAAATGCCCTACAACCTGGTCTGTAGCACGTAAGATGAGCTCATAGCAGTTCCTATGCACTGCCCTCGTCACTTCATACAGCCTCTCGAACAAAGGCATGTGATTAGGTGTTAAGTTATCCCAATGTTTCCTGATGTTCACACCCTCACTAAACCCAATTCGTCGGGTTCTGGCAAGTTCATTCTAGACTTTTTGGCTTGCTTGCCTATTCTTTCGACTGCGAGGAACAATCTGCTCCTTACAATCATTTCAATCTCTTCTCTCAGTTCTTGGGTGGGCAATTCAGGTGTGTCTGAGATTGTAGGCGGTGCTGTAATCTAGCGGCATCAAAAATAACCGATCGCTGACCTGTCAATACTTCTCACAGGGTTAAAGATGTGGACTCATGGGGAGTGTGATTCATGACATATTCTACCAGCGGGATCTTGTCTCTGCAACCTTGCTGTGATTCGTAGCAGAAAATACCGAGCATATTACCGAGACTTCTCATGCGGCGCTCGATCGGGTTTCAATGTGGGTGTCGGACTGCTGAGGTCGTAAGCAGAATGCCTTTGGCTTATAAGTCTTCTTTGGCTTATAAGTGAACTTTGACCCTTTATCTAACAGTGCACATACTGGCTTGCCGACATCTCTGACAAATAGTTCAAGTTTACCTAGTACTGTCTTAGCATTTGCCTGGACTATGGTGTAAATTTCGTGAATTTAGAAATTATGTCAGCTGTTACAAATATGCATGCTACCCGAGCCTTTCATTTGGGTAACAGCCTCAATAAATCCACTAAGACTAAATCTAAGAGGTTCTCTGGAATAATAGGCTGCAGCTCACCTACTAAATTATCTTGTGGGCATTTACCACACTGGCACAAACCACATGCTCTCACCACATTAGTCACAATTTGCTGCATATTCTTCCAGAAGAACTGATGCCTCAAAGCTTCTCAGGTCTTTCTGATGCCCACATGAACAATCATTTCGCATGTGTCTGAAATTAAACATAGGTGCAACTTCTCGGGTACGACAACCTTCCACTCGTCTTCGAAATTTGACTTGTTTAGGCTCTACTGGAATAAAATACCATCTTGATTGACACAGAACGCATTTAACAGTGGGTATTTTCTGGCTGCTTCTTGCAACTTACTTAGCACCATGCTGCAAAATTTTGCAGCATGTTGATCTTTCAAATTAGTGAAATTTCACTGCCAGTTCACCATAGGACTTGCCTACTTTCTTGCTGATGCGATGAAAAATTCTTACAACTTCTTACTGACATATTTGTGTACGCTATAGGTTATCTTACTTAAATAATGTGGCCATGTTATCGATATTCTTTATATGCCGAAAACCCAGGCCATATTCTTGCACCAAAAGTGACCATTTTGTCAGCCTACTAATGAAAATCATGCCTGTTTTTTAAACTTAGGAGTCGACCTCCCATGGTGCAGTCGGTTGGTGCACCACCGATCTGGGGTGCGCGAAGCTCTGGGTTCGAATCCCGGGTAAGGCATGGATGTTAATTTTAGTTAGGTTACATGTTAGAATTTAAGGCGTCCCCTGATAAGCTTTCCAGCACCAAACCGGGGACATTAAAAAGCCATATACAATACAATACAATGAGACTAAGAAGAGCTTGGTGGTCAGTTTTTAGGACAGTTCTCTCCCCCTATAACAAATTCCGAAAAAGCTGGAGTGCCCACACAACACTCAAAATCTCCTCTGTAATGGTGTACTTCTTCTCGGCCTTATTTAAGTGCGGATCTCCATAGCTACTGTTTTCTCGCTGCTATCCTCGCTCAGCTGGTCTAACTTTGTTCCAAGTGCATAGTTGGAAGTGTCTGTGTAAAGATAATACATAGGACCTTGTACATGGTGATGGATGACATGCTCAGTTAGAAACGAATTCTTGACAGCCTTGAAAGTTCTCTGGCGCTCGTCCGTCCAGGTCCATGGGACGTCCCTCAGTAGGTCGAAAAAAGGCAAACATACGCCTACTATTTGACCGGAGTAGTTCCGGTAGAAACCAACAACGTCAAAAAATGCTCGTAACTGCTTTATATTTCTTAGTACTGGAAAATTGGTAATGGCGGCCAACTTGTCCGGTGCGGTGCGTATCCCAGTAGGCATTAAAATATGACCTAAAAATAGTACTTTCTCATGGCAATATAGTGACTTCTTCAGTTTTACAGCTATATCAGCCTCAGTCAATTTCTTCAATAGAATTTGGAGGTGTTCTAGGTGCCCTTCGAAAGTGGCCGAAACAAGCCATATATCATCAACATAGCACCTTGCAAAACTGGCAAACTCGTCTTCTCCTAACATGACACTCATACAGCGGGTAAACTGCGAGATAGTGTTACACAACACAAATCGAAGTACCTGGAAAACAAATTGCTGGTTATGAGACAGGAATCCTGTATACTGCTGGGATTCTTCTGTCAAAGGAATCTGCCAATACCAGTGTGTCAAGTCTATTGTAAACGTAAGTCGTACACCATGATACAATTGCAAAAACTCTTCCTTGAGTCTTGGGCTCTCTCTTGACTTTATAGTGATGTCATTTAACTTGTGTGCATCCAACCACAAAAATACTATCCGTCTGTCTTCCTAGCATACACCATCGGTTTGCAATAGGGGCTAGTGGCATGACGAATAATGCTCCAGGATAACATTAAAGTGTTGCATTCCTCTGCCGCCATGACGTACTTCGCCGGTATAAGGTAGGATTTTCAATGAAACAATTCTCCTTATTCTACCTTAATATCCGCCTTGTACAGCCTGTTCTTTTCTGGCTGTTCCGAAAAAAATATGCTGATTACAAAATATCATCTGTTCCAGTAGACATTTCTTGTTGCTGCCGAGAACTTTCATGCTTTCCAGTGCTTGAAAAATATATTCGGGTGTGGCCGAAACATTAATACACAGCGGCTTGTCAATGTGGCGCAAATTCCTGTGTAGCAGGCTGACCAACTTGTCAGACCAGTGCCAACTATCTGATGTCGCCACGGTGCTCACAGTGCTGTCTGATGTTCTCACTAGCCAGCCGCCGAAATTCAAATTTATTTTATGCTTCGTCAAAAATTCTAAATCAAGTAACACTTATTTAGTGAGGGCTTTAATTACCAGAATTGAGAGCTTACGTTTACCCAAGCCTTCAATTGTCAGAAAAACTTGCTGGTTGACCACAGGTATAGATTTAGTCTGGGTACTGGGATTATAGGTAACTTGTAGTCAGTAACTAATAGTAAGTCCACAAAGTTTACTGCCACACAGCTCATCTTGGCTCCGCTGTCTAACATACAGGCTACTCTCGTGCCGCAAAATGTAAGGACTAATTCTGGACAAGGCATCTCCTGGTAATTGACGATCTCGTCGGCTGGGTCATTCAGAAGAAATTCATGGTCGGTTTCTCCCAAGAGGACAGTACTTCTAACGATCTCTGTTAACTCTGCCGGCTCCACTTTAACTTCTCTGCCTGCAACTATCACACTACCTGACCCCGTTATATTAACTAGGTTAGAATTCAGCGAAGTGGTCCTTCCTCACTGACTCGTGCTAGTTTAATTTCTGGTACTGCTGACATCCGGAAGCGGCCACGTTCTGGCCATTCCAATATATTTATGGTGGCGCAGGTACAAACGCCAGAATGCGGGGGTTTAGAGGTGCTTGGCTCTCAAAATATCCTCCCCGCGGCTGTACTACGTAGCCTGCACTTCCTTAGGTAAATAGTGGTCCTGCTGCTTGCTAAGAATAATTCACTTTTGTCAACTCGCTGGGCTTGTGGTGCGTCTCTCTGTCTCGACTTAGTAGGGCTGGAAGCTTCTCGTTGACCCTACTTACTGGGTCCAGGTGGGTTGCCTTGCGGGGGTGTGTTCTGACTGGCGAGGTAATCATAGGCTTCGGCCCTCCCCTGACCTTTCTCTGTCGTGATCTCTCCCTTCGTCTCTGAAACCACGATAATGGCGGCCCCGCCTAGGCCTTCGGCTAAAGTAGCATTTTCTCCCTCTGTAAAATTACTTGCTATTTCAGCGGCTACCTTGTTACTACAACTAATAGGACTCAAAACACTCTATTTAAAAAGCGTTCACTTGGTGTTTTTTGTCCTGCCTGGGGTTACCACGAAAGTTGCGAAATTGGTTACCCTGGTACAATGGTGGTGGATGTTCACACGGTCCAGATTTCTCCCCTTCTCGATTTGCTTGCTGACATTGCAGGCAGTCGATTTAGTCAAAGGCCAGGAACCCTTCCCTAAGTTGTTGTCTTGCCTCTCTGTCCAATGAGTTTAGTACTTGTATGCCAGCTGGTGCAGTACCATGGCGACGAATTCGTCGTCGGTAATAGGTTGAGTCAGATGTCAGGATTCCACATAGACCTCAGAGATATGTGTTTCCATGCTCTTGCCTTTACCTGGAATGAACTGCTCGGCATGTAGCTGGGCCCCCACTTTACCCTGAACTTTGTATTCCAGAAATGGTCAAGGTATTTCTGCCGGAATTCTGAGTAATTAGACACATGCTGTGTACTACCTCCCACAATAGAAGGCAGTAGACTTAAGGGTTGTATTCAGGCAGCGCAACATATCACTGTCTGGAGATCCAACAATATGGAGTACTCTATAAAAAATTGATTAAAATATTTATGGAGTTTTCTCCATGTCGTCCTCCGAACTTGGGTAGTGGCTCCGCCCAGAGTTTAGCAGAATGATGCAGTAATGTACTCATTGGTGCACTAGGTGCTGGGGAAGAGAGAGATGCCATTGTGTTTGCGGCGCACTGCATTGGACTTCTCGTGTCGGTAAGTGATGTACTAGTTCTTGTTAACGGCACCTCCTCCCTAACAGTATTTTCAGAAGTTATTTGCAGCCTTATCATCCCTTCGACATCCTGTCCGATCTCTCATATTTGTCGTAAATGATCGCCAATCTTTCTGAAGACATCTTCTCCACCTTATCTAACCGATTCTCCTAACGTCAGCCGAAGGAATTCATTGTTCTGAAATAAGGTCGTTCACTCTCGTCGGATCAACTGCTGAAACTGACATAGTCTCTATCTCATTAATACGCTGTTCCACAGCGCTAACATGCATTGCGCAGCTCTCCTTTACTAGCTCCAATTCTTCGTGGTTTTCCGCCACCTCCTGGCGAATCGAGTTTACGTCATGTCGCACTTGCCCTTGGCTAGCGGTCATGTTATCTGCTAACAGCGTAATCTGTTGTATAAGGCTGCCATGACTATGTAGCCTCTCTTCGAACTTCTTAGACTGGCTGTGTAGGTGTGTTTTCAAATTTCCTCAGTTTTGTTTGCAAATTCTCTTCCTGGTTACGCAGCTGTTTCTGTAAATTTCCCTCTTAAATACGCAGCTTTGTCTGCATAGTTTTAATGTCGGTCCTATTTTCTTGCAGTTATGTTTCCAAAATTCCCTCTTTTTTATGCAGCTGTGTCTGTAAATTTTCCTGCAGCTTTATTGTCCATGTCAGCAAATTTTGCTCTTGGGTACATAATTGTACTTGTAAAGTTTGCATGTGGGCCCTGTTTCCACATGCATGCGACTGTAACAGCGCAAACAACTGCTGTCACGTATTCCCAAACGCCGTATTATATTGGAGTGGTAGACCTTAAATTGTATGGGGTGCGATTCCACCTTTCCATTCATAAGTTAAGTTGTCACAGTAATTTCCCTAATGCTCGTGGCCCTATGTTGGGCGCCAATAAATGTAGCGTAGCTCACAGAACAGGGCTAGAAGAAATGGAAAAACACACAACAATGTGTGAATATAAAATACAAGAACGGTCAGGAATTAGGTAAGTAGCCTTTGATTGCATAAAACAAAGCAATGGACACTCTTTTGTAAACAGTTGGAATGAAATACGACAGCTTAGGATAGCACACTAGACAGTTGGGTAGAGTGTGTACCCTATCTGTGCATGGTATTGCCCAAAATTCAATTCCTTTTCTCCCTTCTGCATTTTGACTGTGTGAAACAAAAAGTGTCTGAATATTGTTTGTAAGAGTACCACAGTGACTTGAATAAACAACCTGTCGGCGTATAAATACCAGGCACTGTCCAGGCTGCCGAACAGAAGACACGTACACCCTTAACCTAGTTGACTTGCAACACCAGATTATAGAAGTGTGTACCATTTGTAGGTGATACTGGAGCACACATTCACATGAATAGGATTTTCAATTAAATAAAAACAAGCGATACCTATAGTGTTTAGGATAAGGGCAATAACTGCGGAATAACAACCATAGCTCAAAAACGTGTCTGAAAAACCCTATCATTTAATGGGGGGAAAAGAAAACAATAAAATATTTAAATACTGTTCCCTAGATGGCAATTCAGAAAAATAAAATTACTTTGAAGACTCAGAGCTACTAGATGGGGGTAGTGGCCGTCAAATTCCTACGCCCATGTGATATACTTCAGAACTGTCTTTAATTGCTCTTACACTTACAAAAGTCTAATTGCTTTGAAGACTCAGAGCTACTAGATGGGGTAGTGGCCGTCAAATTCCTACGCCCATGTGATATACTTCAGAACTGTCTTTAATTGCTCTTACACTTACAAAAGTCTAATTGCTTTGAAGACTCAGAGCTACTAGATGGGGTAGTGGCCGTCAAATTCCTACGCCCATGTGATATACTTCAGAACTGTCTTTAATTGCTCTTACACTTACAAAAGTCTAATTGCTTTGAAGACTCAGAGCTACTAGATGGGGTAGTGGCCGTCTAATTCCTACGCCCATGTGATATAATTCAGAACTGTCTTTAATTGCTCTTACACTTACAAAAGTCTAATTCTTCAAAAATATTATTGTTCTTAAAAATATTTGCATTATAATGTATCAGTTCTAGCCAGCGGGGGCATGAAGATTCTACTCGGATTTGCCATCGTAAAGTTACTGGGAAAAGGTATACTCTCAAGTTACACAAAATGGAGGATGTTCTAAGCCTTCTAGAATGTCTAGATGTATGCCAGTGTACGAATCACTTAAACTTTATTAAAAATCCAAAAATGTTTCCTTAACGTCTGTTGATGTAGACTTGCAGATACTAATTGTCACTCTGGGACGTGACGTAGGTGGGGCTCTCCCGCCACAGGATAAATAGAATATGGGGAAATCAACATATATACACATAAGCTCACGTCTTACGGACTAACTATCAGAATCAAAAGCTACCATCTATCTCCTGACATCTATCGTGGAGGAGGCGCTCTCGGGCCAACTTAATTCCTCGCGACATCTCTTCATATTTTTAACTAGTAGTCAGAGCGGTATTCGGACTCCCTACCCTTAGCTAACTAAATATCTTCTCGCAAACACCCACTATCGTCGTCCTATCCCTTCGGCGAAGTGACATAAAGGGCTTAACTACCTACAATGATATCTTATCTTACGAATGGTTCTGAACCTTCCGACCAATCACAGGGCTCCAAACTCCAAAACGAAATAAACGCCACTTCAACGATCCCAACATCCTAAAAGCATAGAGTTATGTTTATTGAAATGGCTAATTAACAAAACAAATAATCAGAAAGTATTACAAATACGCAAGACCATAAAAAACTTCATATTACAACAATTAAAATCTAGCTAATCTAAATTATGAAAATACACATAAAAATTGCCACCTTACAAGCTTATAATAAAAAAAACGTATTTAAATATAAAAATGCCAAACATTAGTTATATGTAAAAATTTGCAAAAATTAAAAATTAAGTATTCAAGAACGTCAGGAATTACGAGTGCTACAATTATCGTCAGCTAAGTGAACGAGTTATTTTTTTTAAGGAGCACATACGAACTTTCCAATTCAATTTGAACTGAACCTTCTGTAATTAAACTACTAATAATCTAGCGTTATTAATCTTTCACTTAAAACACAAAGCTTATTTGGAGCAAAGAGACAATTAATGAATTAGTTTTTCTACAAGATTGAAATTTTAATTGACAGGTATAAAGTAAATCAATTACTTTACTCACGAGAAACGCTAGTTTTGCTGCGGCCACATATAAAATAATGTCTAAAAATTGATTAAACTTTTCCCGCCTGAAAGAATTAATTTGATTACTTGAATTCTATATTTTTCTTACGTTTCTGCTGAGAACAATTTTATCAGAAGTAGTAAATATTTTTCAAAGCGACTTTTCTGGTTGTTTTGCAATGGAATTTTGTTGCGTTATTGGGGAGTATTCATCTGTCACACATATCAGCTCCTACCTCTGTTACATTACATTTTATTAACTATCTACAAAACTACACATCTAACACGTAGTGGCGGAGTTGTTACATCTGGCTCCATACGCAAGGCCTAATTATTTCCATCCTCATACAAAAAAATACTCAATAATTATTCATGAAGTCAATTTTGCCAAATTCGAATACGTCACCGCTCCGCAATCACATCTAAATATAAATTTAATTAAGGATATGGTGGCTGATGCTGCTGTATGGCGGGTATTCTCGGGGTTCTCCCGTCCCCCCTTTTCATTCCGGAGTTTCTCCATTCTTACCTCATTTCGCCCTCATTGGCTCTCAAGACCTCGTTGTTAAGAGCCACCCAAATCACTCAACATAAGTAATATAATTTCATATATATTTTAACATTATTATCGCCTTTTAATTATAGATCTCATAATTCATACACACTAATTAGTTACAAAATTGTAAAATCTGATCAAAATTGACCTGCTGCTAGCCCTGAGAAACTTAATAAATATGGAGGAGAAAATACGTTCAGAAAAAAAAATGATATGCTCTGCCTGAAGTTTTGTCTTCGTGAAAAAAAGAACACGCCAAGAGATTACGACCTACTCACCATATTTTTTGCCGATCAGACAGCAAAAAGATAAATATTTTTAATCCGCAACAACGAAATATTTTTTCTACCATTAGTACGTGAAAATGTTAAATAACTAATTAAGTGATGTTAACTTTACAAATTAGCATATAAGAACTCAATTTGATAACATTTTTACTTGTATACTATTTCTTACTAGTCGTTGCCAGTGTAGCGCTGTTATAACCGTGATTATTTCATATTGATTACGAAACAAATATTTTAATTTATAAACGATATACAGCTAAGTTTCGTTTAGCCAAAATTAGAACACTTCTTGTATAGAACACAGCCAACCATGTTTAGCCTGGACTTTTCAAATGTTTGGTTCTAAAAGTGTGTAGTAACCACGAATGGAGTATACTTGATAAGAAAGAAGTATCCCGTGAATACTGTTGGCTTGAATAGAGATCTGAAATCTGCGAACTGTTGTGTAATATCATTCACATTCATTAAGAAAACAGCGATTATCATGTTATTATACAACAGATGTATGTAAACCTGGGATGTTTATCGCTTTTAATGATGTCATAATAATGTGTACATTAATGAACAAGAATGTTTTACTGGTGTAACTCTCTCAGGAAATGGCTGTAGAGAAAAAACGTTAAAGTTTGCAATTTGATTGCCTTCCACATGCCCTTACAAACTTTATCTGATTCCGACAATACCACTCTTCGGAGTATTTTCTTAGGGGTCTCCCGATTCCCAAACCCCTTCATTCCGGCGCTTCTCCGTACTCACCTCGCTTCACCTTCATCGGCTCACAAGACCTCGAAGTGAAGAGCCGCCAACACTTCTCGACTCTGCAGCAAGACGGCATTGGTTCGGGAACATATTGTAGGCAGATATAATCCTTGCCACGAGGTCCTCTGTCGTGTTGAATGGCGTAATCGTAAACTGGGTCCTTCACGTGGTCTCACAAGAAGAAGTCGAGTGCAGTTAGAACAAGGGAGTGAGTAGGCCAGGTGACAGGCACCCCTCGTCCTTCATATCCACCTTCCTGGGAAGTGCTGATCGAGGTAGTCACTCACACTATGTGCATTGTGGGATGGCGCCCCAACATACTGAAGCCACACGTGGCCGCGTACAGAAAGTGTTATGTCCTCCAACATTTCGGGTAATGTCTGTTTCAAGAACAGGTCGTACACGCCTGCTGATAAGAGGCGTGGTCTTTTCAAGTCGTCTCTGCCTGCCCACATGTTCACCGAAAACCCTTTCTAGGCATGACTTCATGATCGTGGCTGTTGAGATTTCGTGAGCACACACGTGGCTGTTTCAGTTATTGTGCATATTGCCAAGAGTGAATCGTGCTTCGTCTGTAGGGAGCATGGACGTGTGAAACTATGGATCACGAGTTGTTCACACGTAAATTGTTTCTGTGGGAAAATGCATGCGGGCGCACTGCCTGGACCGTCTTCTGTTGGTATAAGTGTAGTGGCTACTATTCCAGTACACCTCACCCTGAGGAGATTGAAAGCTACTCTGGGTTAAATTACCATATTCCAATATTCTTCATAAATGAAATGAATGATTTCAAAATTACTTACACGTCAAATCACTGCAATACTTTAGCTGACGTGATCGTGCAGCTAGTGTGCCACGCAATTAATTTAACCATAGATCGAAATATTGTCTATAAACACTGCACTTATCCACGCTGACTGCGCAACAGTGGGGTGTAAAACTGACGTACGTAGTTTCTGCTGCCAGCCTTGTGGTTGTTCATGGCGTCTACGCACCTTATCGCTTCCAGATGCGACTATCGCTGGACCTTCAGTAACCGGACAAGGAACTTAGTTTACGTACATCCAGAGTATTGGACGGCCATTTTTGTTTGTGGGGGCTGTTTTCTTGCAAATAAAACCAGTAAGTTTGTTAGACAAGGTTACTTTTTTGTACATTTGTATATAGTGATTAATAATCTTTTTATTTTAGCAAATAATTAGGGATAATACATTTTTCACAATAACCTTTCAAGAGGTTGATGATCATCGTTTTCTGATACATTGTGCAAATTTGTCTCCTTTCAATCTAGGCGTTTTCGGAAAGCTAAACTAAATGCTTGTTATTTTCCTATTTTAGAGGTAGCTAACACCCCTTGATATTCTAGAGTAGTCGTACATATATATTTTTATCTGATTTTTTTTAAATATGGAATCACTCCCAACTTTACTAACAAGAAATCACGCTGCATTTATGTAACATTTCCCATGAAAATATAAGAAATTGTTGAGGGCCACGAGAAAGACGAATGCTTACGAATGCTTGCCATAGGGGCCTAAACCCATGAGCATAAGATATACAAAATATAATTGTCTTTTATTTAATTGCTTTCATAGTTGTCCTAAAAAATTCGAGTAAAATGTATTTTTCTTTCCGAAACAATCATTTTAAGTGAGACAAATAGAATTGTAATAACCTCAAAAATGATAAATAATCACGCGTCTATAGTGCTGAAACTTTCACCGAGTATTTTCTTTACACGTATGAACAGGCATATATTTAAGTACTTAAATTAAATTTTTGGTACGTGATTATATCCGCTGGACGAACGTGAGTTAGGGAGTAAGTGCATTATAATAGTGAGAGGAAACAGGATCCCATAAAGGAAAATAAATGTTTTATTAAATTTTTTTTGTACGCGCGAGGACATGAATAATATTTCACAAATCAGCTCGCTCTATGAGGTTAAAAAATCTTCATGGATTTTTTTTTTCTCTTCTTGATGACATTTTCAAAACAAAAAGTTCTAGAAATAAATGTGTACGCTCTGTCTCTCATTCATTCTCCTTTTCGCGCTCGAGATTATATTTCTTCTCTCCAACACATTACCGAAAATTACAAAGTTATTGCCATACTAAAAAGAGGTCATTTATTTTGGGAGAAAAGCAGGCCTGGATATGATTAAAAACGGAAAGACTCAAAAATTAAATGACTCTATTTTTAACCGCAAAATATTTTTATATAGGAGCTGAATCCCTGATAGCTAGCCGAATGCTGAAATGCATCAAAACACACATTTTTCATCTGAGGAACGGCCACTTAATCATAATTAGCTTTATGCAGGGCAAGTATGGTTGTAATTTTGGCCCGTCATTGGCGCGACATGTCATTGTCGTTATGCTTCACGAGAAAAAGAGAGCATGGATCGAATTTAAGCGCGTCGTCGGGCGTCATAACTACGGCGCGCCCGTCATTCGTGTGGCGCCATATATTAGCCGTCGTGACTGCACCCCGCTGTGCGACAGACAAGATGGCTGACCCCCGAGTAATAATCTTAAATCGTACATATTCGTTTACGAAAGAATTACGGGTGTTATAACACGTATTTATGTACACATTGAAACTTAATGTAAGCATAAATAACGGGAAACGTTTCGAATTGCCACCACGGTAACAACATAACTTAAAAAAAACTACATGATAACTGTGGGCTTGTGTTATTAATATACCCTTTTACACGACAATTTTCCTAAGTTGTGTGTGTAGACCTGCTCTCATAGCTCAGGAGTAGGGTGGCCGACTTGTAGTCGCGGGTTCGCGCCCCGGCGCCTCCGACGTGGCAGATGCTCAGCTCCATTGCCGCACTGGGAATTCGTCAACAGATCGGTCTCACTAAGAGCTTCGTCAACGTCAAATATGTCACAACAACGTCAAATCAAGGTTAAAAAAAAAGTGGGGTATTGCGCGGGTACGCGCCCCGTACATTTTACGGTTTAGGGTTCAAATCTCGGTGTGACGAAATTTTCTTAGTTATTTTATGTGATACATTATTGCTGTTTATAGTTTGTTATTGAGATAAAACACTTATTTCTATAATATCTTTCTCTATAAGCAATAATACAAACCAAAGCTAAATTTACAAAAAAAAAAAACACAGGCAGCCGATTGCACTGTGCAGTTAATTGCATATTATTGCTTTCATACAAAGAAATTCTAGAAATAAACGTTTTCTGACAATATCATAAATTATAAACAACAATAATGTATCACCTAAAATAACTAAAATTACGGCAATGCAAATTCTTACCCTACTTTTAATAAAACGTAAATAAGCTGATCACAGTGGCGAGTTAAATATTGTATTTATCGAATGTAACCAAATAATTACGTGAAATAAACATAACTAATATTATTTATAATTTATATTGTACAATTTGCCGTAATTTGAAAAAGTAAAATAAGTTTCGCGAGTGAATGGGATTGAATTCGTACACCTTTCCACTTTAGGCCGTTATCTTACTATCTGCGTTACCAAGTCAAGTTGCTATTACAGGAGGAAAATGTACAAGTTATTATGTCACCGTAAGATCGTGAAGATTAAATTGTATACACTTACTCTTGGTTTTTTGGTTTAATGGGTACCGATAGGATTGTTAAAGCGAAGAGTATACGAGTTCACTCTCTTCGCCACATTGTATACAGTTAAACCTTCAAACAGAGCGCTGTGATGATTACATGAGAACGAAATGAAAGGCTGAGTGCTCGTATTACCCGTAAAATGGAGTTTTGAAATAGTAGACACATTTACAAAGTATTTTGTATTGGTTATATTAGTTTATTCGTTGTCGCTTTACTTGATACACGTTGTTAACAGCGTTAATTTTATTTCGAAAATCATTACAGACCGAGCAAGTTGCTAGAGATGCAGACTGAAGTGATTGTTGTATCAGTCAGATACTTTTGACTGATTGAAACAGTGAAATTCTCACTGATTAAGATCTACAGTACTTTACGCTAGAAAGAGAATACAGATAATGAGTAAAATATATAAATAGGTAGGATTGCAACTTGAATTATTAAACGATCACAAATAGGAGTTTAAGGAAAATGAAAACCATTTAATGTACCAGACTGAAGTAATAAATAATAAAATCAAATGCAAGAATGTGCGTAAAATGAAGATGTAATTCTGTGCCATTTTTTTTACTCCAGTACACTGTCACACAACCAGGCCGGGATGATACGAACACGCACAGTACTCAGACACTCTTCAAACATGCACGTTAAGTGCTCACCAAGATACTAACTTATTATATTCCTTGCTCAGCTAAGTATTAAAAAAATTTCTCCCATCTCAATAGTAAGGAGAAAACCACATATTTCACAAATGTTATGAAGGCCTTAATGACAAAGTTGTTCAATCTAGAGTATATAATCGTGTTCGATGTAAAAAAAATTATGTTAGTATATACATATATTATTGTTATATTAATTTTTCTAAACAAAGGTTAATGGATTTACACACAGGTCCAACAAATGTTCACACCAATGAATAACTGTTGAAAGGTTGACATCAAAAAACACTTAGAAGTAAATTATGTTTTCACAAACTTAGAACATTTTATTGCCATTCCATTATATCAGAGGCACGTACTAGACTCTAAATATTTAATTTCAAACTATTACTAAGAATGTAAAGTTGTAAAAATGTGAGCTAAGAAACATCATATTCAATTTATTTAACTGTATCTAAAATAACACTCACCAATGCTTTATTGTATTCAGTTAGAATTTCGCTGGCTAGAGATTGAGATGTTAAAATACATTTTTACGTTAAACAAGTGAATTAAGTAAGGAAATTTGTTGCAATTGAGAAAAAATTATTTCAAATGCCACTTTTAACATAATATGCTGTTGTATAGCGTACTAAGAAAATAATGCATACTGTATAGTTAATAAATTATATGTAAGTAGGGTAAACATCCCAGCGACATCCATCCTATGCAACGAAACATAACGGGGTTAAGAATTATTGAATAAAAAAAAATTATACAATTACATAATTTAAGTCATAGGATATACTACGTTTCATTACGCACATTCTACCCATAACCTTACAAGTGAGCTTGCTAATGGTATTTCTAAACTAAGGAACTAGTATAAGTCATAGGATATACTACGTTTCATTACGCACATTCTACCCATAACCTTACAAGTGAGCTTGCTAATGGTATTTCTAAACTAAGGAACTAGTATAAGTCATAGGACTACGTTTCATTACGCACATTCTACCCATAACCTTACAAATAAACTTGCTAATGGTATTTCTCAACTAAGGAACTAGTATAAGCATATATATATTCCCATTTTATTTTGAAGAGCAGCGGGCTGCATGCGTTCACGTCCGCATTTCGAGTGCGTTGCAGCGTCACCCTATAGGAATCTTGTACACCTCTCACTCTCAGTCAAGTTCACAGCCATAGGCACGGCTGAGCCACTTAATGCAAGTGCAGGCTGCCATAGTAAACACAACCAGCATGCCTCGTGTACAATGTCTCAGATCATTACACGCGAGAAAGAAGGCAAGGCAGCTCTCTACCCCAATTCCCTTGCTTCGTCACTTCTTCCTACATTCACTTCCTGTCATCATTGAAGAGTGATTCAACCTTACCATTTTCCCGCCGTCGGGAAACAGACGAACACCATGAGGTCGATGGAAACTCGTAATGTACCACTTCACTAAACATCAGTTCCAGAGCTGGAGACCAGCTCATTTTGAAGCGGGCGGGTGATGCTCTGATCTGAGCGAGCCCTTACTTGACCCTCGCGTGAACCTAGTATCACACACAGCGGGAATCAGGACGCCAGGGACTGCGAAGACAAACTGTAGACAATAAACAGTAAGGCGAGACTCCAAACACGAGGCGAATATAGGCCAGCGCGAGGTTCGTCGCGGGTCAGATGCCAGCCAGATGCAGGGAACGCCATCAGACGTCAGCCAGTGGCCAACCTCAGAAGAAGGGCCACGAGAGGGGTGTGCCGGAACCGCCGCTGCAGATATGTCGAGGAGATGCAGCCTTGGGCAACACATATAAAGTGAAATAGTTCCAAACGTCTGCACCAGAAAGACTTTAGAGTGGTAATTAACAAATGTGGCACTAACATAATTGATTAGAACTAAAATACAATTACTCTCCCGTTTGGCATAAAGTATTTAATGTGAAGTATTGTACACGTGTGAGTCTCAGAGTTTATATAAATACACTTAAGGAGAGTCCCGTCTTTGTGTTTTGTACTGCGCCCCCTTAATAGTGCGTAACTCGACAGATGTATAAAGAGGGGTCACAGCAAAACGCATAATCGACATGGAAGATGGGTGGACCAATCCAATTTGTTCTCAGCTGCGGATGATCCACAAAATCGAGTGTCCAACCAGATGCCAGCTATATCATTTTTTCCTCTTTGTGGCAAACCTTTTTATGTTCTTTTCAACACCGGCTTTGATGTCATTCGCATTGCACTCAGGTAAGTTCGAGGTCTTAATTGCTTTATTTTTTGTATACTATTGGTTTACTATAGCTACATTCCAGCCATATATTATATTTGATGGCTCTGTAATTCCCCACCTCCTCTGTAAGTTGGTTTATTAAATTTTGTTTTATATAGGTCAGAAATAAACAAAAATCTTTAGTCGAAGTTATAGGATTAGGAGCAGCATGTTTTTTTTTTTTTTTTTTTTTTTTTTTTTTTCAATTCTGCTTCCTTCGGGAAAAATCCATATACATTCAACTTACTTTCTTAGGTTGTGATACAAGGTCGGGTGAATTGCTAGGTGAAGCTTGTGATTCACGGGTCGAAGCTGCATTGGAAACATCCTTTCCTCTGAACTACAAATAGGAAGGATGAACCGCTACACATTAATCATAGGTTGGTACACCCCATTCACATTGTTTCTGATAACTTTTTTAAACGGTTGGTGCGAGTAAACTGTTTAGAGCACATCTCACTTCCATATGGCATGCTTATGGAACTCCTTACACATGCGTTCTTTTCATTACTTTGTGCTTAATTAGCATTTGCGAAAGTCATTTTGTAGTAGCTGCGTGGAAGGAATCGATGATCTGCCCACGATATTCACAGCTGATGTTTTCTGCTTCGAATATTCTCCAGTGTTTGCAGCACCATTTACCATCCCAGTACATCTCCATTGAAATGTCGGCAGATAATTGTTAGCAGGCAGTGAAGGTAGACCAGTACTGGTTTCGAGTACTCGTTTAGTGAGCTGAAAGCTCTACGAACGCACTACATTAAAAGTTTCCAAACAGGGGGTTAGGGCATTGGTTGCATTCGCACCCAGAGGCTAGAGGTGCATAAGGATAAACTATAATGTTTATAATACAACATACTAACTGGGAGATAGCGCTCTGTGCAGCTTAGGAGCAAAGACGATCCAAGAATAAAGATAAGGGAGTCATATCTCCTATGACGAGTAAGTTATAGACCAAGAACAGCATACTGATACATTATAGAAGAAAACCTGGAGGGTCTGGTTGTTATGAGGGTTCCAAGTTACCTTCTCGAGTAACATAGGGTATACTGTTACTGCCAGACCCACTACAAAAAGAGAATATCGTATCTGCCGACGTGCAATGCAGAATGTGGTTTCACATCCACAGAGATCCTGTACTCTTTGGGACTAGCAGTGCATTTACTCCCCCTCAATAACAACCATTCGTCGATGTTTGATTGAAGATGGCCTACAGGCACGGCGTCCACTTTGCCGTTTGCCTTTGTCCCCTCGGCAACGTGCGGCATGCCGTCAATGATTCCATGGACGTCAACATTGGACAGACGAATTAAAGAAATGCCAACGCTCTGTTTACTCCGACAAGTCTTGCTTCAAACATAATTCAGTTGATGGTTGCAACAGGATCTGGCGCTGCAATGGACAACGCAATGGTCCTACATTGATTTGTGAATGCCATACATCCAGGATGTCAGGTGTTATGATACGAGGTTCCATCATTTATTACTCTCGACGACGTCTCGTGGTTTTGGAAGGCACACAGATAGCACAGCGATGTGTCAGTAGTAGGGTTTGGCCAACTTTGTCACAAGTGGATCGGGTATAGGAGTGCAGGAGTTGGCCGGCCGCCATGTTGGTGGTTACGTCACCACCCACCATATTTGATGTTGTTGACCTTGACCTTGGCCCCGGTGACCTCTGACATCAAAAACTCAAAAAATTGCGAAAAAATTCTAAATTTTTTTTTTTTTTAATAATTACAAAAACGTTATCAAAATCGTTTGAAAACTAAAACACCGTTTAAAAATTTTTAAACAAAATTTATCAGTAAAAAAATTATTTAATAAATGCTATAAAAATAAAAACTATTAAAAAAAATTTCTACTTATAAAAAAAAAATTGTATTAAAAACAGTTCTCTCCTGTAGCCATTTTCCGGAACAATTTCCCTTTTCCCCTTAAAATTTCCCAAAAAAATTGTATTAAAAATTGTTAAAAAATCTTTAAAAATATTATTTATGTTACTGGAGCCCGCCATATTGGCAAGCGACAATTGTTTATACATTGCCAGAGACCGCCATATTTGTAGGCTCTCACTTCTGTTCGTTCGATTAGTGTTTAGTCGACAAACCTCCTCTATGCACGCTCCATAAATTACTCACTTTAGTTCAAATTACCATATTGGTAAGCGACAATAGTTTATATGCTACTGGGGAGGCTGCCATATTGGTAGGCTCTCACTTACGTCCAATTAGTCGTGGGAGCTCCATCAATTACTCAAGATAGTTCGATTTGTCGCATATGCGCCCCTGCCATATTGGTATGCTCTCACTTTATTAAAATATTTTAATTAAGAAATTTCTTATTAAAAAGTTTTATAAAATTTTTAATTAAAAAAACTTTCCCAAGGCATGCATCATTTCCCTCCCACTTTCCTTCCATTGCCTGATTACTCACCTCTGTTCGACTGACTGCGATCCTCCTCCACGACGTTCGCCTATCGGTTCCCCTCCACCCATTAGTTACCTCCATTCCACCCCCTCCAATATATTTAAGTGCCGAATTACCCCACCAATGATTTACATTGGCTAATTTATGTTTAGTCTGCGAGCCTCCATCCTGCAAATGCTTCCCATTGGTTAAATACTCACCTCTGTTCAACCCCCTCTACCACGTGACAACCCCTCCCCCCGATTCGCTGATTAGTCCTTCAATGTTTCTCATTGGCTAATTAGTCACGTGACAATCTACCGGAACAATGAGTGTTTAGTCAGCAAGCCTTCGCCACCTCTGTTCTACCCCCTCCAGTCTCTTCGATTGGTTTTATAATACGCATCCCTCAGGCCTCTGGAAAAAATTTGTACCCCACTATTTGGAGATGAGAGCCTGGTGATCATTTCTTTTTCAAATGCCTGTTACAGTAGCCATCCCATCAAGTACAGAAGAAACAATCAGCAATGCAGAAGACACTGGAGATAATATTCTTCAGCTCATCCGCACGATATTGACACGAGGAGCAACGTCATCTATGGGTACGAACCCACGACCATCAGGCAACCCGCTACTGCCAGTCAACCGGCATCCATCAGTCAACTCTTACCAGCCCCCAGGATACAGTGTATTCTCACCCAGTTTCACAGAGAGTCCCATCAGCTCTGACTTCGAAGACAGTGACATTGAAGAAGTGACTGTCGACGAATTTTCTCCAATCAGGCCAGAAGACACGAGTAAGTACAGTGAACTGAATTGGTGGTACAGACGCGAAGATTTCCGAGACGCTGTTGGCGTTCTGTAAATTAAATTTTGCGACGGAGGAATTCACTGGCTATGCTGCTACGATGAGTTCGAAGGCTGTTACATGCTGAGCACATTAACGTGCGAATAAAAAAACTGTCACGTTTACTATTTATTCACCGACTATGCGCTTCCCTGTTTGCTGAAGGAGTTTCTAAAACAAAATTGCTATGTTCACGTAAGCAAGGCAAGAACGTACGAAAGTGTATTATATGAACTGATCCGAGAAAATAAAAATAATTACGCGTGTGAATGGCTGGAGAAATGCTATGGATAATACCACGCCGTGAAAAAGCAAGGATTTCCGGACTGGCCCTCCAACTGCACGCCGTATGCATGCGAAGTGCACCTAGGCTCGAGGCCGAGACCTTTCACCAAGTCTTCTTGCAACGACGGAGCGCGTCCAGGCGACAAGTTTAATCCAGAGAAACAATACACAATTATATCTCCTCTACTGCATGGCGTAACCTACACGGACCAGCCGTCAGCTACAGTGGCCGTGGAGAGATGTGATCGAAATGTTCGTTTCCTCCTCCTTGAAAGAAGAATAATCTATTGCAAGGTGTTTGAATTAACAGTGCAAGATTGCGATAGGGACGAATGTGAGGTTCATATGTGCGTTCACAAAGAAAGTTCCCCGCAAACATAGGAAATATGAAAAAAGAAATAGCAGACGAAAGACGTACGAGGTTACAACACCTTGGAACCCATGGCCAGATGTGCTTCTGTGTGCTTGCGCATACGAGCTTTGCTCTATCTATAGAAGAACCCAGGTGATGAAAACCTCCCGTTCCCCCTGTCATTTTTGTTTAGTTGAAATACACTGTGTAAACAACATAATGGTGTACGTGATTTATAGTATAGAGGAGAAAGAAAAGTGTATTTGGCTTAAGGAATATCATTAATATCTGATTTTTTTTTTTTTTTTTTTTTCAGTAATGGTTATCGTGTAAAATATTTTCTTTCAGGCGTTGTGGTTAAAGACGTTTTTCAATAAATATATATTTCTCTTGTAAAAGTTTTCTTTTTAAGTGTTTCGTTTGTAAATATGATTTTTTTTTTTTTTCATTCAAATTTTGCAAGTACAATGTATGTATTTAAATTATTTTCTTTCGTGGTGTTTTTGCGTATGATGTAGCTACGATGAAAAATATATATTTTTATGTTTCAAATACTTGTGTAGTATTTTTTTATTCGTAGTAAAATCATTTTATAACATTGTGAGGTATTGCTGATGCATGCGAGCGATACAGAGAGAAGCTGTTGGTTTTGTCCTTGTGTTGTGTGGCAGAATGAAGGTCGCCACGCAAGAACTTCGTCTCTCCGTCAGTATTCTTGCCCCCCCCTCTACTTTTTTGTCATCACACACTTGCGAGTGCTTGTTAATATAGGTCAGGAGCAAATCCATCTTGCAGTGCATATTTTTTTAAAGTGAATTCTGCCACTTTAAAGGCTATTTGTTTTACTAAGAAAAATAAACTAAAAAATGTGCGACAAATTAAAAAGTATAATTTTTTGTTTTATATTGTAAGTAAATATAACTATTATAAAATATATATTGCACATACTTGTCCCTTGTCCGAGGGAAAAGCAAGCGCAGTAAACAGGTGTTTACTAAAAAAAAGAAAACTATTGCACGTACTTGTCTCTTCTCCAAAGGAAAAGCAAGCGCAATATATACAGACTGTTTTGTAAAAAAACTTACTTATATTCCTGTTTACACGGGGGAAAATTAAGTATTAAACACACACACAGTCATAAGTTAAATAATACGTAGTTGTATTGAATCCAGAAAAACAACATACAAATAACACACTAAATAAAAATTAGGATAAATGTGTGCCTCTCTCTTTAAAATCGCATTTTTATTACATGCGTATAAATGTCTCAATTGTAATGCAGATTCTCGGTCAGTAGAAACAGTTTCGCAAGTCCTTTCATATTACATTTCACCTCTGTAAGAACACACACAGTTAGACAGTTCTAGGTGCACTTCAGCGACATTGTTACGTAATGCGAGTAATATTATTTCAAAGATATTTAAACACTGGCGAATCTCATCACCTTCGGGTCTAAGGGAGTGTGTGATAGCATCGAGGGGAAGCGGAAACCACAAGTCCTCCCATATTTTGTCATTGGTAGAATCAATATCAGAGACTAGCGAGTACTGTACAGGCACAGGCGAGTCCGTCACTCTGTGAGTCTACGTTGTTGTTGTTTTTACATGTAAAACAGTCGTTTCGGTCGATCTACGTTCTCGCTGCGGTACGTTGACAGCTTCCAGCAGCAGTGAACCCTCAGTGATGGCGTTGACTCATGTAGCCAACTCACCCGTCTCGAAACCACGAAAGGGTGGCGACTGAGAGTCCTGGAAGGACACTGCCTGGATGGGCGCTGTCTGGAAGGGTGCTGATTGGAAGGGTGCTGATTGGAAGGGTGCCATCTGGGTGCTCTGAACGGGTGCCGTCTGAGTCCTCCTCCAGAAGGACGTCTCCGTCGCGATGCCAGACGCTGCTATAGGTGCAGCGTCAGATACTACCGTGGTCTCTGGTGGTGCAGCACTGGGCCGTCCTGAGATGGAGGCATCCATCTTTTCGAATAACTCCCTCGCTGCAATTGGGAGGGCATCGTCACACTCGGACCAGAATTCGACCAACGAAATGACAAAGATGGGTTCTTGCTAATGTCCATAGCTGCAGCATAAACAATCTTTGACACCAATACGATGACGATAGAGGATAATTTCTAGTACGACGAAACACTTGTTGGACGTAGGCAGCGGCCCTAAGAAAATATATTCGTGCATCTTCATGCATGTGTCACAACACAGCACATCATCATCATCCTTTGACACCACGACTACCCGTATCTCTGCCCGACACACCTCGCACCATACAGGGGGTGTGTGGTTGCTGAGGATACCTAGGCTCTATTTCATGCCAATTACAGCCCATGCGTATTGCGTACCCTACAAAACACGTCAAGCACTTTGTAATATCCGCTGACATATTTTCCACAGCGCGATACAGTACAACAATGGAAGATCAACATCTAAACTAAAGCATATAAGCGAGTGTCCAACCACCCCCCCCCTTTTTTTTTTCATAATGATCTGCATATTCCCACCACATCCCGCCTCCCCTCAGGATGTGCTTGTTTGCTCACGTTTACAAAAAATTACCTATAAACTCGACTTTATTTTTAGATAAGCAGGATCCTTAAATAAGTTGACTTACTAGTTTGTCTTTTTTGAAACTATACATATTCTTAACCATTGAAGTATTATTATTTTATCGGCGAAATTCTGCCAATAGCCAAAAGCAACGTAATGGAGTGGGAGGTATTCCCCGCCATAAGAGCCACGTCGCAACTCACAGGAGAGGATACTGACGTACTTGCAAATCACGCATAAGAGCGGGAACGTGGCTAGCCGCCAGGAAACACCTACTGATTCTAGCAGGGTTTTATATTTTATTTTGATCGGTTTGGAGTGCATGTGTGACGGGGCATAGCCGCGAGCTTTTTTCTTGTTTTCTGCTGGCCATCCAACGCCTGTTGGCACGGAGGGACTCCTGTTCCACCGGCCAATCTTTAGATAAAATTAATTTTACAAACGCTTTATTTATTTAGAAAAAACGTTATATTGAAAAAACTAAAACTTAAAAATAATAAAAGTAATACACAGCCTAGTCAGTTTTGATATACATGTATATTTCATTTACACAAATTACAAACTAACTACAAATGCGGCAGTTTTTTAAAATCCAATCTGCCAGTGAAAATACGTTGGTAAAAAATTATTAACAGTCTTTGACGTTAGATCCGACGAAGTAGAGCAGCAATCTTCGGGACATCTTCTTCGTAGTTGAGGTCAGCCGTGGACGAACCCATGTAGGGTGACGTCACATGTGGACGTTGTGGGGGCTCACTTCACAATCCATTGCAGGTCCCCTGGAAAAATTTATCTTATTCATCGTGGCGTCGACACGACGACACGACCTTCGACGTTTAGTGGAGACAGTTTGAGTCGACACCTCGCTGGTATAATTTTTTCCCCGACTTACACAATTTTATGTGGAGCAATTCTGTGTGAAGGAGTTCTAGCGGGAGCAGCCCTGGGCGGAGCAGTCAGGGGCGTGAATTTCGGTGCTCATAGAGTCGCCTCGGCTGCGAATTCTAGAACCTGGTCCACTGTTGCTGTAAAAGGCGTATAATGCTTAATGTGATGAACCAAACAATTTCCAGGAGTACAGCAAGTTATTAACTGTTGCGTAGGTTCGCCTGAAGTCGTCGAATATAGCCAGTGGTCCCAGTCATCACTTTTCTTACTTCATCAAAAATACCAAGTTTACTTTACTTTGTAGGAGTCACATGGTCATCATCAGTATTTAGGGCCAACATCAGTTTATTTTGGTTTTAATCGACTTCATGCGAATGTCTTGCATGTGTACATTCTACACAAAACAGACTGTAGTGTACTCAGTCCATTATTAACATAAACTGTCTCGTCAAAATCATCTGCGGAAACAGTACCCATCGATGTAGTATGAGGTATTCACAACATCACGTACTGTCTCCCAGTGGACGAACTCTTGAAGGTCTCTATGTGTTACTTCATTCTATCACCTTGCATAAACTGCATGTGGTCATGGTCATAATGCCTCATCGCGCAAAAAGAACTCTTCATACAGGTCGTTCTCTCATGCCGCTGAGCATAGCAGTTTTCCTGAAGATCTTTTCACAGAAGCGACACTGAGAACGATGTATTGGTCCAGGCAAATAATGAGATGGACCTGTTGGAGATGTATGTGCTGGAGCTAAAAAGGCAGATAATTTCTGCAATGGTTTTTTTAGTTACCTCGAGCTAAAAGTTCGATGGCTGCATTAAAAATTACGTAGTCGTAACAGCAGAAGAATTTGATTGAAATGCCGTAGTTTCCATTAGACCTGGATTATTCCGAAGACATCGCAGATGAAGAATAAGGTTTTGATGCGAAGCTGCAAAAGCTAGCAGAGACGAGGTAGCTTTCACGACAATTGTTGTCTAACTAAACCTTTCAGTTGACCTCGCTACCGCTTATAATATACGCGAATGCAAGCCCTATGACATCACAATGAATTTGAAAAAATCATATTACATCCTTAATATATTGTTCGGATACAGACCAGCCAATCGCCGAGTTACCATGTGATTGCAGCTGGCCAATCAGCTGCAGGCACTGAGATATCACGTGTAGGAGTCAGTCTCTGACCCTGTGAGACCGACCTCTCACAAGACTGACCCATTTTCCTCCGCAAATGACCCATAAATGACCCCAAAATAACCCCTAAATGACTTATCTTCCTACTTAACCACTAAATGACCCCTAAATGACTCCTGATGTCCCCTAAATGACTCCTGATGTCCCCTAAATAACCCAAAAAGACTCAAAAATGACCACTGATTGCGGTGCTAAGTGCACTGCTGATTGCGGTGTTAAATTCAGTGCTGATTTCGGTACTTAATGCGGTGCTAAGTCCAGTGTGAGTGCATGGGTCACAACTCGCAAGTTAAAATAAATTTCTCGTATTTTAAAATAAAATTATATATTCCTACCTGGCTGTGGTCGGCTCCTTCTGCTCCTGTCCTTTGTCACGTTGTCCCCGA